>CM052900.1:96515880-96536601 GCA_028534135.1 Potos flavus | reverse complement strand
TCCTATATAATACCCAGTGCTCATTACATCACATGCCCTCCTAGATGTCCATCACCCAGTTACCCCATCCGCCCAGCCCTTTCCCCTCCAACAACCCTCAATTTGTTTCCTATTATTAGGAGTCTCTTATGGTTGAACACAGGCTGTTGGGAAGATGGCAAAGCAGGAGGACCCTGGCTCACTTCTTGACACATGGCCACCAAGAGAACACCTACATCGGCATAAATAACCCAGAAAGCAACCCGAAGACTGGCAGAACAGACTCTCCATAGCCGGATGCAAACAAGAGGCCACAGCGAAGCAGATCCACACCCTCCGACTGCTCTTGGCAAGATCCCATCAAAGCAGTGCCATAAGCCTGGCAGTGTGCAAGCAGCCCAGACAACTGTCAGCACCACTGCAAAGTGAGTTCTGCTCCAGGGAGAGGGGAAGATAACCACACACTAGTCTGTGAGCCCAGCAGTGGGCTAGGGATAGGCAGCTGGTCTGACTGCAGGCCCCCCCACCAACAAAAACTTCTCAGGGGACAATACATGGAAAGTGCCCTACAGTTTGGTGCCACTTCATCTCTGGCAAACACCTGATCTTACTCAACTCAAGCCCAAGGCAGCCCCAGGCCAGCCCACTAATAACACAGGCACCAGACTCTGCCCACAACAGGCAGAGAGCCATCGAAGACTGGACTGAAGGCAAACGGAGCTCCACCACAACAGTAGGACACCCCTGTAGCAATACACATAGAAGACATCCCTGAAGCACCATTTTCTGGTGAAAAGGAGACATTGTACTGAGGACACTACAGGACCTCTTCTTCATAAAACCACTACTTTCGAGTATGGGAGACGTAGCTGACTTTCCTAACACAGAGAAACAGACACAGCAATAGACAAAATGAGAAGACAGAGGAATATGTCCCAAATGAAAGAGCGGTACAAAATCATAGCAAGAGACCTACACAAAATGGAGATAAGTAATATGTCTGATAGTGAATTTAAAGTTATGGTCATAAAGATACTTGCTAGAATTGAGAAAGGAGTGCGGGACTTCCATGAGACCCCCCCACCAAGAGATGGGAAACCTAAAAAAGAACCAATCAGAGATACTGAACTCACCAAATGAAAATAAAAAAGTATCACCTGGAATAAATAGCAAACAAGAGGAAGTAAAAGAACAGATCAGAAACCTGGAGGACAGAGTAATAGAAAGTAATCAAGCTGAGCAGATGAGAAAGGGAAAAATACTCAAAATGAGAACAGACCCAAGGAACTCAGCGACACTGCCAAGCATAACGTTCACATGATAGGGATCTCAGAAGGAGAAGAGCTAGAAAAGGGGGCAGAAGATTTATTTGAAGAAATAATAGCTGAAAACTTTCTGAATCTGGGGAAGGAAAGAGAAATCCAGATCCAGTAGGCAAAGAGAGCCCCCAACAAAACCAAACCAAAGAGGTCTGCACCAAGACACAAAGTAAATAAGATGGCCAAAAGTAGTGATAAAGAGAAAATTTTAAAAGTAGCAAGAGAGGGGAAAGCAGTTACGTACAAGGGAAACCCCATAAGGCTATCAGTGACTTTTTCAGCATAAACTTTGCAGGCCAGACAGTGGCATGATATACTCAAAGTGCTAAAAGGAAAAAAAATCTACAGCCAAGAATACTCTATCCAGCAAGCCTTTCATTCAGAATAGAAGGAGAGATAGTTTCCCAGAAAAACAAAAGTTAAAAAGCAAAACCAGCCACATCCCTGTCAGACAATGCCATCAGGCTGTAGGTCTCAAATTCACAGTCCAGCCGCCCTCCTGCACAAGTCGGCATGCACGGCCTACCAGCTGCTCAATGCCAAGTCAACACACCTTCACCTCAGATTGACAAGGGCTCAAAATGACACTCTCCCCCTCAAATTCCAGTCCCTGTGTTCAAGTCTGTACACAAAAGTGGACATAATTATAACAGCAGAATGAAGCAACCCAAATAGTGACACTAATTCTATGGAATATATAACGGATAAAAGGAGTGTGGTAGGCTGAGATCATCTCCAACAAGCACATCAAAGAACAATACATACACCTTGATTCTGGTTAGTAAAAGAAACAAACACGGGAAAACTAAAACAAGACAAAATCAGAGAGGGAGACACCCCGTAAGAGACAATTAATCAGGAAACAAACTGGCATTTGCTGGAGGGGATGGAGTGTGGGATGAGTAACTGGGTGATGGGCATTAAGGAGGGCACTGGATGGAATGAGCACTGGGTATTATATGAAACTGATAAATCACTGAACTCTACCTCTGAAACTAATAATGTACTATATGTTAATTAACTGAATTTAAATTTAAAAAAAGAGCCCCCACCAAAAAGAAGAGTTCTTATGGTTTGTCTCCCTCTCTATGTATTTTTTCCTCTCTTCTCCCAGGATCCTGTTAAATTCCACATATCAGTGAGATCATATGATACTTGTCTTTCTCTGATTGACTTATTTCGCTTAGCATAATACCCTCTAGTTCCATCCACATTGTTGCAAATGGCAAGATTTCGTTTTTGTTGATGGCTGTGTAGTATTCCAGTGTGTGTGTGTGTGTGTGTGTGTGTGTGTGTGTGTGTGTGTGTACACATACATACACACATACCACATCTTCTTTATCCATTCATTTGTCGATGGACATTTAGGCTCTTTGCACAGTTTGGCTATCGTGGGCATTGCTGGTATCAACACTGAGGTGCAGGTGTCCCTTTAGATCACTGCATTTGTATCTTTGGGGTAAATCTCTAGTAGTGCAATTGCTAGGTCATAGGGTAGCTCTATTTTCACCTTTTGAGGAACCTCCAAACTGCTTTCCAGAGTGGCTGCACTAGCTTGGATTCCCACTAACAGTGTGAGAGGGTTTCCCTTTCTCTCCACCCTCGCCAATATAGGACAAGTGTGAGGTGGTATCTCATGGTGGTTTTGGTTTGGATTTCCCTGATGCCGAGTGATACTGAACATTTCTTCAAGTATCTGTTGGCTATTTGTTATGTCTTCATTGGAGAAATGTCTGTTCATGTCTTCTGCTCATTCTTTTGACTGGATTATTTGTTTTTTGAGGGTTTTGAGTTTAAGAAGTTCTTTACAGATTTTAGGTACTAGCCCTTTATCTGGTATGTCATTTGCAAATACCTTCTCCCATTCTGTTGGTTTTCTTTTGGTTTTGTTGACTGTTTCCTTTGCTGTGCAAAGGCTTTTATTTTGATGAAGTCCCAATAGTTCCTTTTTGCCCTTGCTTCCCTTGCCTTTGGCAATATTTCTACGAAGAAGTTGCTGTGGCTGAGGTCCAAGAGGTTGCTGCCAGTGTTCTCCTCAAGGATTTT
The DNA here is from genome assembly GCA_028534135.1 of Potos flavus. Lineage (NCBI taxonomy): Eukaryota > Metazoa > Chordata > Mammalia > Carnivora > Procyonidae > Potos > Potos flavus. Next base: position 96,533,257 of record CM052900.1, on the reverse strand, counting down.
GATGGATTCCTGTCTCACACTGAGTTTTTTCATCCATTTTGAGTCTATTTTTGTGTATGCTTAAGGAAACGATCCAGATTCATTCTTCTGCATGTGGCTGTCCAATTTTCCCAACACCATTTGTTGAAGAGACTATCTTTTTTCCACTGGATATTCTTTCCTGCTTTGTCGAAGATTAGTTGACCAAAGAGTTGAGGGTTCATTTCTAGGTTCTCTTTTCTGTTCCACTGATCTATGTGTCCGTTTTTGTGCCAGTACCATGCTGTCTTGATGATTACAGCTTTGTAATAGAGCTTGAAGTCCGGGATTGTGATCCCACCAATTTTGTTTGTTTGTTTGTTTGTTTTTTAATATTCCTTTGGCTATAGGGGTCTTTTCTGGCTCCATATAAAATTTAGGATTATTTGTTCCAGCTCTGTGGAAAAAAGTTGATGGTATTTTGATAGGGATTGCATTGAATGTATAGATTGCTCTGGGTAGCACTGACATTTTCACACTATTTGTTCTTCAATCCATGAGCATGGAAGGTTTTTCCATTTCTTTGTGTCTTCCTCAATTTCTTTCATGAGTCTTCTATAGTTTTCTGAGTACAGATCCTTTTCTTCTTCAGTTAGGGTTTATCCCTAGGTATCTTATGATTTTTGGTGCAATTGTAAATGGGATCAACTCCTTAATTTCTCTTTCTTCTGTCTCTTTGTTAGTTTATAGAAATGCAACTGATTTCTGTGGATTGATTTTATATCCTGCTATGTTGCTCAATTCCCGTGTGAGTTCTAGCAATTTTGGAGTGGAGTCTTTTGGGTTTTCCACATAGTGTATCATGTCATCTGTGAACAGAGAGTTTGACATCTTCCTTGCCAATTCGGGTGCCTTTTATTTCTTTTTGTTGTTATCTGATTGCTGAGGCTGGGACTTCTGGTACTACGTTGAGCAACAGTGGTGATAGAGGACATCCCTGCAGTGTTCCTGACCTTAGAGGAAAAGCTCTTGGTTTTTCCCCATTGAGAATGATATTCGCTGTGGGCTTTTTGTATATGGCTTTTATGATATTGAGGTATGTTCCCTCTATCCCTACGTTGAGAAGCGTTTTAATCAAGAAAGAATGCTGTACTTTGTCAAATGCTTTTTCTGCATCTACTGAGAGGATCATATGGTTCTTGTCCTTTTGTCCTTTCTTTTATTAATGTAGTGTATCACACTGATTGCAGCCCAGGAATAAATCCCACTTGCTTATGGTGAATAATCCTTTTAATGTACTGTAGGGTCCTACTGGCTAGTATCTTGGTGAGAATTTTTGCATCCATGTTCCTCAGTGATATTGGTCTGTAGTTCTCCTTTTTGGTGGGGTCTCTGTCTAGTTTTGGAATTAAGGTAATACTGGCCTCACGGTAAGAGTTTGGATGTTTTCCTTCCATTTGTATTTTTTGAAACAGCTTCAAAAGAACAGGTATTAATTCTACAAAGTTGATTTCTAAGCAAACAATATTACTAAGGATAAAGAAGGCATTTCACAAGAGGGCATAACAAATCCAAATGTTTACATACTTAATAATACAACTTCATATTATATGAAACAAAGACTAAAGAAATTTAAAGAGAAACAGACAAATCCAGAATTAGGAGGTTTTAGTACTCCTCTGTCAATATCTGGTATCACAACAGAAACCAGCAAAGATATAGTAGACTTAAACATTATCAATCAAACTTAATTGATCAATGTTATCAGAATTACTCCACCAAACAACAGTTGAATATACCTTCTTCTCAAATTCACATAAAATGTTGAACAAAATGAGACCATATTCAGGGCCATAAAACAAGTCTCAATAACTTTAAACAGCTATTGCTAAAGTAGGGCTTGAAAATAAATGTACAGCATCAAACGTTTATATTAGAAATGATAATACAAGGACAGAGACATTATATAAAAATGTTAAAAATCCCAAGATAACTACAGATCAATATCCACCATGAACATACATGCAAAAATTCTAAATACAATTTTAGCAGATCAAATCCAACAATATTTTATAAAGACAATGTATCATGACCAAGTGGGTTTATCCCAGGAACGCAAAGTTGGTTTAACACTCAAAAATCAATGTAATTCATCATATTAAACTATAAGAGGAATACCACGTGATCATTTCAGTAAACGCAGGAAAAGCATTTGACAAAATCCAGCACCTATTTCTTTTAAACTCTAAGCAAACAAGGAAGAAAAACGAACTTCCTCAATCTGATAAAAGCCATCTACAAAAATCTACAGTTAACATATTTAATGCTTTATCTCTAAAATCAGGAAAACAAGAATGCATGTTCACCACTTATACTCAAATTTGTACCCAAGGTGCTGGCAAGTTGCAGTAAGGCAACAAAGAGAAATAAAAGCACCCAGATTGGAAAGGAAGAAGTAAAAGTGCTTTATTCACAGATGACATGCTCATCTACATGCAAAATCTCATGGAATCTAAAAACAACAGCAACATAACCTACTAGAACAAGTTTAGCAAGGCAACAGGATACATGAGGCAATAGAGTTCCAATCGAAATCTCAGCAAGTATTTTTGTGGAAATTAACAATTTGATGTAAAATTCACGTGGGAATGCTAAGTTCCAAAAGTAGTCAAATGGGAGAACTAAGTTGGAGGATTAACACTATCTGATTTCAAGACATAAAGTCACAGTAATCAAGACAATACTGTATTGGCATTAAGATAGAAAACAGATCAATGGAATAGAATAAGTCTAGAAATAGGTCTGTACATGCAGTAACAACTAATTTTTGACCAAAGCTCAAAAGAACCTAAGTGAAGAAAGGATATGCTTTTCAACAAATGGTACACGGACAATTAAATATGTATATTCAAACAATTTTGACCTATACTTTGCTCCATATACAAAACTAACTCAAAATAGATCAGACCTAAACATAAAACTTAAAACTATAAAACTTCTGTAAGAAATTGAGTCAAGCTGTGTTACCTTGAGTCACCAAAAGCACAATCCATAAAAGAACAATTTCAAATTGGACTTCATCAAAATTTAAAACTTATATTCTTCAAAAGATACTATTAAGAGAATGATAAGCTACAGATTGGGAAAAAATATTTTAAAAGCATATATCTGATAAAGAACTCATATCCCAAATATATGAAGAACTCTTAAAATACAATAAGAAAGCAAACAACCTAATTTTTAATGCGCAAAAATTTCAAACACATCAATGGCAAATAAGCACATGAAAAGATGCTCAACACCATTAGAAAATGCAAATTAAAAATACAAGATACCAATACCTGTTAGAATTGCTAAGATTAAAGACTAACCAGGGGCACCTGGGTGGCTCAGTCATTAAGCATCTGCCTTTGGCTCAGGTCATGATCCCAGGGTCCTGGAATTGAGCCCCACATCGGGCTCCTTGTTCAGTGGGAAGCCTGCTTCTCCCTCTCCCACTCCCCCTGCTTGTGTTCCCTCTCTTGCTGTCTCTCTGTCAAATAAATAAATAAAATCTTTAAAAAGAAAAAAAGACTAACCTTACCAAGCATCAGCAAGGATGTAAACAAACTAAAAATTTCATGCACTGATGGTGGGAATATGAGAAAAGTACAGGCCCTTTGGAAACAGTTTGACAGTTAAATGTGCACCTATCATATAAATCAGCCCTATAATCCCATATAATCCCAACCCTAGGTATCTGCCCAGGAGAAATGAAGCATACAACTGTGTATACAAAGGCTTGTATACATAAATAATGTTCACAGCATTTCATAGCAAAAAGTAAATAAACTATGATATATCCATACAATAGAATATTATTAAGCAATTAAAAATGAACTATTCATATACACTACGACATGGATGAATCTCAAAATAATTATTCTGAGTAAAATATTCCATTTTTAAAAAAGTACATATTATTCCATTTCTATAAAATTCTAGAAAATGCAAACTAATCTATAGTAACTGAAAGTAGATCAATGGGATGGGAAAGGGGATGGGAAAGGGGATAGTTGGGAAAGGGCTGCCTGGGGATGGGAAAGGGGATAGTGGATACGTTCATTTTCTTGAGTTTGGTGATTATTTCACAGCTAAATACATATGTCAAAACCTGTCAAACTACAACGTAAGTATGTGTACTTTATTATGTCAATTATATATGAAAAAAGCTGTTAGAAGTTGTCTCCGTGGGGCGGCTGGGTGGCTCAGTTGGTTAAGCGTCTGCCTTCAGCTCAGGTTATGATCCCAGAGTCCTGGGATTGAGCCGCACATCAGGCTCCCTGCTAAGTGGGGAATCTACTTCTCCTTCTCCCTCTGCCTGTTGCTCCCCCTGGTTGTGCTCTATTATTAAAAAAAAATTAAAAAATCTTAAAAAAAAAAAAAGCAGTTGTCACTGTTATCATCCTTAAAGCCAGTGGTAGTATATATCTTGACTGAACACAAGAGGGGCTCTTCCAATAATTCTTTTGTAGCTGATGGCCCAAAGAGCTTCTGATAATAATATAGTGAAGGGCACACAGGATCCAGAGTATACAACCTCAAAAAACAACCATTCTATTTCATTCCCATTAAGAGAGGATACTTTGCCTTCCATGAATAAATTGAATGAAGAGATTTCCCACTCTAAACTGTAAATCAGGTATCTACCCTAAATTAAATTACTTTGCAAATTAACCAAAGGGGATAGTTTGAGAGTTTAAATCAAAAATGGTAATTTTAGAGGCACCTGGGTAGCTCAGTCAGTTAAGCATCTATTTGCCTTCAGCCAAGGTCATGATCCCAGGGTCCCAGGATCAAGCCCCATGTCTCATCAGGCCCCCTGCTCAGCAGGCAGTCTGCTTCTCTCTCTCCCTCTGTCTTTCCTCCTCCCCCCCACCCCACCCCCGGCTTGTGCTCTCTCTCAAATAAATAAATAAAGTCTAAAAAAAAAGAAAAGAAATGGTAGTTTTATTTGCCTTAAAAAAATTTCTAAAATTCAGGAATAATTTAGGGAATTTGCTATATTAAGAAAACAAATCTCTAAAGCTATCTGAGCCAGAAGAAAATTTTAGTACAACTTTAGTTTTAAGACCAACTCCTCCAAAAAAGACTTGAATACTTTTGTTAAGTAATTTTGATAAACAAAGAGCCAAAGACTAGAAAATAAACACTATTAATATGAGTAATATTGATTATGGCATATATATATATAAATGAATGGTTGAGCTCATATAACTGCAAAGAAAGAAAAGACAAGCAACTTCACTCACCTATTTTGTTCCTCCAGTTTAGCCAGGAGTTCTAAGTCGTCTGGACTCAACTGTGAAGGGGAAGATGGTGAAAGGGCTGGCGTAGATAGTGTGGTAGATGAGGATGTAGTGTGTAATGAGGCAGATGGACTTGCCACCTGACTGGCCATCTGACTGACTGTATGTGATACTGTGTTCTTCACCCATGAGAGAGTAGAACTCAGCTTTTCTGCAACCTTGTCTGTCGCCACCTATGGATAAAAATGAAAGTTGAATATATTTTAGTTTTATTGCATTCATTACCAAGAACGTGAGAACCCTGTTAAGCTTTACTTAATAATCACCATCACAATATTTTCTTTGAGGTGATAAAGGTAAAACTTACTTTAGCAACAATTATCCTAACACCTGGCTTTTGGAAAATATTTGCGTTCTGCAACATGAACAAACTAGAACAGCGTTTTCCAAACTACAGGCTAAAATCCATCAGGGAGTAATAAAATCAATATGACAGGTAAAGCCAGCATTTTTTAAATATGAAAAAGAACAGAAAATATCAGTGTAAATATATACCGTCTTATGAAATCATTGTTTGTTTCATGTATGTATTAAAACTATGTACTACTTGTACATATATTTATGGGTATATTTAGTTGGGATGTAAAATGTATTCTGTAGTCAAAAACATTTAAAAGCAAAGGAATTAAAACATGTTCACTAGGTGATGAGGATGGGGAAATGCTGTAATATGACTAATAAGTCAACAAAACCTGGCGCTGCTTAGCCTAAATAAGACGTAAGGAGACTCATGGTACCGGTATCCAAACAGCTAAAGAGTATTTTTTATAGAAGAGGGACTTTTCCTAGAGGAACAAAATTATGATAAATGGTGGAGTTAGTAGAGTGGGAGAGATGCAAGGCACAATTTTCACATAGTTAGAACTATTCCGAAATAGAATGGGATACCTACAAAGAGTAGACATCCCCATTCATGGCTATAATAAAGCAGTTATTATAGGAGCTAAATGTCAGAAGTTGAAGATAACTTTCTGTTTTAAGTGGGCAACCAGAATTTAAAAAACCCTTAAGATCGCTATCTCTAAGATTAAGTGAATTACACATATGTCCATAAAGTTATCATAAATTATGCCCATCTCCTAAGCAGATATGTATACAAATTCAGCTGAAAAAGAGAATATACATAAATAATATTTGAACATGGCATTATCACCTCACTAATGAAAAACATAATAGCCATATTTGAATACCTATATAAAACTAAACATTCTTAATATGAGTTTACAAAATAAGCTGTTAATAGGCTTTTCAAGGGACTGTATTTTCTAAGAACTATCATGAAAAGAGCTTCTTCATTGTGAAGTACTTAGATATTTAAAGCTAAAAACTATGACATGCTTTCATGTGCTTTGAGAAGATCTTAAATTTTATATCATAGGTAAATGGCTAAAGCAATGCAAATTATTTTCGGATTCAGCATAGTCTCAGCTAATCTTAGTTTTATATAGCAATTCGTACACACAGAAATTAAAATACTAAGGCATATAATCCAACTGAGACTATTTTAGCAAACACTATTCTCCTCATGGGTTGCCCAAGGCTTTTTTTCTCACCTCAATACATAGATGACTCTCTCTCTATCCCTCTGCCCCCACTTCCTCCCCTCAGGATACTTTGATGTAAGGGAAGGATAAAATGGAAAAGGGATTCTAAGGTCATAGTTAAGCAACTCAATATGAGGCTGAAACTTAGACAAAAATTTGATTACAAGCGCTGAAAGGGCCAAAAGTTTTATTAACCTTAGAATACCTCTCATTTTCAGGAACTCATTTTAGAATTTACTTGTCTTGGAAACAGTATTACAGAAGGGATAAGGGGACTCTTACTGTTGAGGGAAGAATCCTCAAGAAAGACAAGCAGGATACAGTATGGGACCCAAGGAAAAGGAGCAATGGGCAGATCATTTAGGCTTCCAGGCAAAAGAAGTCCTCACCAACGCACAGACCAGCAAAAAGTCAGACAGGAACTAAAGAATAGGAACCATGGTAGACCACAAGATAGCCTATTGTGATTTGTTATCCTATTGATCTTTTCTACATAATTACAGCCACAAATTCAATTATCAAGATGGCACTAATTTGCATCCCTAAATCACAGTAAACAGAATACCTAACACATAAAGTTTACAGAAAAATGTTACCACTTATTAATATAATTTCAAATATGCTTACAACTTTTAAAAATTAATATTTCACATTTCCATTATATAAAAGTTCTCTACTAGAGTTAACTGTAGGAAAGGCAAAAGATTCCTACTATTTGCTTTCATTTATCAAAACAAATTTATCATACCCCTTCTGCACACTGTAGCAACAGGCTTCCATTTAAAGAGTTTGGAATAACGAAGAGCACAATCCTGACATCCTTTCAACTTTGCTGAAATTCAGCTGATGTGAGATTCAATCTAGAACTACTGAAGGCTCAATAACTCATCTTCATATGTTAAATACGGAAATATAACCGGAGTATTTCATTGCAGTTGCATTTTAATAAAGTTTAATACTCATGGTTCTTGAAATCCCATAGGACTGAGTCATTTTTCATGTATCATCATGTTCTATTTTTCCTTTAACTCTACAGTACTTTTCCAAATCTCTACCCTGTCACCTCTAAATCTCCTTCCCTTATCCTATGATAAACTGAGGTCATGAAGACATAGTAAATCTGACAATGCCATTACATCACAAAGTTCCTGTCTACCTCATAGAGGGACTATGCATTTATTTTTAAATATGAACATACTCTGAAAAGGTTAAAACTATCATTAAAAATGCTTAGTAATCAGGCACGAATGACCACATTGCAGGACTTCATTTATATAAAATGTTCAGAATAGGCAAATCTAGAAACAGAAAGTAGATCAGTGGCTTCAAGGGCCTGGGGGAATGACTGCTAATGTGCATGAGATTTCCTTTTGGAGTGACAAAAATGTTCTGGGATTGGATTGCGGTCATGGTTACACAACCTTGTGAATAGACTAAATGCTACTGAACTGCACACTTTAAGTGAATGGATAGATTTATGGTGTGTGAATTATCATCTCAGTTGTAAAAGGGCTTAGTCAATCTCAGGAAACTTCATAATATATGATTCCAATGATACAAAAAAGGCAAAACAATGGAGACAGTAAAAAGATCAGTAGTTGCTAGGGGTTGGGAATAGGGGAGAGATGAACAGGCAGAGCACAGAGGATTTTTAGGATAGTAAAATAGTCTGTGTAACACCATCGTGACGGATATGTGTCATTACACATTTGACCAAATACATACAATGCACAACAAACACTAAGAGTGAACCCTAACGTAAACTACAGATTTGGGTGATTATGATGTGTCAATGTAGTTACATCACTGATAACACATGTACCACTCTTGTGGGGAATGCATGTTGGGGGGACAGGGAGAATATGGTAAATCTCTGCACTTTTCACTCAATCTTGTTATGAATCTGAAACTGTTCTAAAAAAGTAAAATCTTAATAAAATAATAAAGTTTAGTACGAATCTTAGATATTACTACGATATTTTAATAGGATTCCCCCATGAAAAACAATCATGGTTCCTCTCTTGCTCTGTATTTTAAGTTATACGGATGCTCTTAACTCCCCAAAATGACTATTTTTATTTCTTTTTTAATTTTTATTTTAATTCCAGTGTAGTTATCACAGATTGTTATATTAGTTTCAGGTGTATAATATAGTGACTTAACAATTCTGTATATTAGTGCTTATCAAGACAAGTATACTCCTAATCACCTTTACCTATTTCACCCACCCCTCAAGCACCTCCCCTCTGGTTAACTATCAGTTTGTTCTCCTCGGTGAAGAGTCTGTTTTGAGGGGGGGTGCCTGGCTGGTTCACTCAGTAGAGCATGTAACACTCAATCTCAGGGTCATGAGTTCAAGCCCCATGTTGGGCATAGAGCCCTACTTTAAAAAAAAGTCTGATTTTTGTTTTGTCTCCCTTTTTTCCCCTCTGTTCATTTGTTTCTTAAATTCCACATATGAGTAAAATCATATGGTATTTGTTTTTCTCTGACTTATTTCACTTAGCATTATACTCCCCAGCTCCATCCATGTTGTTGCAAATGGCAAGTCTTCCTTTTATGGCTGAATAATATTACATTACATATAACATATGTAATTATATATGATATATATACTGTATATATGATATATAATATATATGTCTATACGTACAATGTGTGTGTGTATGTGTGTGTGTGTGTGTGTGTGTGTGTGTGTGTGTGTATGTATATATATATATATCTCACCTCTACTTTATCCATTCATCTATCAATGGACACTTGGGCTGCTTCCATAATTTGGCTATTGTAAATAATGCTGCAATCAACATAAGGGTGCATATATCCTTTTCAGTTAGTGTTTTCGTATTCTTTGAGTAAATACCCGTTAGTGCCATTACTGGATCACATGGGAAGTATATTTTTAATTTTCTGAGGAACATCCATACAGTTTTCCATAGTGGCTATGCCAGTTTGCATTCCCATCCACCCTGCAAGAGGACTCCTTTTTCTCCACATCCTTGCTAACAAGGATTTTTGATGTTAGCCATTCTGATAGGTATGAAGTGAAATCTCATTGTAGTTTTGATCTGCATTTCCCTGATGATGGGTGATGTTGAGGACCTTTCAATTTGTCTGTTGGCCATCTGTATGTCTTCCTTGGAGAAATGTCTTTTCATGTCTTCTGCTCATTTTTAATTGTATTACATGATATTTGGGTGCTAATTTATGTAAGTTCTTTGTATATTTTGAATACTAACCCTTTAATGGATATGTCATTTGCAAATATCTTCTCCCATTCTGTCAGTTGTCTTTTAGTTTTGTTCCTTTGCAGCGCAGAAGTTTTTATTTTTATATATTTCCAATAGTTTATTTTTGCTTTTGTTTCCCTTGCCTCAGGAGACATATCTAGAAAAATATTGCTATGGCCAATGTCAGAGAAATTACTGCCTGTGCTCTCTTCTAGAATTTTTATGGTTTTAGGTCTCCCATTTAGATCCTTAATTCTATTTTTGTGTATGGTGTAAGAAAGTGGTCCAGTTTCATTTTTTTCCAAGTAGCTGTCTAGTTTTCCCAAAATTATTTACTTAAGAGACTGTCTTTTTCTTATTATATATTCTTGCCTCCTTTGTCAAGGATTAATTGACCACATAATCATGGGTTTATTTCTGGGCTCTTCATTCTGTTCCATTGTTCTACGTGACTATATTTTGTGCCAATACCATACTATTTTGATTACTATAACGTTGTACTATATCTTGAAATCTGGGATTGTGACACATCTAGCTTTTTTTTTTTTTTTTTTTTTTTTAAGATTTTTTATTTATTTATTTGACAGAGAGGAGAGAGATCACAAGTAGGCAGAGAGGCAGGCAGAGAGAGGGGGGAAGCAGGCTCCTCACTGAGCAGAGAGCCTGATGCGGGGCTCAATCCCAGGACCTTGAGATCATGACCTGAGCCGAAGGCAGAGGCTTTAACCCACTGAGCCACCCAGGCGCCCCTAGCTTTTTCTTTTTCAAGACTGTTGTGACTATTTGGTGTCTTTTGTGGTTCCAAATTTTAAGATTGTTTATTCTTGTTCTGTGAAAAATGCTGTTGGTATCCTGACAGAGATTGCAAATATCTCTAGATTGCTTTGGGTAATGTGGACATTTATCAGTATCTTCCAATTCATGAGTATGGATTGAATTTCCATTTGTTTATCTCATCTTCAATTTCTTTCATCACTGTTTTATAGTTCTCAGGGTATAGGTCGTTCACCTCCTTGGTTAAATTTATTCCCAAGTATTTTACTATTATTGGTACAATTATAGATGAGATTGTTTTCCTAATTTCTCTTTCTGCTACCTCATTATTTGTGCATAGAAATGCAAAGGATTTCTGAATATTGATCTTATATCCTGCAACCTTATTGAATTCCTTTAACAGTTCTAGTAGTTTTTTGGTAGAGTCTTTAGGGTTTTCTATATATAGTATCATGTCATCTGCAAAAAGTGACAGTTTTACTTCTTCCTTACCAATGTGAATGCCTTTTATTCCTTTTTTCATGTCTGATGCTGCAGCTACAACTTCCAGTATTATGCTGAATAAAAGTGATGAGAGTGGGGATGCCTGGCTGGCTGAGTCCATAGAGCATGCAACTCTTTATCTCAGGGTTGTGAGTTCAAGCCCCACATTGGTTCTGTTCGAACTTTCTATTTCTTCCTGATTCAGTTTTGGCAAGTTGTAGGTTTCTAGAAATTTATCCATTTCTTCTAGGTTGTCCATATGTTGGCATATAATTTTTTCATAATATTCCCTTATAATCCTTTCTATTTCTGTGATATTGGTTATTTCTTCTCTTTCATTTCTGATTTTTTTTTTTTTGATGAGTCTAGCTAAAGGCTTATCAATTTTGTTATCTTTTCAAAGAACCAGCTCCTGGTTTCATTGATCTGTTCTGTTTTGTTTTGTTTTTTAATTCATTCCATCACCCTGTAATTTTTGATTGGAGCATTAAGTCCATTTACATTCAGAGTAATTATTGATAGCTATGTATTTATTGCCATTTTGTTGTTTGCTTCATGGTTGTTTTTTGTAGTTCTTCTCTGTTCCTCTCTTTCCTTGCTCTCTTCTCTCATGATTAGTTGGCTTTCTTTAGTGATATACTTGGGTTCCTTTCTCTTCTTTTTTTCATAGCTATAACTGGTTTTTGATTTGTGGTTACAGTTTGTATATAACATCTTCCACATATAGTGGTCTATATTAAGTTGATGATCACTTAAGTTTGAACTTATTCGTTACTCTTCTCCCTCCCAACCCCCACCATGTTTTAGGTATATGGTGTCATACTGTATATCCTTTTATTTTGTGAATCCCTTTACTGATTTTTACAGATATACTTATTTTTACTTCTTTTGTGCTTCCTACTTTTCTTACTCTACTTATGGTCTTTCCTTTCCACTCAAAGAGTCCCGTTTAACATTTCTTGTAGAGCTAGTTTAGTGGCCAGGAACTCCCTTAGCTTTTGTTTGCCTGGGAAATCTTGATTTCTCCTTCTATTCCAAATGATAGCCTTGCTGGATAAAGTATTCTTGGCTGCAGATTTTCTCCTTTCAGCACTTTGAATATATCATGCCACTTCCATCTGGCCTGCAAAGTTTTTCCTGAAAAATCCACTGATAGTATTATGGGGTTTCCCTTGTATGTAACTGTCTTCTTTTGCAAATTTTAGAACTCTCTATCATTATTTTTTGCCATTTTGAATATTATGTGCCTTGGTTTGGACCTCCTTGGATTGATTTTTGACTGCCTCAATTAATAATATATATCAAAAATGATTATAGAGACTCACTTTTGGAACCCAGCCACCAAGCTGTTGGGAAACCTAAACCAGCCCATACAGGGGTCACACAGGTAGGTCAAGTACAGGCATTCTGGCTAATAGCCCGGCTGGGGTGTCAGCATCAACCACTGGACAGGAATGTGAATACACCATCAAACGATTCTAGACCCTAGATGTAGAATCAACCCCAAACTCTGAGTCCTCCCAGCTTCTGAAGGCATTTTGAAGCAGAGACAAGCCCTTCTACTAATGCTCTGTCCAAATTCCTAACCCACAGAATCCATGGACATACTAAAGCAATTACTTTAAGCCATTAAGTTTTATGGTGGTTTGGTATACAGCTACCTGGAACAATATCATACTATCTCACAAAATTAAAATATTTAACAATACTTGAAATGAAATGAAACCAGGAAATTAAAGTATAAATTATTAGTAAAGACACCATTCTGAACTTGTTTTTGAGGGGATCAAGGGCTCAGATAGTTGAGAAAAAAACATCTTTTTACATACATGTAGTGTGATATAAGTAGATACAAGGACAGTACACGAAGAAAATATAAGTAGACATTAGAACTGGAGAATTCGATTAATGCTTCAGAGGCCTGAGAGTACAGCATTTAATTCGGTTAGGAAAATTTATCATTGATTTGTGGCTCAGAGTCAAATGCATTTAAACCACATCATTACTTTTCCACTGCTATTAAAATGGCATTTTGATTAGCATGCTAAAACAATGCCAAGAAATAAGAATTTCAAGGAAGCCTTTTGTTTAACAAGTAGGCTATTTTCTTAAAGTAAGAATCTTGTTTTTTTGGGACACGTGGATGGCTCAATCAGTTAAGCGTCTGCCCTTGGTTCAGGTCATAATCCCAGGGTGCTGGGACTGAACCCCACATGGGGTTCTCTGCTCAGTGGGGCACCTGCTTCTCCCTGTCCCTCTGCCTGCTGCTTTGCCTACTGTGCTCCGCCTCTGACAAATAAATAAATAAAATCTTTTTATAAAAAAATCTTGTTTTCTGAGTGATATGGATACAATTAATTTGAAGACTTTATTATAAATATTTATATTTTCACTAAGAGACTAAAATAAAATAGAAACATTTCAGTAAAGACATACAAAAGTGCTTAGTTCAATGGCAAAGCAGTTTGTAATTAAATTTACATTTTAAAAACTTGGGTCACAGCTATAAAAAGGAAAGAAGTACTGACAGATTCTTTAACATGGATAATCTTGAAAACATTATGCTAAGTGAAAGAAGCCAGTCACGAAATACCAGATATGATTCTGTTTATAAGAAATGTCCAGAATAGGCATTATCTATAGAAAGAAAGTTGATTAGTGATTGCTTAGGACTGCACAGAGTGGAGGGGCAGGGAGCTGTAGCTAAAGAGTTCAAGGTTACTTTTTGAGGTAATGAAAAACCACTGACTTGTACACTTTAAATGGGAAATTGTATAGTGTGTGAATTATATATCAAGGAAGCTGCTCTGAAAAATTTAGGTATGAACAAATTTCTCCATAAAATAACAGAGCAGATTATGATGCAGGGAATCCTAGACAACCCTCTTCATCCCTAATCAAGTTTGTATTTTTGAACATGCCCACTTTAAAACCCTCTGACCTCTACTCTGGATTGGTTACTGTCTACTCCTGGTGTTCAACTGTCACCTGGGGATCTCCCTTCACTGTGATCCAGGTATTTCCTTCATCCTTCTTTGGATTGGATAACGTTTCCTAAACCCCTTGCCTTTCTTCCTTTTTCTTGATACATTCTCTTATTTTGGTAGGATACCTCCTCTCATAGCTTCCTGAAAGGTAAATTTAAGACACTGCCTATATGAAAATATCTTTATTCTACTGTAACACTTGAAAATTTGGCTGTATTATAAACCAAATTGGAAATAATCTTCCCTCAGATTTTTGAAGATACTGCCTTCAGTTGTCTTTTACCTTCCATTATTTTTGTTTAAGAGTCTGAAACCACTCCAATATTAATTATCCTATTTCCCTTCACCTCTGGGAACTTCTCCCTCTTTTCTTTGGTCCCTTAGTTGAAGTTTGCAATGAGATGCCTTGATGCAAAAATTTTTTTTTATTTTATTTAGCACGTTGATGGGCTCTTTTAACTTAGAAACTCATGACTTCAGTTCTGGGAAGTTTTCCTGATATATTTCTTTGATGATGTACTCCCTTGATTTCTTCTCTTTCTTAAATTCTACTTCCAGCATGTCTACTTACTGCTGATATTAAGCCTCAGCTTCTCATTTGTAAAAGAGAGATAATAATAAAAAATGTAGACAAAGTACTTGGCATATACCTAGCACTTGATAAATGCAGCTATTTTCCTACTTTCATTTTTTCTTCTCTTATTCTCTTCCCCTGGCTTTTATAACACGTTCTTAGGGTTTTCTTTCTACTTCTCAGGAATCTTCTTTGTTGGATCCTTTCTATGTTCTATCAGACGTTGTCTCCACAAATCTATCTTCAGCCACTTTTTTTTAATTCTAGGCTGGATCAATATGAACTCCGTACCCAGGTTCTAGGCATCTCTACCATTTACTACCTGTATGACCTTAGGCAATTTATTTAACCAGCAGATGCCTCAATCCCTCATCTGATAAAAATAGAGTATTAAGCATATCAATTGGGATGCCTGTGTGGCTCAATGGGTTAATTATCTCTCTTGGCTCAGATCAAGATCCCAGGGTCCTGGGATAGAGCCCCCACCTGTGAGAGGCAGGGAACTCTGCTACTCCCTCACCCTCTGTTCCTCCCCGCCCTCTTTCGTGAGGTGCGTGCGCTCGCAATGCTCTCCCTTTCTCTCTCTCTCTCTCTCTCTCTCACTCTCTCTCTCAAATGAATACACTCTTAAAAAAAAAAAAAAGTATATCAATCCCATACGCTTTTCATGAAAATTAAACATTTTATAACACTTAGAACACTACCTGGCATAGTAAGCACTCATATGTTTGCCATTATTACATTACTACTACCTCTACTACCTCTGTTATTACTACTATTACTACTATGATTACTACTAAAAAGGCCCATCCATGTGCTCCCAACAGATCTCCTAAGCTTCTTCTTACAGAGACGTAAACTAACTATACATTTCAAAATTATATTTGGAATCTTGCTTGTTTCTTGTCCCCATCTCTAACAGTTTACAAAGAATTATCTTCCTACTCCTCCTCCAGACCTCTGCTGTTACTGATGGTCTCAAAATCAGTATGTTACCATTTCTTAAAGAATTTCACTCATAACTTAAGCAAGAGAGATACCTGAATACTGACTAGCATAATGAGCCGTATTCTGATAACCTCAGCACATTAAGGAATTGCCAAGAAAAATATACTGCCAAAACTGAAGGGAACAAGGGTTCATTTACAAGTATTTCAGTGCCTGTTATTTCTGAGGTCTGATACTATTTAAAATACCTAACTAACCCTACAAAGAAAAAAAGTATAGTATAGAAAAAAACTCCTGAAGGAAAGGAATAGAGGTAATGCTTTTCAAAGATTATTTACAAAACATGACAACTCTCAAAAACTCTAGGCAATATAACACATGAGTAGTATGTCCAACTATTAGACACAAAGTTTGAAGAACACACTGAAATGCAGGCTAAATTCACAGATTTTGCTTCATCCAATTAAATCTTAATTTCCAAGGGTATATAACCAATTTCTTCAGCTTTTCTGCATACAAATAAAATTGGTACAGCCCTTTGTAAAAATTTATAAAATAGTTTCACATAGCTGATCTTTAAAACAGATCTGAGAAGAAGACAGTCCAGTGTTACTCATTTAACAAGTATTTATTTATTCAGAACCTCCTCTGAAAGAGTACTTTACTAGGTGTTGAATACATATGAACATATAGTCAAAAACAAAACAGACAAGTTCTTTCTCCTCATGGAGCTAGTTAAAAGACGGAACAAACAAATGCAGAGAAAGATATATGACATAAGGGCAACAAACAATAACTTAATTTGATAGATTGGTTAAGGACTTTCTCAAGAGGCAATATTCAACTAGATCTAGAAGACAAGCAAGAAGCAGCCACCTGTGCAAAGAGCTAGCCCCCCCCCCCAAAAAAAATGGGATGGGGGGATGACATGTACAAAGGCCATGAGGAATTTAAAAGCTTGGTGGGTTAGAAGTTAAAAGCTTGGTGGGTTAGAGAAGGGCTCTCCAATACAAATACGAAGTTAACCACAAATGCAAACCACATTAGTCATTTTAAATTTTCTAGGAGCTACACTTGAAAGTAAAAAGAAAGTGAAATTATATCTTTTATTTAACCCAAACATATCCAAAACATTATTTCAACAAATATTTAATGAAATATTTTACATTCTTTCTTTAGTACTAAGTCTGAAATTTAGTGTATATTTTACACTTACAGCAAATCTCAATTTAGACTAGCTACAGTTCAAGTGTTCAATAGTTACATGTGGCTAGTGGCCTGCATATCGAACAATACAGGTTAGAAGAAGTAAGAGGAGACCATTATGGCTAACACACGGTAATTTAAAGAGAAGTGTAGAAAGATGAAAAGTCAATGGGTGCCCAATCATTAAGGGTCTTATAAGAAAGTAATTTGGAATCTATTTGGAGTACAATTGAAAGTCATGAGGGTTTTGTTTTTTTTTAAGATTTTATTTATTTATTTGACAGAAAGAGAGAGATCACAAGTAGGCAGAGAGGCAGGCAGAGAG
>CM052900.1:96385977-96515380 GCA_028534135.1 Potos flavus | reverse complement strand
AAAAAAAAGAATATACCATATTCTATTTAGCAATCCTTTATTGATGGCTATTTAGGTTGTTTTCAACTTTTTATTATTATATACGAGGTGCCATGAATATCTCGAAAACACATCTTCCACATTTGCTTTTCTCCAGGAGTTATTCCATAAATCACACCTATAAGATCAAGAAATGTAAAATTTCAGCATGCCTGGCTGGTTCATTCGGTAGGACATGCAGTTCTTGATCTCGGGGTTGTGAGTTAGAGCTCCACATCGGGTGTAAAGGTTACTTAAAAAAAAGAAAAAGAAAAAACAAAACAAAACAAAAACAAAAGAAATGTAGGGTACCTGGGTGGTTCAGTGAGTTAAGCATCTGACTTGCATGGGCACCGTGCATGGGCACACATGCACTCACTCTCTAAAAAAAAGGGGGGGGATATCTTAAATTTTAACAGATATATATGTAATTAACCTCCAAAAAGGCTGTGCTTATTTTTTACTCACAGTAACAACATTCAAGCCCTTTTCTCCTTCTTCGAAGTTCTCAACTTCAGTCATATCAGTTTCCTGATTTATAGTTTCTGTTAAATCAGTTTCCTGATTTATAGTTTTTGTTAAATCAGTTTTACTGATTTGTTTTTCCTTCTGTGGTGGCTACTCCTTCTGTTCTTTTTTTTTTTTTTAAGATTTTATTTATTTATTTGACAGAGAGAGAGACAGCAAGAGAGGAAACACAAGCAGGGGCAGTGGGAGAGTGAGAAGCAGGCTTCCAGCAGAGCAGGGAGCCCGACGAAGACATGGGGCTCGATCCCAGGACTCTGGGATCATGACCTGAGCCGAAGGTAGACACTTAACGACTGAGCCACCCAGGCACCCCTCCTTCTGTTCTTTTGCAGACTCCTCTTCATCAGCTCATTTCTCTAATGTCAATGGCTCCCAAAGTTCCCATTCCAATCTGGCTCTTTCCTCACTACACACACATCCAGAGCTATCTCATCTACTTCCTTTTACCCCCAATTACTACTTACAAATAAAACAGATTACCCTCTTTTCCCTCCAAAATATACTCTTTAACTGTGTTCCCTCTATTAATGACTGCCACACTGATATTTAGCAGCCTATGACAGATATATGGGGGTCATCTGACTCCTCCCTTATCCTCACCTCACAGACTATAGCTCTAGAATCCCTAAGATTCTCTCCTACCCTATCAATTTCTTCAAACAGGAAGACATCAATTTTCAACTATATTACTTTACTGTGTGTTTTCTCTATCTTAAGTCCTGTGCTTCACTATACCAGAATAGTCTTTCTGAATCTCAATTCTGATTTGTCACTTAACTAGACCTTTCAGACTGCTTATTGGATTGTAGAATGGTATAACCACTTGGGAAAATTGTATGGCAATGTCTTGTAAAGTTAAACATATATGTGCCCCATGACCCAGTAATTTCACCCCTAGTTATTTATTCAAGAAATGAAAATGTCTATAAAGAGACCAGTAATCAAGCATTCATGACAGCTTTATTCATAATAGCCAAATGGGAGAATGGATTAAATATGTTACAGTAATACAATGGATTACACACCAACTAAAAAGAACAAACTACTGGTATGTACAAAAACCGTTAAATCAGTTAAATCAAACTGTTAGAACAGTTGAATTTCAGAAATATTATGTTGAACAAAAGAAGCCAAACAGAAAAGAATAAACAGTAATTTATTCTATTTTTATGTGAAGTTCAAGAACAAGGAAAACTGATCTGTGGTAAAAAATAACAGAACAATAGGAACTGACTAAAAGAATCCTGAGGGATTACGAGGGGGGTGCGGGGAGGTAGGGGAGATTCACAAAGGCATATACATTTATCAAAACTCACTGCATTGTATAGTTAAGGTCTATGCATTTCACTATATATAAATTTACCCCAAA
Organism: Potos flavus; assembly: GCA_028534135.1. Lineage (NCBI taxonomy): Eukaryota > Metazoa > Chordata > Mammalia > Carnivora > Procyonidae > Potos > Potos flavus. The sequence goes on along the minus strand of CM052900.1, from coordinate 96,513,465 downwards.
AACTTTTCAAGCAAATATTAAGATTTAAAACCTACTTCACTCAGCATTTTCCCTTACTAGTTATAAAAAGCCTCAAGATTTAAGACAAATTACTCACTTAATTACTTTTTTTACAAAATTATCACCTCACTCAGAAACAATGTATCAACTGTGCCTTCCTGTAGTTTGTAAATTTTGTGAGACCAAGGATTTTATCTGTGTACAATATAGAATAGATCACCATTATCTTCCCAATACCTATCATTATGTTTGACACATCGGAGATGCTAAATATGTGTTATCTTTGGTAGTTCTTAATGACTTATTGATAATTTTGTAACTTCTTTAAAATTCTAGATCACTTACTGATTCATTTTTCCAATCTTGTACGTTACATGTAAATGTACTATCCTGCTTGACAACCTTTATAAACCTTGTTCATCGGACACTAGAAAAGCAGCTTCTCCACATTTTCAAAAAGCCAGTAGAATCTTTAACTCTGTGCTCATCTGTTACATGTATTTCAGATAAATATTCAAAGGCATTAGACTTCTCATGGGCTTATTCCCTAAAATTCATTTTCAATTTACTTAAAGCTCTCTTCTCACTACCATGTCTTCTAAACTATCCTGATTGCTGGTATACCTGAAGATAATAAATTTTTCTTCTTTTATGTATTTCATTTAAACATCATATTATACAATTGTTCATTGAAGGTTTGCTTTTATCCAGTATCTATTAACATTAATCTAACAAACTTACTACAATAATTTACAAGAATGCTGGATTCATTTTTGACATAATAAAAGATCTGTACCAGGCCAAAAAAAGAAGACAGTTATTAATCATTTAAACACCAACTCAAAGGTAGACAAAATCCCCATCTTCACTTTTACATCAGTGTTTGCACTTTCCTATGAAAAACAGAAAAGAGCAATGATCGCTAATAAAGCCAGTTCTGTTCCTATCTCTCATCAAGGTCCCTTCCAAGAACACAGGAACCACCAGTTCCTCAAGGAGAGAGCCCTAATCATGAACCCACAAGACAATGAATAACAAAACTAACAATGAAGACCCAGATAATAGGCAGTTTGACCAGCTTCAGGGAACACTTTTCTGAGTACAACTGTCAGGGTTGGATTAGTATAAAGAACAATTAACAAGCACTAAACCCACATTATCTTTGGCCACTTAAGGGATAAACTGCAAACAGCACAGGCAGGGGAAAGCTCTCTTCAAGTACAGATACAATTAAAACAAGAGCTGGAAATGGCAACAAATAAACACCAGGCAATCTGAAATAATGAGAAATAGGATGATCCTTTCCGAGCAAACACATATGGGGCCAGGGGCCACGGTCAACAGGTTCTACCTACAAAACATTAATTAACCTCCATGTTTCCAAGAGGAAGGACTAGCAAATCACCAAGATAGATGGTAATAACTGATGTTATCTTTTATTTATATTTTAATTTTATATGCAAACAAAAGGAAAATAATTGGTGGAGGAGCAAAAAGGCCACTGGGAATTGTGGGCAGTGTTAAGCAGACTTTTGTATTTCACAAAACTTGTCAAAAATTAATTTGAAGAGCAAAATGGGGCTGGCAGCTTTTTATGTTGTCAAATAAGGACATTACAGAAAACAAACAAAAAAACACCACAAATTTCTTATGAAAAAGGACATTTTAGCACAGAAAAGGATGGACATGATTTAAAGGTAAATACTTTAAACTGTATAAATTTAGCCTAAGAGAAAACAAAGAGATTTAAAAGATATAACCCTCCAAGGAGGAGACAACGGTGAACAGCAGATGGCAACACATTTTTGAATAAAGACTTCCAGGTTACGTTGGCAGATTGAACACATACAACTAATTTTCCTCCCTCCCAAAAACTCTACTAAAGCAAGGATAAAGAAAATGCTGTTGTTGTGTTCTGTTTTTAGCTCATAAACCACAAGGACAGGAGGAAGAAATGACGGCAATAAAATTTTGGAAGCTGAAAAGAAGATGGAGGAGTGGTAACTGATTTTGTCAAAGACAGCCGAATTACAAACCAGCAGTGCAGGCAACTAAAAACAAGCCAAATTTATGCCATACAATCCTCAAAAGGCTCAGGGATGCCAGAACAAAGAGGGGTAGGGGAGAGGAAAATAAGGAAGGTTCAGGTGAAAGCTGTGAACAGTTAGAAACCTAGACCCCATTTCTCCTATAAGCTACTGAGTGGCCTTCCTCAATGCAGCAGCTCATTGGAAATTTATTCTCTCAAGAGGATAAACCATACACGGTAGAGGACACAGGATGTATCCCAAGAAAAAGAGGCAAATTATGTGACCTTATATACTAAATGCTGTACGGCTCATTATTCAGCCCTCCTTGAGTTCTCAGATCACTGGCAACCAAACCTCTATCCTCCAAGCAAAAACTGGAAGAGACTCACTGGGAAATCTCACTAGACCAAAAGGAAAGACAGGGATACTGGAATAGCTTCAAATAGTCCACCTGAACCAATGGCTTCAATCTTGGCCACACAAGGGAATCACCTGGACAACTTTAGAAAATACTGATGTTAATCTATGGAGATAGAAATCAGAGTAGTGGTTGCCTCTGGGCAGGGAGTGGGGAAGACAGAACAAAGGGATATAAAGGAATTTTCTAAGGTTTTCACAATAGTCTGTATCCTGTGCTGGTGACACAGGTGTATACATGACAAGAATTAAACTGCAATGCAATCATACCTAAATGTTTAAAAAACATTGCTACTTGGGTCCTAACCTCAGAGATTCTGCTCTATTTGGTTTAGCTGTGTGTGTGTGTGTATTTTTAAAGCCCCCCATGTGATTTTAATGTGCAACCAAAATTGGGAACCACCGTTCTATGAAGATTGTAGAGTAAAACTGAAAATCAATAAGCCCAACCTACAAACTCAGGGCTTCCTATCAACTTTTAGATGCCCACTCTCACTCATTAATAACCAACTACGGATTATCAAAACTCCAAGGAGGGCCTTTATTGCTGAGGCTACACCAAACAAAAAAAGTAACCAGGAGGAAACAAACTATGCAAGGAAAAGAAAGCTTAAAGAAACTATCTTTAACATTCTCAGACAGATAAAAGAAGATATGGCATCCATGAAACAAGAAAGAGATAGTAGAATACATAATTGGGTAGAGGAGAGGAAGCCAAACCTACGGGCTTGCATAAGGGAATATGGTCAAGCAGCTGATATGCCTCACTCACAGAACCCCAAGAAGGCTCAAGACTTGGGAGTCTCCAGACAGTATGTGGTCAGTGGGAGAGAGAGATGGGGCTGAAGAGCAGATTAGTAATGTAAAGCCTGCATCAATCTGTAATATACAGACCCTCTAGTTTCCCTTCATTTATATCATCTCGTAAATTTATTTTCTGGAAACACTGACGTGGAGAGATTCCAGACTCCAAAGAGTAGAGTGAGGCTAAGGCTAAAAGCCAAGGGATTAAGCAGAGCATCTATAGTGAATAGCAGCCCCTACCTACCCACAGCCCACATCCTCTGCTCAGCTCTGAGAACAGCAGGAGCCAGTCGTATTACTTCCCCCACTCCCACCCCTGCCCAGTTCGATTTAAATGTCCTTTTTGCATGCTGCCAAACCAATTTTCATAATAGCACTTACAGTGGAGGATAAAGGTCTCTTCTTGAATTTCTACTTATTCCTCCTAGACTTTACACCCCTTAAGGGCAGGAGCTGCATTTTAATCAGCTTTGTATCCACAAAGGCCTAACACAGATTGTCAATATACTCAACAGTCCATAACTCCTTAATTGGTCCTAGACACCACACCAAAAAAAAAAAAAAAGAAAGAAAGAAAGAGCAGAAAGAATGAATGAACCAACTTGGAAAAGTAGACCATACAAGGTATAATTTGGATTAGGTCCTGAATGAAGATTAAACATGTAGAACGACTGTACTTCTATATACTGGCCACAAATATTTTAAAATATCATTTACGATAACATCAAAAAATTTCAAATACCTGAGAATTAATAAAAGTCCAAGACTTTTACACAGAAAACCACAAATTATTGAAATTTTAAAATACCTAAATAAATACAGGTATATGCTATGCTCATAAACTGGAAAACTCAATATTAAGATACTCTTCAATTCCAAGTTCCAAAATTTGTTGAAATTGACAAGCAGATTCTGAAATTTATACAGAAATGCTAAGAGCCAAGAACTGCCCAGTATTAAAAAACAAAGTTGAAGGCCTTATACTACCACATATCAAGGCTTATTATACAGTTACATTAATTAATACAGCGATACTGGTGCAAGGATAACAAATAGACCAATAAACAGAATAGAGTATCCAGAAACAGATCCACACTTAAACAGTCATCTGATTTATGAAAGTGCCACACAGTGCAGAGGGACAAGTATGGTATTTTCCCAAAATGGTGCTGGGTCAAAAAAATATCCACCTGGTTAAAAGTGAATCTTGACCCCTTATAATCCATCTGAAATTTACTGTAAATTGTACACCTTAAATGTGGAAAGTAAAACAAAATAAAACTGTAAGAAACATACGAAAATATCTTCATATTCTTAGGCTAGGCAAAATGTCTTAAATAGGGCACAGAAAGCAGTACTCATAAAGAAAAACAGTAAATATATTTCATTAAAATTAAAAATTTTTCAATCCATCAAAAAAACACCATTATAAGAGTGAAGAGACAGAGTGGAATAAGATAAATTATGTATAGTTTATAGATAGGATGTGTGTGTGTGTGTGTGTGTGTGTGTGTGTGTGTGCATACCTCCCAGAAAGGACTCATATCCAAAAAACTGTAAATAAAAAAATAAGACTCCGACATCTCACAAAAGAAGATATATAAATGGCCAATAAAAGATAAAACTACAATCATCAGGAAAATGCAAAATAAAACCACACTAATATATTACTGCACCTCTACCAGAATAGCAAAAATGTTTCCAAATGACAAACATCAGCAAGAATGTGGGGTAATTGAATTATCATTCCCTGCTAATTAGCTCAACCACTTTGGGAAAATGTTCAACAGTATCTAATACTAAAGTTTTGTCATTCACATATCTCACAAACCAGTAATTCCACTCCCAGGTATAAACTCCGATTTAGAAATATTGTTTCTTGAATGGTAAAAAAATTACCATCTTTACCATCGATGTGATGATAAAAATTCTTTACCTGCACTCTTAGGATTGTGCACTTTTTCTGTATATTATACTTCAATAAGTTTTCTAAGTTTCCTTGACACAAAGTTGTCAGAGACCTTAAGGCCAGTATTTTAGAACAGAAAAGGAGCCTCAGGTAAACTCAAGAAAGTTTACTAATAAAATTAAAAACCAAGAAAAAAAAGGAAAAAAAAAGCTACTAACACATATCGGTCCAGAACAAAGGTAAAAACCACCAACCGATAGTTTTTCTTGAACTTCAAGAAGCACTGGATTTCTTTCACCAAAGAAAGGAGTTTATTATTCTACACTGTAAACCAAAGAAAAGATTATCTTTGCAAGAAAATGCTGCTTTTCAAAGTCACCTCTAACAGCAATGGATAGGAGAAAAGCAAAGGAACCACTGCAAAAGTTTTGGTTAACTCTTTGGTGAAAGGATGACAACTGACTTCATCTAAGACGCCCAAAAAACAGACAGACACAAAGAAATCACGGCAATTCTAAAGCAAACACCAACACCACAATCCAATCTACCGGAAATTCTGCGGTTAATTTGAGGCTTCCCCCGCTAGTCATAAGGTGATTCAGTGATGGTTACAAACGCTCTCCAAGTGCATCCTTGGGAGTCACATAGCACACCTGGCTAGCCCATCACCTGCCTGGAGATTGCCTTGCGCAGAATCCCGGAGGCCAAATGAAGACGCCAACTTTGCAAGTAAGGGGAGCGGGCGGTCTCACTCCATCAGGACACCCAGGGAGAACGGACTTCTGGCCTCGAGGGCGGGGATGAAAGGTCAGTATCCCCCCACAGGATTAGTGAGGAAGCACCCCCGAAGCTGCCAGGTCCCTCTACCTCCCTGGGACTCCCCTGGAAGACCCGCTAGCGAGTTTCCTCCCCAGCGCCCACGGGAGGAGGGTCCCGAGCCGCCGTGGCCTCAGGGAACTTAGGCCGCGGCGGGGCCGGGCACGCCCGCCCCGCTCGTGCCGCAAGTTTGGTGGCGGCCCCCACTCGCCGCGCCTCGGCCCGGTCGTGCGCCCCGCAGAACCCGAGCTCGTGGCCCGTCTGGCCTCCCCGCCCGCCCGGCCTGGCGCGGCGCCCCTCACCTTGGAAACGTTGGGTGGACTCCGCCGTAAACATTAACTTCCCATCCAGCCGGCAGCCTCGCCGCCGCGTCTCAGCGCCTCGGCCCCGCTCCGGCTCCGCGGGCCGCCTTCCCCGCCCTCTCTGGAGCGCCGCGCTCACTCGAGAGCTCAGAGTCGCCACCGACCCTCACGCACGCCTCCGGGCGCCGCCGCTGCTTTAACTACTACCCGACCCCTACCCTGCCCGCCCGCTGGCTCCTCCAGGGTCCGGCCCGCCGCGTCAGGAAAGCCCAAGGCGCAGGCGCGGCAGGGCCTTAAAGAGACCGGCTGCCTCTACCGCATAATGGGTTCGAGCAGGTTAGGGGCCGGGCGGCCGGTCGAGAAAAGGAGAAGCCGAAGGGATTGGGCCGTGGGGATCGGGGGCGGGGAAATCTCGTTCCCTCCTCCGCCTCTCTTTCAAAGCGCCAGCCCTCGGCCTTACAAATTGCAGGCTTCCCCAGTCTCTTGGGCCGCCCCTTGCATGTAAGAGCTGCTCAGGACACACCCCCTCAGGGGCCCGAGAAGACCCCCAGCTCTGAGCCGCGGGCCTCGCGCTACCTCGTCGCACACAGGCCTCCCAGGACGCGGGCACGCGACGCCGACGCGCAGGCTTCCGAAAGGCCTTCCGAGCGCCCCAGAGGTGACCTAGGTCACTCTCAAAAACAATAATCAATGTGCAAATAGTACTTGTGATTGCAAATCCCTCTACCTTCAGTCGTCTGCACGCACTGGGTTTGTGCAGAGTCCGGCAGGGGGCAGAGCATGGGCACAAACATATGAAGTCCAGCCAGGCAACCATCCAATATCAACGAAGAAATTCTTAGAAGTACTTAGTTTGGGACAGAAACTATCTACTAATTCCGGTCCAGCTCCAAGAAAAACAGGTAAGAAAAATAAAGGCAATATAGATTACTTTCGTTATACATTTATAAATTACAAAATGACAGTGATTATCAGCACAAAAGAAAACTCCAAATTGTTTGCCTAGAAATTAGATAGCCCGTGGTTATTTTCTGATATAAATGTGCAATCTCCAGAAGGGATTCCACTATAGTAAGCATTTCAGAAAAAGAAAAACTCCATTAAAAAAAAAAAAACAGGCTTAAGAAATACTAAAATAGAGGAAGTAGAGCCTTGCCCTCCACCCAGCTAAAAAACTTTGAAAACTTGAAATTTTATGAGGCAAAATTTTTCATAACTTTTAGGTCATGCTGTTATTTAAAGTTAATTTCAATCAACAATTTTATTGAAACTGAATCCATTTTGTATGAGAAAGTTAAGAGATATCTTGAAAATCTACTTTTCTCTCCTATAGTACATCTATCAGCAAATCCTGTTGATTTTACCTCTGAAATTTTCCTTCAGTCTGTTCTCTTGTATCTCCTCCGTTACCGCCCTAGTCCAAGCTACGTGGGTGAGGGTGAAGGAGTGCTTAACCTACTCTTCTAAATGGCTTACCCTTATGTGCCCTAGCTCCCCTCTCATCTCTTCACCACACAGAAGGATATGTGACCCTGTCACTTACCAGGTAAACCACTTAATAGCTTCCCATTCTTGTAGATAAAACCCTTAACTAACCAAGCTCTACATGGTCAGGTGCCTTGCCCATCTCTTCTCTCCACCTTTTCTCACTTCTCAAACTACTGCTGTCTCTTCCATCTTGCTGTCTCTGTACCAGCCACACTGGCCTCTTCTGATCCTTCAAATCTTCTTCCCTCTACAGAGCTTGTGCATATGCTTTGCTCGGTGCCTGGAAAGCTTTTCCAACTTTCATCCTTCTGACCTCAGTCAGCTCTTGTCTCTACCTCTGAAAAGCACCTTTGGACCTCCTCATCTTGGTCCCTTCCTATCACATGGCACTGAAACTGTAGTTGTGTGATTATTTTGTTTAATTTTTATTCCTCCCCCCCCCCCCACTGGACTATTGCATCCATAAGTCCAGAAGCTTGGTTTTCTTTGGATCATGGTTGTAATTCCATGTTTGTTCAATATGTATTTGTTTAATCAATGGATGAAAATCATAGAATGTTAGAACTTGAACTAGATGTGGCTTAAAGATTACCTAAGTTATAAAAAGGTAATATGTCACAATTTGACATTTGGAATCAGAATCTAAAAAGAGCCCCAGTTATTTTTAAAGCTGATTTTTTATTGTTTTACTTGGGCTGTTACAATATTCTTTGGGTAAACTTTAAAATGAAGTTCTCAAAGCTCCTGGTATAAACCCCTATATTTATGATAGCTGCAGGACAGGCCCACATGGAACTAATAACATTGGTTGCTTCAAGAGAGGAAAACTGGGTGCATGGAAGACAGGATTTTTGACTGCCCTTTTGTACCTTTTCAATTTCCAGCCATATGGATATATTATCTATTAAATGACACAATAGAGTACTTACTGTATGATTTTATTTATTTGAAGTTTCAGAAAAGGCAAAACTCAATCTATAGTAAAAAAATATATATATATGTATATGTATATATATATATATCTACATATATATATGTATATATATCTGGTTGCCTCTGGCAGGGAATTTACTTGGAAGATACATGAGAGAAATTTCTGGGTGGTAAAAATGGTTTAAATCTTGATAGGGATGTGAGTTACAGAAGTGTGTTCATTTTGTCAAAAAATGGACAGTTAACATTTCATTATGTGAATTTTACCTAAGAAACTATATAAAAATAAATGAAGCTTACTAATTAAAAAATAAGCTAATACGTGGTTAAGTACTCCTCGTGTATGAGTATTGGCAAGAGCTGTACATATGTTATTTCTTCTAATCTTTGTAGTATGATCATGAAGCAGGTATTATTATAACCGCCTTGCATATGAGAAAACTGAGACTTAGTAAATACCAAGTAACTTGCCCCTATTTATACAACTGGAAAGTGATGAGGCAGGGCTTGGAACCCAGTCACTCTAATGCCAGAAAGTGGTTTATGTATATTGTCCGCTATATCAAGAGCTTTGTAATGATTGAAATCATGTTCTGTCTTAGGCTTCTCAATAGCCCCAGTACTTTGCATAGTAGCTGTTCGATGTATTTTGAATGAATGATAAAGAACAAGCTTGGTGTTGATTTTATCGGTACAAGTTACATTTTTTAATTGGAGATATATATATATATACACACACACACACACACATATACATACACATATATATGATGTATATGTATGTTTATATAAGTAAACAAGATATCTACTTTCTATTTTTATATATGTATATATATATGTAATGTACACACACATATTCCAAATAATCTAAATAATCACTGCTGTGTTAAATGCCTGAGATATTTTATCTTAAATGGCCTGAGGAGAGAAGCTTATACCATTAGCTCTGACCCTCTAGCAATCTCCCTGGTTTACTCTTTTCCTTCTCTCACTCAATTTATTTGATGAAAGAGCTTACACTTTAATTTTTCACTGAAATAGCTCAATCCAACCAGAGAAATAGCTAATTCTGATCTCTCACAAGAGCTTGAGCACTTGCGTAAGTGAAATTCTACCGTGTGAATTTCACACCAACACCACCTCTGCTCCAGCTCTCCACCTCTCTGCTGTTCACACTCTGAAACTTCAAAATAGAGGAAGCATGGGTGCAGTGGGCAGTGGCACCCTGCTTGGAGACAGTTAAATTTGAGGGAAATTCAGTTAGCAATTCAAGTTTTCTATGTTCTAATGCTGTACCCCCTTGGCATTGATTTGTGTCAACTGTACAGGAGAGGGCCCGAGCTCCATTCTCTCTAAACCCGGCAAGGGTTAAATCTCAGAACACCATGCTCTCAACTGCCAAAGGTGTTTTATAAGTCAGCCATGTGAGTCATTGCTCACAGAAATAAAAAGGAAAAGAGGCATTCTCCTGAGAGGCAAAAAGTACCCAGTATATGGAAGAGGAACTCACCAGTGGAGTCAACCCCATTTGTGAACAACACCCACCCTCACCCTGGGCAGCTGGCATTTGGGGTTTCCTTAGAGAACCAGGGCATGTCAATTACATTCTAGGATTGCACTGTCCCATACAGCAGCCCCTAGCCACATGTGATTGTTTACATTTCAACTTAAATTAAAATTTCAGTTTCCCATTTGCATTCACACATTTCAAGGGCTCAGTAGTAGCCATATGTGGCTACTGGCTACTATCTTGGACAGCACAAATATAGAACATTTCCATCTCTCAGAAAGTTCTCCTGGCAGCACTCTTCTAGAAAAAGGAGAAACAACACTCCATTGAGACTCCCAGCTAATGTTCAAAATATCTTGCTTTGGAAAAATGAAGGCTCATGATGAAATAGGAAAAGCCTATTTCACTTGGCTCATTGCTTTCCACAACATGAATCCAAATTCACTGAAACACCGAAGTTGTGGTCTCTCAATATTTTGAGGTTATAAGAATGGCTTTCACCTCACTTCTACCACATTCCATTGTTTGCAAGACACATTATCTTAGAAAGGAACATTGTTAAGAGGCACACAATTCTATTGTCATCTTTTGGCTCTTTATCCACAGGTAGAGACTAGATCTGCCACAGTTGTGGTAAAGAACCAGCTCTCTGGCTCTAGAGTTTGGATATCATTTTTTTATGTGATATTAGACTTTCCCGCTATCAATCCAACAACAGCTTTTAAAATTGAGCCACCAATAGGGGACATCAATACAGTGCCAATTTCCATCCCACCAAATCTGTTCCTTTCTTGACTTTCTGAGATAACTGTTTTAAAGCAAGATAAAATTTGGTGCAGCTAAAATACTAATTCCACTTAAACTATCCAATTATCTGGGAACTAGTAAGCTCTACATTCATGCAAGTAACTAGACTGTGACCTAAAATTTCAGCATGCTTGCCAAAAATGTGCTTTAACCTCTTTAAGATCCAATGTTCTCATCTATAAACTGGAAATAATAATAACTGTACATACTTAAGCATTGAAGTGACAATTAAATGAAATAATATATGCAAGGCGCATAAGCAGTCAACAAATGGTAATTGCTACTATCCAAAGCCACAAAGCACCAAGATTAAAAATTAAAGCTTTTTTTAAAAGACTCTGAATTAGAAAAACCCTGACTCTCCCACTTGCTAATTGGCCTTTAACTTCCGTAGGCTTCAGTTTTTTCGTCAGGCAAATAAGAATAAGAGTTGCCAAAGATTGATGTACTGTGAGATGTGTTATTTCATGTGAAAATGGTCTAACAGTAAAGTATAAACTTCAGCTAATGTTATTTAACACTCTGCCATCACCTCCACAAAAAAGGATGAGGAAACTACATTAGGAATGTATTGCTTTACAATAAAATTAATTTAGCTTTTATTATGAACTGTGCTCCCTTAACAACAGGGAAGCAATGACTGCTGAAGTCATCACTGAAAGACCACACAACCTTCAACATTGCCACCACATGGAACTTGTGAATGAATACTATGGTAACCCAGGCATTTTTCTCAGCTACCCTTTCTCTCCACGTGAGAAATTTGAAGCCCTTATGGACTCATCAGGTCTCCTCCAAGAATATACGTTCAAAAAAGATAACCAGTAGCCAATTACAGCAAGGTAAAGAAACAGTATTGAATTACAAAAAGTCAGTTACTAAAATACCTTTCTTACGGTGTGAAATTAAGCCTAATGCTCCATAAATTCTTGTGAATCCCTCGAATGGCCATAATACAATAACATTCTTAAAATAAAACTGAGGAAGTGCTAACAAGCTGTTCCTGTGTTTCGAAGACTAAGCAGAGCGTATAAACCCTAACTCAGTAGCAAAATATTTCCTGTTGCAGTGCTTACATTTTTATATGTTTTGATATAAAATCAAACATTATATAGGCATTTACCTGAATCTCATTAGCGTTTCTAAAGGCAGCAGTCATTTTGGTGGTAACCATGATAAGCAGAGAAGACAAGGAGCCTGGGGATTTGAATTGAATTTATAGCTGACTCACAGGGAGTGTTTACAATGACATTGCCACTGGGATCCACCCATTTAACACCCTTTCAGTTCCACCTTATACATTTGTTAGGTAGGACCTTTGGGGGAATCTGGGAATGTGGAGGACTAGAAATGTAGTAACCAATGCTTTTGGTCTTTTGAGAAACTAATTGACTTTGGGTTTTTTTCCCACCTTTCCTTCCTTTCTCCTTTCCTCCCTACGTTCCCTCCTTCCTTTCTCCTTCCTTTCTTCCTTTCTCCTTCCTTTCTTAAGTGGCTTGACTTGTCTCAGAATGACAGCTGTCTATGAACTGTTGTGTTTGGGGTGCTGATTCCGAGGCATGGGCTAGAAGCTGCTAAATATTAGGTGGTTTCAGCTCCTAGAATTTGACACTAGACAAAGTTATTAATCTAGTAAAATTTACCTTTTGGGTTATTTTTTAACTCTTTAGCTCTTGGAATACTTCAGGCTACTGTGTTCTATTAATGGCTATTGCATTTGTATTACTCAGGGCTATTGAGATTTTACTGTGAAATACAGAAGCAAATGATATGCTTTGTGAGAAATAGCTAAATAGAGAGATTCTATTCTCCATTATTCTCCCATTCTCTTGACAGAGATCCAATATGATATGTTAATTTTAGCAGATTGCCTCTCTAATAATGATAGCTTATTTTTTAGAAGTCTTACCATGAGTTGGGCTTTGGAAGCACTTTTCATCTATCATCTCACTTAATCTTCACCATAACCCTATCATGAACCTCATTTACAAGTGAATCCCAAGCAGGTCACTAAGAATGTTTCATTTATTTACTCATTCATTCATTCATTCATTCACCAAATATATTATCTACAATTGTGTCGGGTACTTTCCTAAGAAGAGGAACTATAACTAACACTCTCACTTCCTACAACATGTCAGCAATAACATCATGTGCTTCCAAGTGAGGCAGCCATCATTAGGCCCATTCACAAGATGAGGCAACTAAGACTGATCCAAAGTCACAATAAAAAGAAAAGCAAAAATGCAAGCATAAGCCTCTCTTCACTACAAAGCCTATGTTGTTTGGAGTTGCAAAAATGTAGTACCGGTGTTCAGGCTCTAGTGTAAGAACATATAGTCTGATATAGAAGACAGACATAACAAATAAACGGACAATAATGATATATTCTATCATACGGAGATATGTCATGGTGGAAACATACAAGATAGGGAGTACCTAACCTCCTTGAAGGAGTTGTACTATTTTTATCTGCTCACACCCCCTTCCATCTTCTATTAGTAGGTGTAGGTACCTGACACAAGCTAAACCAATCATATTACCCCATGACCACACTGACTAGGTTAAGGGGGTGGACCTGAGAGAGTTGTGCCCTGGGATTTTTCAAACCAGACCTGGACAAGTAAAGTCCCTTTCTTTGCCTTCTTATTATGAAGCTCTAAAGTTTTGAACACAGAGACCCTGGCTATACTCAGAGAAACAAAAATGAGATGGAGAACATCTTAAAGATATTAGAATCCCTGATCCCAGTCAATCCTGCTTTTCTTGAGCCTCATATATAATATGTAATACTTATTAAAGCTGGTTATTTTGACCAGCACTGTTCTAGATACATGTGATAGACATCCTCTACCTTGGCCCATTGATCTTTGCTGCCTGTTCTTCTTGGCGCTTGTACAGACCCTCGCACGTTGAATGAGGGCTGGTCTGTGTAACCGATAAAATAGGGCAAAAGAGACAGAGTACAATCTCAGAGGCTAGGTCATCAGGACACTGGAGTTTTTGCCTTGTTCTCTTAGAATGAAAGCTTTGTGGGAAGCCAGCCACCATGTGTGTGGAACTCTCTGAAGAAAAAATTCCATCAGCACCCAGGACGAACCTGAAGGCTACTCACTGAGCCACCGTGGAAGTGGATCCTTCAGCTCCCCGGAGAACTTCTTCAAAGGACATCTGTCTGAGTCTCATGTGACACTCTAAGCCAGGACCAGTGAGAAAGCTGTTCCCAAATTCCTAATTCATAGAAACTGTAAGAGAGGGGCACCTGGCTGGCTCAGTTGGTGGAGGGTGGGACTCTTGATTTCAGGGTTGTGAGTTTGAGCCCCACACTGGGTGTAGAGATTACTTAAAAATAAAATCTTAAAAAAATAAGAAGAGACTATAAGAGATGATAAATGTTTATTGTTGTTTTATGGCACTAAATTTTGGGGTGATTTGTTTTTTTGCCACAAATAGCAATAAATAGAATAGCAATAGGTAATTAATCTATCGGTGACAAAAACAGACATAACTGCTGCTTGGTGGAGCTTAAATTATAGTGGGAATAAGCAGACAATAAACAGATATAACTATAAGTACAAAAATATATAGTAGGAAAACAATATCCACATGCAAAAAAATAAAGTTGGATCCTCACCTTATGCCACATTGAAAAATTAATTCAAATTATCAAAGACTAAAACTCAGGAGGGTGCCTGGGTGGCTCAGTGGGTTAAAGCCTCTGCCTTCAGCTCAGGTCATGGTCTCAGGGTCCTGGGATTGAGCCCCGCATCGGGCTCTCTGCTCAGCAGGGAGCCTGCTTCCCCCTCTCTCTCTGCCTGCCTCTCTGCCTACTTGTGATCTCTCTCTCTCTCTGTGAAATAAATAATAAAAATCTTTAAAAATAAAATAAAAAATAAACTCAGGAGCTGAAACTACAAAACTGTTATTAAAAAAATAGGGAAAAATCTTTATAACATTGAATTTGGCAATGATTTTTAAATATGACACCAAAAACATACACAACAAAAGAAAATATACATAAATTAGACTTAATCAGAATATAAAATGTTTGTACATCAAAAGACACTATCAAAAGAGTTAAAAAATAACCCATGGAATGGGAGAAATATTTTCAAATCATATTTCTGATAAAGGATCAATATCTAGATTATATAAATAATGGCTACAAATCAAAAACAAAAATAAGCCAATTAAAAAATGGGCAAAATACTTAAATAGAAATTTCTCTAAAGAAGGTATACAAAGCACATGAAAAGATGCACAATATTATCAGTCATTAGAAAAAGGCAAATCAAAACCACAATGAAATATCACATTATACATAACTACTATGATTGCCATTATGAATAAAGCAAAAAATCACAAATGTTGGCAAGGATGTGTAAAAAATTGGAGCCCTCGTGCATTACTGGTGGGAATGTAAAAACTGATGCAACTGGTGAAAACATTGGCAGTTCCTCCAAAAGTTATACCTAAAATTACCATATGACCCTGCAATTCTACTCCAAGCCACTTAAAAGGAATTCAAAACAGGAACTCAAACAGATACACCAATGTTCACAGCAGTACTTTTTATAATAGCCAAAAGGCAGGGGCACCTGGGTGGCTCAGTGGGTTAAAGACTCTGCCTTTGGCTCAGGTCATGATCTCAGGGTCCTGGGATTGAGCCCCGCATCGGGCTCTCTGCTCAGCAGGGAGCCTGCTTCTCCCTCTGCCTCTCTGCCTACTTGTGATCTCTCTCTCTCTGTCAAATAAATAAATAAAATCTTTAAAAAAAAAATAGCCAAAAGGTAAAACAACCCAAGAGGCCAAACCAAAAATGGTATATCCATACAACTGGATATTATTCAGCCATAAAAGGGGATAAAGTTTGGATACATGCTAGAATGCAGATAAGCCTTGACAATATTATGCTAACTGAAGTAAGCCAGACATAAAAGAAAAACTATTGTATGATTCCACCTGTATGAGGTATCTAGAATAGTCATTCATAGAGACAGAAGGTAGACTTCAGGTTACTAGAGCCCAGGGAAGGGGTAAATAAGGAGTTATTGCTAAATGGACACACAATTTCTGGTTGAGGTGATGAAAGGGTTTTGGAACCAGATAATCATGATCATTATACCATATCGTGAGGGTACTCAATGCCTCTGAATTATATACCGAAAAATGGCTAAAATGGTAAACTTCATGTTATGTCTATTTTTCTACAATAAAAAAGAAGGAGGCTTCTTAGGAATTTAGATTATCTTGGAAGAGAAGAGTGGAGAATGAGGAGAAAGAATCTTTTTTTTTTTTTTTAAGATTTTAGTTATTTATTTGACAGAGAGGAAGAGAGCACATCAGGGTGAGGGAGCAGGCAGAGGGGGAAGCAGGTTCCCCACCGAGAAGGGAGCCCCACACGGGGCTTGATCCCAAGACCCTGGGATCATGACCTGAGCCGAAGGCAGACACCCAACCAACTGAGCCACCCAGGTGCCCCGAGGAGAAAGGATCTTGATTTGACTAGTTGAAATGATAAATTGAACACATAAATAACAATAAAAAATATATATGAGTTGGTGTAAGTGTATGGAGAAAACTGAAACAGGGAAGGGGAAAGGGAATGTGGAGAAGGGTTATGTTCTAATGAGGATAGTCAGGAAAGACCTCACAAAGAAGGTGGTGAGAGAGCAAGCCATCTGGCAAAGAACATTCCAGGCAGAGAGAAAAGCAAGCACAAAAGCTTTGAGGCAGGAATGTGCCTGGTGTAGCCAAGGAAAGGCAAGGAGGCTACTGGCGTGGTTAGAATGGCACAAGCAAGATAGAAAAGTCTAGGATATGAAATCAGGGAGAGAGCAGAACCAGACAACATAAGGGGCTTTACTGGCCATCTTTTACTCTAAATGGAACAAATAAGCAGAGTAACATGATCTGACTCATGTTTTCTGTTTAAAGGCATCATATGGCTCCCATATAGTGAATCGACTCTAGGGAAAGGTAGAAATGGGGTGATCAGTCAGAAGCTATTGAGATATGATGATGGCATGGACTGGAGTGGGAAGAGCAAGAGGATGAGAAATGAGCAAATGTGGATATATTTTCAGCCAACATAATTCCCCTTCAGATTGGCTATGGGATAAAGAGAGAGAAATCAAAGATGACTCTGGGATTTGGGGGCTGGAAAACTAAAAGGTTAGAGTTGCCATTTACTGTAACAGGGAAGACTGAGGGAAGAGCAGGGAGAGGTGGTGGGGAGGGAGCTGGAGTTGGGTTTCTGTCAGATGCAATCAAGTGTCCTGAATAATACCAGGGTGGTCAAAGAGGTTTTCACAAAGTAAGTGAGATGTGAGGCAGATCGTAGTGAACAAGAATTCCATGAATTTCTAAAGGGAATACTTGGGGACGGTGCTTCTCAAACTTTAATGTGTATACAAATCACCAAAGGAATTTCATAAAATGCAGATAATGTAGATTGAGTAAATCTAAAGCAGGGAGCCTAAGAGTCTGCATTTCTCATAATTACCCAGGTGACGCCAATGCTGCTGGTCTCAGATCGGGAACAGGAAAAGAGATGAAAAATAATCCTTTACTGGGAGGTGGGAGATGAATTAATGAGCAAAGGTATAGGTAAACATGTAGTTAGATCTAAAGAAGTATCTGTTTAATGCCAATTTGGAGGATTAAGAAAAGGATAAAACTAAAAAACTGGATTAATAGCATTTAGGTTGGGATGACCAAAGTTAAAGTATTCAAAGTTTCTTATGTTGTTATGGAGAGAAGATATTAACTTTGGATATTGTTAAGAATGCTTTAAGAGTGATCCCTGAAAGAACAGAAATAGACTATGCTATTTCCAAGCTAGTAAAGGGGAGAAGATGGAATATGATAAAATACAAGTTAACAACGATTTTTTAAAAACTTACCGTAAAAAACAAAAGGCGATAAAGAAGAAAAATTGTATATGAGAAAAGAAAAGGAAAAAATAGAAATTGGAAACAAGTAGAAATGTTACTAATTTAGTAAATGTAAATGTGTTGAACTAGCCTGTTATAGATTGGATTACAAAATAGAAATAAAATCCGAGATAAACTATTTGCAAGAGACACATCTGAAACATAAGAACATGGAAAGGTTTAAAGTAAAGTGACAGAAAAAAGGCAAATTATCAATATTAGTAACCTGGTTGTGATATACTACAGTATTGCAAAATGTTATTATTACAAGAAACTGGGCAAACATAGAAGGGATTTCTCTGCATTATTTCTTACAATTGCATATGCAATTATCTCAATAAAATTATACTTTAAAGCAAATTCATTTCACTTATAAGTATTTTTAAAGATATATTTAGGGGGGCCTCAGTGGCTCAGTCAGTTAAGCATCTGACTCTTGGTTTTCGGCTCAGGTCATGATCTCAGGGTTGTGAGATCAAGCCCCACATCAGGTTCCATGCTCAGCATGAAGTCTGCTAGAGAGTCTCTCTCTCCCTCTCCTTCTGCCCCTCCCCCTGCTATCTCTCTCTCAAATAAATAAATAAAATCTTAAAAATATATCTAAATAGGGGCGCATGGGTGGCTCAGTCAGTTGAGTGTATGGCTCCTGATTTTGGCTCAGGTCATGATTTTGGGGTCCACAGATTGAGTCCCATGATGGGCTCCACACTCAGTGGGGAGTCTGCTGGAGATTCTCTCCTTCTCCTTCCCTCTCCTTCTCTCCCCCCACCCGGTGCATACACACACTCTCTCTCAAATAAATAAATCTTTAAAAATATATGTATATCTCTATTTAAACAAAGTAATTAAGAACCTTGATTTATTTCATAAAGATAGAAACATATATCCAATAATTTGAGAATACTCATTCATCTCTAGCACACATGGAACACATTTCTAAAACCTGACCACTTTTTAGTCAAGAAGGCATGTCTCAACAAATTTCAAACAATTCGTATTATATGGAATATTTTCTCTGAGCAAAATGCAGTTAAATTAGAAGTCAACAACAAAAATGTTATTTATCTATCTTAAAGATAAAACGAGAAATCAATTTTAATCCCCAGAGATCTCAGTATTTGAATATAAACTTCTCAGTGCCTTCTGTTTTCCAGGGGTAACTCTACAGCACGGAAGCGTAGGAACAGCGAGCCATCTGTGCCATACAGGTATACTGAATTACTGAGTAAAATGTACTCATTACTTGGTTGCAGTGAAAAAAGCACAAAAGCTATGGGCCTAAAAAACTTGTACACATGTGTATTGGGAGACAGGTTTGAGAAAGTTCATAGTAGCATTGTTAGTAATAGAAAAAACAAATATCCCCTGATAAGTGAATGTATATGGGATGTTAACACAATAGGATATTATGTAACAATGAAAATTACAGCATCAAACAAGAATGCGGATGAACCTTAGAAACATAATATTGAGTATACAGAAGCAACTTACAGAAAGCATGATAAGGTATGATGTTATTTTTAGGAAGTTCTAAAAAGAACTAAATAATACATTAAGAAAATATGCATACCCAACAAAACTATTAAAATAGACATGGAAATGATAAATTTAGATTAGTGTTCTTTTTCTCTGGGGAGACGGGCAGGCAAACAGGACAGGAAAGCAGTGGTGCAAATATGTGCAAAGGTACTGGTAATGTTTAGTAACCAAGTGAAGTTCCAGGTTCAAATCTGTTTGTTTTAATCGTTGAATTTCATTACAAAATGAAATATGATATAATAAAAATTTTTTTAAAGAAAAACTCTGATTTTGTAAACAAGAAGTAATACTATTGAAATTCCAATTTTAGGGAACAGAAGTATTCAGTGAATTTTCATTCTACTTCAAAGAAAATCCCAGAGCCTAAGATCCTTGATAGGATGGAATCCTTGAGCCTTTGGACCTTCTCATTGTCCTTCCCCAGGAGAATGTCCCTCTCAATCATTCAGCACCTAGGAAATATAATTAGGTCCTCTCCTGGATAATGCAAGTCAGTTGGCATAATTTTTGTTGTCCAAGGCTTCTTCTCTCCTACCCCTAAGAGATTGCTTCTTTTTTTTTTTTTTTAAGATTTTATTTCTTTATTTGACAGAGAGAGAGACAGCGAGAGAGAGGGAATACAAGCAGGGGGAGTGGGAGAAGGAGAAGCAGGCTTCCTGCTGAGCAGGGAGCTTGATGCAGGGCTCCATCCCAGTACCCCAGGATCATGACCTGAGCAGAAGGCAGACGCTTAACGACTGAACCACCCAGGTGCCCCAACAGATTGCTTCAAATCTGCATGCCTCTCATTATTTTCACAGTGTTCTGATGCTTTGGGTGGGAGAAGACTGTTTTAAAGTTTATTGGATGGGGCACCCGGCTGGCTCAGTCGGTAGAGCATGGTCTTGGGGTTGTGAGTTTAAGCCCCACATTGGGTGTAGAGATTACTTAAAAATAAAATATTTAAATAGTAACAATAATTTTAAAAAACAATTAAAAAATAATAATAGAATTTATAGGGTAAGTCTGAATCCCTCCAGCCATGAATATTTTTTTACCTGATTACAGAAATATTACACATTAATTGTGTAAAATTATACAAAATTGTGTAAAAGCAGAGATTAAAATCACTTGTAATCTCATGACCAAATGATATTTACCATTGGCTTTTTTGGCCTATTTCCTTTCTGTCTCATTTCTGAGTGTATGAATACTTATCATTTCTTTGTTTATTTTTAAAAATGAGATCAGACTTACTGATACTTTTAAAGCCATGAAATGGAATTAAGGGAGTGAGTATAGATGAAAAAGAGAAGAGGATCAAAGACTGACTCCTTGCTAGGAGAAAATTAAAGGTTGGGCAGAAGAGGAACTAATGAGAGAGACTGAGAAAGAACAGCCAGTAAGTGGAAGGGAAACCAGGAGAGCATAGTGTCTGGGAAGCCAAGAGGGAAAAAAAAGTGTTTCAAGTGTTTCAAGAATACTGAGTCAATTGCTATTGATGAGTCAGGAGAAATGACTGTAGGATTTAGCAACATAGAACTCATTGCTGATCATAAGCTGGAACAGTGTAGGCAAAAGCCTGACTGAAGTGGGTCCAAGAAAAAATAAGAGGAAATAAGTAGAATCAGAGAAACAGACAAAACTTTGGAATGGTTTTGCTATAAAGGAAAGGTGAAAAATGGAGGAGTAGTTGAAGAAAGTGTTTTTTGCTTATTATTAAAGCAAGACAAATGCCATCATGCTTGAATGCTGATGGGAAAGATTTCTCAGAGAGGGCAAACTGAGGGTGCAGTGGAGAAGAGGGAGAATTCCAGGATCAACATCATGGCATAGGTGAGAAGGAATGGAGTCTAGTGCCAGAGAGGAGGAATTAGCCTCAAACGGAATCCTGGACAGTGCACCCACTATTAAAAGATAGAAAGCATGTAGATGGATGGCTCATGGGAATTTGTGGACATTCTTTTCCAGTTGTGCTTATTTCCTGGTGAAATAAGAAGAAATGTTATCATCTGAGAGTGAGGGTGGAAAAAATATTGGCAGTTTAAGGAGCCAAGAAAAGGTACGAAAGAGTTGTCTACGGGAGTGAAAAAATGGATTCACTAGAGAAATATAGTATGAGTGCCAGGCATCATCGAAGACCTATTTGAAGTTCACAGTCATGAATTTAAAATGAGGGCATTTGGCACGGTTGTGTGTTTTACCCCAGGCCTACTGAATCACCTGGATGTAGCTACAGAGTGGGCAGCGACATAAATGAGATCGAAACTCAGATTTTGATCAAATGAACAATAATTTTCAACAGTTTTACAGCTGCATTCTTCCTCGGATTACTTCTTTCATGGAAAAAAGGACGAAACAGATTTCTAGCCTAGGAGTGCTGACCATGCTCCTCCATCTCTGGCTCTCCGTCTTGTTCATGTCCACGCAATGCTCTCCCTCTGGGCTACGCGTTCCAGTCCCCTTGCAGGTGGATGTATGCCCTGATTGGAATGAAGGAAGACTTGTTCTGATCTTCCCTAAAGTTGCTTAGATAACTAGTAGAGATAACGTTGTCTTTTCCCTTCTTTCTCCTCTGGCTCTCGGATGGTGCATGAGGCCTGTTAAATGTTAAACCCTTGACCTCACCACAATGACCTCTGCACATCATCCTCTATAAAATCTGTGGATTAAGTTCCAGACTTTGAGCAGAGTAGCTGCACAGTGCCTGCGTGGTTTTCTGCCTGATCTCCATGCCCCCGCTCCCATCAGTAAGTTACCCTAAATAAAACTCTGTGTAAATGGTATGAAGTGGCTTCCTTAGCTCCTATCCACTGGCATTATAATGATCTTCTTGCTCCATTTTTGGAAACAATTTCTACATGGGAAGAAAGTTTCACCGAGTTTTAATTAGAAAATATAAATAGATACTACTGATTATGTTCTTGAATTTTTTAAAAGATTTATTTATTTTAGAGAGGGAGAGAGAGAGTGGTGGGGAGAGGCAGAGGCAGAGGGAGAGAGAAACTTAAGCAGACTGCATGCTGAGCACAAAGCCCCATGTGCTCCTCAATCTAACAATCCTGAGATCAGGATCTGAGCTGAAACCAAGAGTTGGACACTTAACCAACTGCACCACCTATGTGCTTCTATGTACTTATATTTAAATCAGAGGAAGCTCATTATCCTTCTTTTAAGTTTAGTTATATTTTTAAAATAATCTCTATACCCAGGGTGGGTTTCGAACTCACATCCCTGAGATCAACAGTTGCATGCTCTTCTGACTGAGCCAGCTAGGCATTCCAGAGGAAGCTCATTATTAGTTTCTGATAAAGATATAGTTTCTGATATTAGATCTGATAAAACTGAAATTTCAGGAAGGTAAAACTTAATGGCAGAACAGATACAGGGAAAAAATGCTGTTGGTAGGTTAGAATGTGACCCATGGTACAAGAAACTTAAGGGAGATAAAATTGGCCATATTTAATAACCTATGCATTTAATATTTATAGTGCAAAAAAAGTGTTTCTCCTCGAGACAATCCACACTGGTAGGATGCCTCTTAGGTTTTTGTTTGTTCAAATGGCTTCCAAAAAACAGTAATGTCTTGATTTTTAAATAATCTTCAGCAATGTGTGAAATGAGTGGTTTTTAAATCATTTGAGAAGTTGAATTTTTAAAACCTGTATCATGAATATGAGTAATGTCTAAACAAAATCTGAAGTAACTGCTTCATTGCCCAGGTGCAGCAAGTAGTTTATTTGAAGTTTAATTAAAGTTGGGTGCCCTTTCGGACCCTAAAACAGCAAATTCCAACTTCGATCCCAATCACTATGTTATATCTGTATTCATTTTGGAAACATACAACAGCTAGTATATGACATAAACCAGGAAAGAATCCATCCTTGGAATCCTTAGGCGTTGGAGGAGAATTTTGTTCCCAGGCATTTTGTTGCCAGTTACCTTGTGTCCAGAGCCACTGAGGAATAGGAGTTTGGGAGAGCCAGACTACCTGCAGTGATTCTCTCTCTCTCTCTCTCTCTCTCTCTTTTTTTCCTTAAGTAGGCTCCATACCCGGCGTGGAGTCCAACACGGGATTTGAACTCACAACCGTGAAATTGAGACCTGAGATAAGACTCTACACTTAAGGCACTTAACCAACCGAGCCATCAAGGTGCCTGATTCTTGAAAAGCATCATTCAGTCTTCGGTCTAACTGTAAAGTCCCTGAGCCATGAAAACAGAGACAAATCTGATAGCTCCTCCCCGTGAGTCCCAGAGGGCCACAGTGGAAGGGGCATGGTAGAGCAAGCAACTCACAGTGGGAGAAGATCCTCAGTAATAGTGAAGTGAAAGTTCAAAAGTTCTCCAGAGGGACCAGGCCCAACTTTATGTAGAAACTTTGGGTTACACACTAATTGAGGGACTCCCACTTCCTGTGGAAATTTTAATTGGGTGTAGGAAGCTGTATAGAGGATCCTAGTTTTCTTAGAACTTCTCTTGCCCTCTCTCCTTCTTCCACTGTCTCTAGTGGATTTTCTAAAACTCTTGTGTTGATCTATGGCCAAACTGTACTACATATGTGTACAACTCTAGCTGTATCAGTTGGGGTTCTCCAGAGAAACAGAACCAATAGGACACACACACACACACACACACACACACACACACACACACTCACTTCCTTTATTTTAAGGAGTTGGCTTATGTGATTTGGGGGATTGGCTAGTCTGAAATCTGTAGGGCAGATTGGCAGGCTGGAAATTCAAGAAGGAATTAATGTTGCAGTCTTGAGTCCAAAATTTGTAGGGCAGGCTGGCAGATGAAAAACTCAAGCAGGATTTTATGCTGCATACTTGTGGCAGAATTTCTTCTCCAAGAAGCCTCAGCTTTTGCTCTTTTTAAAAAAAATTTCTTTTTTAAGATTTTATTTATTATTTGACAAAGGGAGAGAGAGAGCACAACAGGGGGAGCAGAGGCAGAGGGAGAAGCAGGCTCCCCATGGAGCAGGGAGCCTGATGTGGGACTCGATCCCAGGACCCTGGGATCATGACCTGAGCCAAAGGCAGACATTTAACTGGCTGAGCCACCCAGGTGTCCCTCAGTTTTTGCTCTTAAGGTGTCCAGCTGATTAGATGAGGCCTACTCACATTATCAATGGTAATCTCCTTTACTTAAAGCCAACCACTATAGATGTTAACCACATCTACAAAATACTGTCACAGCAACACCTACATTAGCATTTGATTAAATAATTGGATACCACAGCCTAGCCACGTTGACACATAAGACAAACCATCATACCCCCATCATAACAATAATTACAAAAATAGCTATACTTTATTTATTATGTACCAAGTATAATGCTAAGCACTTTACATGAACTGTACATATATTTTTTATTGGAGTATAATTAACGTACAGTGTTATGTTAGTTTCAGGTGTCCAACATAATGATTCGACAATTCTGTCATTACTCATGGCTCTCCAAGATAAGTGTAGTCACCATCTGTCACCAGGTAACGTTATTATAATATTGACTATATTCCCTATGCTGTACTTTTCATCTCTGTGACTTACTTATTTTATAACTAGAAGTTTGTACCTCTTAATCCCCTTTATCTATTTCACCCATCCCCCCAACCATCTTCCCTTTGGCAACCACAAGTTTATTCTCTGTATTTAAGAATTTAGGGTTTTTGTTTGTCTCTTTGTTTCTTTGTTTGTTCATCTGTTTTGTGAACTGTATTATTTAATAGTCACAACTCCACGAGGTATTATTAATCTTTCTTTTACAGATGAAAAAACTGAGGTTTAGAGCCGTTAGGCAATTTGCTATAGTCACACAATGAGTAAGCCATTGAGTCAGGACTCAAACCTAAGTCTGTCTAACTCCTGACAAGCCCATGATTTAGGAAATCCCTTTGGTCTCCAACAGATCTCCTGTGCTTCCTCAGTCCCCAAGTCTCCAGTGAAATCATGGAAACTACATCAAAGCTGAAATCATGGAAACTATATCAAAGGCCCCACAGGTCTGAGTGGGCCACCACACTTACCGTGAGCCTCAGTTCTAACCTTCAGTTTCCAAGACCACATGAATTTGCAGAGAAATTAGCCAGATAATTCCAACAGCGTGGTTAAGCAAGCTACCAGAGGCAGGTAGGCAAGCTGAACTGCTCACTCTGTCTTCTAAGACCACACCCACAGACCGAAGTTTCCCCTCTCCATGTCGGCTTGCCTAGCATTGCCCAGATTCATAATCTGCTACAATATCCGGATTTTGCAGATGGACTCTCTTAACTCTGACATTTTAATCACTAAATCTTTTCATTTGTCTTTATAACACTCTCAATATTCTAATTGTTTTCTCTTTTTATGATTATCAGAAGTTCATTGCCCCCCATATTTTCTCCTTCATAATAATCTCATTCAAAACGCTTTTTTTTAGGAAAAGAGTATGTAAGAATTATTCACTCCAGAGTTATGTTTCCCAGCGGTATTTGTATTTAGATTTGAGCAAATCTTTATCTAAGCAGCTAGAATTCTGATCATGGAATATTACCCATCAGTTGACGAGGCATTTGATAGCTATGAGGCCTTCCAGTTGCAGTCCTTCTGAAGAATCCTTTTTATCACTTGCCTGCTTTGTTTATGTCTAGCCCTATTCAAGAGAAACTCCCTTTGTGTTTAGGCCCTAACACTTTCCCCATATTGATTTCAGGAGATAAACCTGAAAACCGAGAAGATGATGAAATATCAGTGTAAAACTTAGGCATATGTGTTTTTCCATCAATAACTTAGTAAGAAAGAACAGAGAGTATTTCTGTAACCCTCTCAGTACTCCTGGAGGTAGGTACTATTATTATTGCCATTTTCCAGATAAAGAATTTAAGGGTCAGAGAGGTAGCGAGTGGAGAAGCCTAGTCAAAATTGAGAAACTGCTCACTCTAAAACTCAGGACTTAAGAACAGCTAAACATCCCAGAGAACAGGATGCAAAAGAATAGATCATGAAAGCCACACAAATTAGCTTTCATACATTAAAAAAAAAAAGCTTTCAACATAAATCTGGGGAGATTTATCAAAATTAATTCTTAGGTACATCAAAATTCTAGGCTTCCATCCCATTTTCTAATATTTACCTACTTTATTTTTTAAATTCTTTATTTAAATTCAATTTAGTTAACATATACTGTATTATTAGTTACTGAGGTAGAATGTAGTGATTCATCAGTTGCTTATAACACCCAGTGCTCATTACATCAAGTGCCTCCTTAAAGCCCAACATCCAACTACCCCATCCCCTTACCCCTCTCCCCTCCAGCAACCCTCAGTCTGTTTCCTTGAATTCAGTGTTTCTTATGGTTTGCCTCCCTCTCTATTTTCTTTCTTTCTTTTTTTTTAAAGAGTTTATTTATTTGTCAGAGAGAGAGAGCACCGAAGCAGAGGGAGTGGCAGAGGAAGAAGCAGGCTCCTCAATGGGCAAGGAGGAGCTCAGTGCGGAACTCAAACTCTGGGATCATGACCTGAGCTGAACGCAGACGCTTAACCGACTGAGCCACCCAGGTGTCCTGACTTCCCTCTATTTTCATCTTATTTTATTTTTCCTTCCCTTCCCCTATATTCATCTATATTCATCTGGTTTCTTTTTTTCTTAAATTCCATGTATGAGTTAAATCATATGGTATTTGTCTTTCTCTGACTTATTTCGCTTAGCATAATACCCTCCAGTTCTAACCATGTTGTTGCAAATGGCAAGATTTCATTCTTTTTGATGGCTGAGTAATATTTCATTATATATATAATATACTATATATATAATACATATTTTTTATATATAAGAAAATATATATATACTGCTTCTTCTTTATCCATTCATCTGTTAATGGACACTTGGACTCTTCCCACAGTTTAGCCAAACTAAATTAAACAAGGTACAATCGTGTACCTTGCTGCTATAAACATTGGGATGCAGGTGTCCCTTTGAATCACTGTTTGTACTTTTGGATAAATACCTAGTAGTGCAATTGCTGGGTCGTAGGGTAGATCTATTTTTAACTTTTTGAGGAACCTCCATACTGTTTTCCAGAGTGGCTGCACCAGTTTGCATTCTCGCCAACAGTGTAAGAGGGTTCCCCTTTCTCTGCATCCCCACAACATCTGTTGTTTCGAGTTGTTAATTTTAGCTGTTCTGACTGGTGTGAGGTGGTATCTCATTGTGGTTTTGATTTCGATTCCCCTGATGCTGAGTGATGTTGAGCATTTTTTCATGTGTCTGTTTGCCATTTGAATGTCTTCTTTGGAGAAATGTCCATTCATGTCTTCTGCCCATTTCTTGACTGGATTATTTGTTTTTTGGGTGTTGAGTTTGACAACTTCCTTATAGATTTTGGATACTAGCCTTTTATCTGATAAGACATTTGCAAATATCAGAGACGTCTGAGTGTCTCAGTCAGTTAAGCATCTGCATTTGGCTCAGGTCATGATTCTGGAGTCCTGGGACTGAGTCCTGCATCAGGCCCCTTGCTCAGCGGGGAACCTGCTTCTCCCTCTACCTGCTGCTCCCTCTGCTTGTGCTCTCTCTCTCTGACAAATAAATAAAACCTTAAAAAAAAAGACATTTGCAAATACCTTCTCCCATTCCATATGTTGCCATTTACTTTTGTTGACTATTTCCTTTGTTCTGCAAAAGATTTTTATCTTGACGAAATCCCAGTAGTTCATTTTTGCTTTTGTTTTCCTTGCCTCTAGAGGTGTGTCTAGTAAAAAGTTACTACAGCCAAGATCAAAGAGGTTGCTGCCTGTGTTCTCCTCTAGGATTTTGATGGATTTCTGTCTCTCATTTAGGTCTTTCATCCATTTTGAATTTATTTTTGTGTATGGTGTAATAAAATGGTCCAGTTTCATTCTTCTGTATGTAGCTGTCCAATTTTCTCAACATCATTTGTTGAAGAGACTGTCTTTTTTCCATTAGACATTCTTTCCTGCTTTGTTGAAGATTAGTTGACCATAGAGCTGAGGATCTGTTTCTGGTTTCTCTATTCTGTTCCACTGATCTATGTGTCTCTTTTTGTGCCAGTACCATACTGTCTTGATAATTACAGCTTTGTAATAGAGCTTGAAGTCTGGTGTTGTGATTCTGCCAGCTTTGGTTTTCTTTTTTCTTTTTTTTTCTTTTTTTCAACATTCCTTTGGCTATTTGGGGTCTTTTCTGGTTCCATACAAATTTTAGGATTATTTGTTCCAGTTCTGTGAAAAAAGTTGATGGTATTTTGACAGGGATTGCATTGAATGTGTAGATTGCTCTAGGTAGTATAGACATTTTAACAATATTTGTTCTTCCAATCCATGAGCATGGAATGTTTTTCCATTTCTTTGTGTCTTCCTCAATTTCTTTTATGAGTGATCTATAGTTTCCTTAGCATAGATCCTTTACCTCTTTGATTAGGTTTATTTATTTATTTATTTATTTTAGATTTTATTTTCTTCAAATAAACTCTACACCCAGTGTGGGGCTCAAACTCACAATTCCAAGATCAAGAGTTACACTCTCTATCGACCGAGTCAGCCAGGTATTCCTGGTTACCTACTTTAAAATAAGATATATTGCTGCAAAAATTGGGGGATGGGAGAGGAAGTTCTAAAAAACAGAATCAGTAGAGTCTTTAAGGCAATACATAAAAAGCTGTTCTTATTATATGGGTTTAAAATTCCCAAATTATAAAGTTAGGCAGTAGTTTTCCTTCCTTTTAACTTGAACTGTCAGGCTTGAAGATTTGTGTCAGGCAGAGCTCTACCTTCCCAAAATAATTATCTTTGAGGATTATTTCAGATTCAACTAGGAAACTCCCTTGACTCTCAGAGAGCTCAACCCCTCCGTTTCTGAGAGCTATAAAATCCAATGTCTTAATCAGGATTTCTGTTAATTCCCAGTGGCTTGTGATTCCATGGTCATCTCTGTCTTGGCTCATATTTTGGGGCTTGCTGCTTTTGTTCCTCTTTCTTTAATACCTTCCCAGAACTCAGCCCTTCATGAGTTGTCACAAGAAATTCACTTCCAACAACCTCTTGTGAATTTTGGTAGACTTCACTGAAGATATGTGGAGCCATGTAGAGGGGTCAACCCATGAAAGCCAGGGCAATGGCTTCACTCTCCTCTGTCTCCCTCCCCCTCTCTCTTATCCACCCTACTCTCTCTCAGAAGAAAAGCAAATTCCTCACCTGGCTTTCTGCATAGCAATTTAGCAAGCTTGCTGTTTGAACATGTCTTTAGGTCTCATCCTTCACCAGCAACTTTACCAAGTCTTTCCTCCAGTAAATACTGAGCTCTCCCTGAGAGGAATTCTGTTAGAGTGAGAGAGAAAAGAAGAAGTATATAGTTTCTCATAGAAAAAAAATTTACTTCGTTATGAGCAAAATAATTTATTTTCTGATTCTTTAACAAATGTGTCACGTAATGGTAACAGTAAAATGTAAAAAGTCTGTCATCTAGAAAGTCATATTAATTTTACACTCTTAGTGGGCAGAAAGTTATTCTAAATTGGTTGGTTTTAAAGTAAAGAACCATTTTAGAAATTTTTTACCTGGGCCTTTACTTTATCTATGATTTAATGTTTTAATGATCACTGCCATAATTGAACAACCAAAGAAAGTACACACAGTAAAACAAAGACAAACATTCCAGTTTAGTAGAGAAGTTAAAACTATACCTACTTGTGCCCATACTAATGCTGATCAGAACCTGTTATTCCAATGTAAACACTGAGACTTAAAGTTGGGCAAAGTTCAAAGGCTCTCAATTGCACTACTCAAAAACTAAAGATAAGAGTGTTACCATCAAGCCAAGACAGGAAGCCAAATGTTGTGGGTCACTGCAGATAATGAACTAGCAATGGCTTTAGGATTTCTACATAGCAAGGGCATGAGACAGACAGCTTTCTGGGTGGGGAAGGTAGAGTGAGAGAAAAGATCTTGAAGCTGCGTTTACATGGTACTAGAGAAACTGAGAAAATAATAATTGCCTATATCAATTACTGTGGTGCTAATGAAGATTTTGGGCATACCAAACCTCATTCTCCCTCTTTGATGCTCCCTGGCTCTGGGGCCCAAAATGGTCTAGGGTGTTTCTGGTTTGTTGGTTTCAAACTTGAAGCCATCTCAAAATTGATTCAGTCCCTTAAGGTCCTCAAAATATACAATTCACAACTACTGAGCCTCAGATAGTCTTGAAAAGGTGTCCCACCCTGAGTTGGTCTTTGCCTCAACCGAAGACTGGCAGCAGGTGTTAATGCCTTAAAGAGAGGGACAAAAATTAGGAGACAGTGGGGCCAGGAAATATAATCAATTCCATGCTAAAGGGAGTATGTCCATCCTTGCGTTATAAAGATTGAAATACAAAGGACAGTTGTGGCACACATAGAGATTGTTTCATATTTTAGGGCCATACTCACAAATGTCCGTGAATATGACCTGTATAATGTCCATAAAGTCTTGTTCTTACTTCCTGGTTTTAAGAGAACAGCACTTTGAATTGTAAAGTCATTTACTGACACCTACTGAGTCTATATTAACCACCTTCTCTTCCTGAGGCATTCACCCCATCCCCTGAAACACACATACACAGACACCCACACCCACACCCACAGCCACACACACACACACACACACACACACACACTGACCTGCTCCTGCCCTTCAGTAACAGGAATCTTGACAAGCTTCTCCCAGGCTTTCATCTATATTCTCCTCCTATATCTCACAGTTTTGGGGCCAGTAACCAGTAACTACCCTCTCCTTCAGGTACACTTGGACCTAGAGGAGTTGGTCATTTGTTCATTTCCCTATTTGCCTTTTGCTTCTTGAAATACAGTTTCAAATTCTGGCAGCTTTCTGATTGCACTCCCCCTTCTGGTGCATAGAGGCACTGCAAGCAATGCCAACCGAACCATGATCAGCTGTAAACTTAAATATGTCAACAAATAATTCACATAAAATTGAAAGGTGAACAACAACCCAGGAGGGAAAGAAATAATGTTCTTATTACATAAAGAACACTTACAAATCAACAGGGGAAGACATTAACAAGCCAGTAGGAAAATTGACAAATTCTGCAAACAAGTAGTTCACAAAGGTTGTTCAGGCTGTATTTGCAGAAGCCATGATTTTAACCCATGTCTATTCAGCTGCACAGAAGGAGGAATATTTGAAAGAGAAGTCAGTTAAGAATTAGAACACTTTAGATGTGTGGTCAAAATACACTTACCTTTTTGTTGGTATTTTAATTTTTATTTAATGTGATCGTTTAATAATGGAGGAGAAAAGAACAAGAATTCAGTCCTAGTTGAAGTCCATTTGAAGGGGTTTTTATGAAAGCTGGAGAAGAGCCACAGGAAGCAGCACCAGAGGTAAAGTCCAGAGAGAAATGGAATTTTTTTTTTTAGCATAACTAAGCCTAACTTTTTAACATAAGCCCAAGAAAAGTGCAGCTATTATATAGGACAGTTCCATCCACACCAATGTTTTTGTTGTTATAATTATTTTACAATTTCTCAAAGACTGGCTTTAATTAGCACAGCAGATTATATTTTTAAAAGATGGCTACAACAATATCGCCCCTTTTGCATGTGCTTCTAGAACCATGACACTCCCCCATTAAGAGGTAAAATCCATGTCTCTTTTCCTCTTGGGTGGGCCTTTGTGACTGCTTTGACTAGTAGAGTACTAGAGAAATCACACTATGCCATGTACTTCTACCTTGTTCTCTTAGAACACTCAGTATTAGAACTTAGCCATAATTCTGCGAAGTAGCCCAAGAAGTCATAGAAAGCCCACATGGAGAGGAACCAAGTTTCTAGTCAATACTGAGCTCCAACTTATTGGCGATGTGAACGAGCCATCTTGAATATGGATCCTTCCAGCCCCAGCTGAGCTGCTTTAGCTGTTGCCAAATGCAGCCAAAATAAGCCTTCCAAACTGAATTCTGCCCAAATTGCAGATTCATGAGCAAAATAAATGAGTATTATTATTTTAAGCCTCTATGTTTTGTGGTAGATTATTACATACCAATTGGTATGTATGTATGGAATGATTAGAATAAATGATTAGAGATTATAGTGTGCCTAACATAATATCATATTCATTTCATTTACTCAGTGTATTTCATGACAAGCTCTGTTCTTCATGCTGAGAATACAGCAGTGATTGCAACAAATAATGTCTCTTTTCTCCCTTCGTGTAGTAGGAAGGACAGACAGACTATAAACAAATAAACAGATTTATAATTGGTAGGTGGTAATAAATACTATGGAGAAAAAAGTAGGAAATGGAAAATAGAAAGCAATGGAGTGTTCTAATTTAGATGGAATGGTTAGGAAGCACTTTTTGGGGAAAAAAAATAAGACAATTGAATAGAGAGTTGAAAGAAGTAAGGCAGCACACCAAATGAATACCTACAGGATATGCAGTCAAGGCAGAGGGAATAGTTAGTGCAAAGGCTCTGAGAAAGGAGTGGCTTAGAGGCCAGTAAGTTGGAGTCGAATAAGAAAGGGATGGAAAGAGCAGAGATGAAGTCAGAGAAACATGGGGTGGGAGGCGGAGCATATAGGGCTTCATAGACTGTGGTGAGGACTTTGGCCATTGGAAGGTTTTGAGGACAAAAGTGACATATCCTTTTTCTTCTTTTCTTTTCTTTTTTTTTCATCATGATAAGTGTACCCTTTTATCCCCATCTCTTCTTTCTCCCATCCTCCCATCCACCTCTCTGGTAACCATCAGTTTGTTCTTTATAGATAAGAATCTGCTTCTTGGTTTGTCTCTCTTTCTCTCTTTTTACCTATATTTGTTTGTTTTGTTTCTTAAGTTCCACATGAGTGAAATCATATGGTATTTGTCTTTTTCTAAGGGATTTATTTCACTTAGCCTTATCCTCTCTAGATCCACTCATGTCCTTGCAAATAGCAAGATCTCATTCTTTTATATAGCTAAATGATATTCCATTGTATATATATATGCCACATCTTCTTTATTAAGTCATCTACCAATGGACATTTGGGCTGGTCCCATAACTTGGCTATTGTAAACAATGCTGCAATAAACATAGGACTGCATGTATCCCTTTGAATTAGGAGTTTTGCGTTTTGGGGGTAAATACCCAGTAGTGTGATTCCTGGATCATAGAGTAGCTCTATTTTTTAGTTTTTGAGGAACCTCCATACTGTTTTCCACAGTGGCTGCCCCAATTTGCATTCCCACCAACCGTGCATGGTTCCTTTTTCTCCACATCCTTGCCAACACTTGTTTCTTGTGTTTTTGATGTTAGCTATTCTGTCAGGCGTGAAGTGATAGCTCACTGTAGTTTCGATTTGCATTTCCTTGATGATGGGAAATGTTGTGGGTCTGTTTTGACATATTCTGACTTATATTTTAAAAAATCAGTGTGGAGAATAGGTTGTAGGAGTACAAAATTTGAAGCAGGGAGAACTATTAAGAGGTTAATGCAATGATCCAGGTACTAGATAATGGTAGCTTGAACTAGGACACGAGTAGTTGTATTATTTTGTGTGTATGTATAAAGTGCAGCCATGTACTTTGTAGATGTGGAACATGATTAAAAGATTGGCATCAAGTATGACTCTAAGATGGGATGCCTAGGGGAGCTCAGCCGGTTAAATGGCTGCCTTCGGCTCAGGTCATGTTCCTAAGGTCCTGGGATGGAGTCCCGCATTGGGCTCCTTGCTCAGCATGGAGCCTGCTTCTCCCTCTTCCTGCCACTCCTCCTGCTTGTGTGCTCTCTCTCTGATTTTTTTTTTTTTAAGTATGACTCTAAGTTTGTGGTGTTCTCTGCTCTATAGCAAATGCATCTTAGATGCTTGTTCTGTTTCCTCCATTAGAGGAGGAAAGAGAGAGTAGTTCTTTGTATTCAAACACTCATTTAATGGCTATGATGTCAGTACCAAGTGCCTTTCAAGACACTGTGCCTTTAAGCACAGACTCTCCAAGATGCTGACCATACACAGAAATGCAGGAATGACTCAGAGCATCATGACCATCACTTTGAAGTTGTCAGTAACAGATATAATTGCACCTTTTTCGTTTGCAATCTTTTCTTAAAGAAGTTGACCTGGGAGACAGGAAGAATGTGGAAATTGGCTTTACTGTCATGTGCTATGGGGAGAATCAGCCACAATAATTTATGATGTTTCTCCCAAAGTACTTGGTGGACTCTCATTGGGCCCAAATAACTGAAGAAGAACACATATTACTAGTGTCATTTAACAAGTGGAATCTCAAAAGGATTTATGAAGTTAGTCATTAGTTACATATAGTTAGCCTTGAAGAACAGGCAAAATAAGGCTATCATTTTTTATGATTCCAGGAATGATGTAAACATATACTTTAAATTCCCGGGTAGATTTCTTTCCACCTAAAACACTCCTAGCCAGCTGCTTCTTCCCCCTTACTTCATACCCCCTTCAATCTTGTGGCAATAAGAGATTTTTTTTTTTAGGCAAGCAGGATAAAGGATAACTGCCTTTCAAGCATCTTTTCTAAAGTTTAGCAATCCCTAGACATTTCTAACTTTTTCTTAATGACTTATAATAAACCTACTCTTCAGGAAACCATCTAAATATTACTGAATCATTCCAAAAAATAAAAAAATAAATATTACTGAATCATTTAAATATTCTGACTTTCATGTATTAGCTAACCATCTAATAAAGTGGTACTGGACTTCCCAGATTTCTCCTGAGACTGCCTGCTTTAGGCTTCAAGGGTTTCCCTCTTAATTCTAATACCACGGGCTTTGTCTGGTGAACAAGACTAATATCTCTTAGTTCATAATGATCAGAGTTTTGTAAGATTTCATTTTCTGGAATTTAGTAATGGTCCAGGTTCAGAAGATGATAAGCAGTTTACGAGCTGAAGTTTCACCTTTATTCTAAACAAAATTCACTGTAGTTAGTCTAAGCCAAAGAATGTTTACATCGTTGTCAAACAAACAGACATCATGGAATATATTCCAAAGTCAAATACACAGGTTTGTGAATATCGAGAGCCCTTCTTTTAGCACAGTTTAAAGGCAGGCACAGACCCGAAAATTGCACTGATGATAGCCACCCGTGTTCCACTCTGATTGGCTGTGGCAGCCACTGCTTCATTTATAAAATGAGGGTAATAATACTATCTACTGGAGTAGTTTTAAGATTAAATGAGATAATGTAAGAAATGCTCAGCATAAGCTCTGGCACACACTAAGTTCTCAATAGATGTTTGTTATTTATATTATATACAAACTCTATTGCCCGCTCCCCTATCCCCACTCACTAATCCCCCAGTCAAGTCTGAATCATTGAGATGATTCCAGTAGAAAAGCACAACAGGAGAGGCTCAGACATTTTGGAACCTATGATCTTTGGTAGGCATGAAGTTTCCTGAAGTTTCTCCCTTTGACCCAGCAAGAGGGGCCCTGACCTGAGCCCTTGACCTGGCCCTGCACTTTATAATATCCTGCACATCAGGAAACACACAGAGAAGTAAATGTATTTTATGGAAAAGTAAATTTATGAAAGAATGCCTGGCTATGCGTGCCTCTGTCACGTAGGACTTGATATTCACCTCTGATCAGAAACCCTAAGCATCTGCCTTGGTAATCAACACCTTCCAGGCCCCAGGGAAATAACTATTCCACTTTTCTTGTGCTGTGTCCTTGAAACAAAAGGCAATTATATCTCAGTGTCATGAAGGTTCTGGGTTTGTGTTGCTGTTGACATTTGAAATAGACACTGCTTTGCAGTGCAGAAGGATTTGAGTAATGGAAAACATTTTAGGGAAGAGGAAGAAAACAAATTAACTTTTCAAATCCTTTCTTTGTGATAACAGGAGCCCCTCAAATTCTGGTATAACAAAGTTTCATGTCTGAAATAGAGCCCAAACTCCATTTGCTTGTTTACCTTTATGTTCCATTTCCTGGTTCCAGAGGTATTCGTCATGTTAAAACAGATTTGATTTAGATAAGACATGAGATGCTGTAGAAGAGTTAAGTGAAAGAAGAGAAGGTACTCAAAGAGCAAATTAGAGTCTTTGGAAGAAAAATGAATTTTGAATTTGTGCTATCTAGTTATATATATATAGTATTGCTTGCTTTTAATAATAATATAGGTGTTCAAAACTCAAACACATCTAATTCTTTTTTTAAAAAAGATTTTATGTGTTTTTTGAGAGAGAGAGAGAAAGTGAGGTCATGAGCAGGGGGGAGGGGCAGAGGGAGAAGCAGACTCCCCAAGGAACAGAGAGCCCAACATGGGACTCAATCCCAGGACCCCAGGATCATGACCTGAACCAAAGGCAGATGCTTAACCAGCTGAGCCACCCAGGCGCCCACAAACAGATCTAATTCCAAAAGGATTAAAATTTTAGACAACTTTTTTCTAAATAAATAAAACTGCATGAGAAATATTCAACAAATGTGACATTCTAAATAAATATAAAGAAATTAGAACAAGAAAACAAAAAAGTTTGCATTACTGTGAAGAAGAAAATTCATGTGTAAATAAACCCGAAACCAATTTCTATAGAGATTATTTTCTGACCTTGTTAGATCAGTGTATAGTCTAATTGAAAAGACATTTGAACGAACTAAGCAATATAATATTTTTACTGTACTTTATCACACCACAGCATTGAAATATTGGAAGAAGAATAACAAAACCCATGTGGATATGAATACTACTGTAAGAAAGTGAAAATCACAAAAAAATGAGTTATATGACTGGCAAAATATCTAGTAAGTGTCTATTGTATTCTATTAAAAACAATACTTTATAATATATGACACCATTACATTATTGGAATGTGATATGTAAAAATCATGATTCATTTCCAAATCTAAATAGTGTATTGCTTCAGCATAACAAAATTTCTCCTAATAAATTAATAAAAATTATGTAAGAACCTCAATGACCCAAGAAAGATTGTCCAATTTGGCATTACTATCTGTAGAACACAAGTGATGAGATATCTTAGTGGTAACAATGTAAAAATTTTGCTGAAATGAAGATATGAGAAAGAACTTTAATAAATATAATTTATTAATTGTGTATATCTTTGTTTTATTAGTCATTCAAATACCAATATCTTATCAATAGAACATCCAGACATAATTATGGTGGCGATCATAATTATGTTTGGTTGCCTTTGATATTTTGCTGACTTTCAGTTCCTTAAAAATCACAGATTTACACATTTTTTAAAGAAACAAAGTTTATTCTTTTTTTTTTTTTTAAAGATTTTATTTATTTGGCAGAGAGAAACACAGTGAGAGAGGGAACACAGGCAGAGGGAAGGGGAGAGGGAGAAGCAGGCTCCCCGCTGAGCAGGGAGCCCGATGCAGGGCTCCATCCCAAGACCCTGGGATCATGACCTGAGCTGAGGGCAGACACTTAACGACTGAGCCACCCAGGCGCCCCACAAAGTTTATTCTTCCATTGAGGGAGGATAATTATTTTTTCCTAGATAAAAGTACAAGTTTAAAATGTTTCTAATGGATTAATATCAATGAAGAGAATCCAACCATAAAGTAGTCCATACTATTTGCACAATATCCTTCAGTGTACAACCATAAATTCAAATAAAGCAAAAATCAATTGCAAAGAAAAAAAAAATTGAAATGACATAGGATGCTTTTTGATCATAATTATTAAAGTTGGTGATTTGAGTACAGAACCAGCTGATTAGGGCAGTAAGTAGTTATCTCAAAATCATAATACATAGGTAACATCACAGAAATCTTTTCATATTTTGGTGCGAAACCATCAGAACAATGACAGAATCAAGTGGATTTATTTCCTATTTGTAATATGTTTGACATATTTGAGTTTGACAAAATTGAATTCACTTTCATTTCAAATAATAATAAATATTTCCCACTCTAGCAAGAATTGATGTTTTCTTTTTATTTTGAAATAATTTCAAAATCACAAATTGGTTTTAAAAATAGTACAAAGAATTTCCATATACCTTTTCCCCAGATTCCCCATTGTTAACATTTTGTTACATTTGCTTTATTATTTTCTTTCTCTTTACAAACACACATATATATGTGTATATGTGTATACACACATATATGTGATTTTTTCCTGAGCCATATGTTGAGAGCAAGTCACAGAAATAATGCCTATTACTCCAAAATAGTTCAGAGTATATTTCCTAAAAAACAAGAACACCTACACATAACCATAGTGTATCTATCAAAGTAAAATTAACATTGATTTATTATTACCATCTAATCTAGAGATTCTTTTTTTTAAGATTTTATTTATTTATTTGAGAGAGAGAGCAAGAGAGCATGAGCAGGGGTGAGGGGCGGAGAGAGAAGCAGGCTCCCCGCTGAGCAGGGAGCCCAAGGTGAGACTTGATTCCAGGACTTTGAGATCACGACCTGAGACAAAGGCAGATGCTTAACTGACTGAGCCACCCAGGCACCCTAATCCACAGAGTCTATTCAAATTTCGTTGATTGTTCTAAGAATGTCCTTTGTACAAAGGAAATTAGTCTTCCTTTTTATCTTTTTCAGTCCCTGTCCAGGATGTAATCCAGGATTACACACTGCATTCAATTGTCATGTCACTTTTGTCTCTTTCAATCTGGAATAGTTGTTGTTGTTGTTGTTGTTGTTTAAAGATTTTATTTTTAAGTAATCTCTACACCCAGCACGGGGCTCACACTCATCACCCCAAGATCAAGAGTCACATGCTCTACTGACTGAGCCAGCCAGGCACCCCTGGAATAGTTCTTTAGTCTTATCCATCATGATTTTGTCATTTTCGAGGAATAGAGACCAGTTACTTTGTAGAATGTCACTCAATTTGAGTTTGTTTGTAGTTCGTCATGTATCAGAGTAGTTAAATTGTGTAATTAGATCAAATGACATAGATTTAGTAGGAAGTACTTTTGTGTTCTTCTCAGTGCATCATATTAGGAAGCACACAAAGTTAACTTGTTCCATTACTGGTGATTTTTAGCTTTTACCACTTGAACAAGATTATGTTCTTCAAGGGTGCTAGACAAGTTCCCCTGGCTCCCAGTGTCGCCAGCTGCACTGGCTGAGCCAGCCAATGCTAGCCACAAACCCCTAGTCGCAACCAAGGGGAATAGGTACATATATTTTTAATTTTGTTGTAAAGATTTATAAGAGGAAGAAGGATAAGGAGGATAAAATGTTTTTTTTTTTAAAGATTTCATTTATTTATTTGACAGAGAGAGATCACAAGCAGACAGAGAGGCAGGCAGAGAGAGAGGAGGAAGCAGGCTTCCTGCGGAGCAGAGACCCCAAGGCAGGGCACGATCCCAGGACCCTGAGATCATGACCTGAACTGAAGGCAGAGGCTTTAACCTATTGAGCCACCCAGGCACCCTGGATAAAATATGTTTAATTCAACAATGTGTTAGGTTGCTTCATAACTTCTAAATATTCAGATGCTTCTATGTGGGCCTTCATACATACTCTTGCCGTAAAACATGCAAAAGTTAGGGGTGGCATATTTCCAGGTAGACTTTCCTTCTGGTGTTTCCACCCTCCGGGGTAAGCAGGACCTGACAAAGACGTGTGGCACCTTTCATGGATAATAAATTGATGAACCACCAAAACGAAGATCTTTAAGTATTTTCTATAACTACAAATTACACACATCTTATGATTTTTTTTTTCTTTTAAAGGTTTTATTTTTTGTCAGAGAGACGGGGGGGAGGGGTGTGTGGAGCATGAGCACAAGCAGGGGGAGCTGCAGGCAGAGGGAGAAGCAGGCTCCCCCACTGAACAAGGATCCCAAAGCAGAACTTGATCCCAGGACCCTGGGAACATGACCTGAGCTGAAGGCAGACACTTCATCAACTAAACCACCCAGGCGACCTGTTCTTTTCTTATACTTTTGATGGTTACTCAACAAAGATTGAACCACACTTGCCATTTCTCCTTGAAAGCTCTGTCGATATTGGTCAGAGTGGACTCCATGTACATTTTTCCTCTTATATAAGAAGTTACAAATTGAAACTAGAGGAAATTGGCATCATAATTCTAATTTATTCTAGTGACAGTTTTTTGGAGCCCATTTAACCTTGTTATCCTGTTTGACAGACCCTTCTTCCTGCTCTAACATTGAGCAGTATATGCACTGATTTTTTCCTGCTAGGTTAAACATATGCATACTCATCTCCCAAGAGTAAGTTTAAATCTTTGAAGGATGGGGGTATAGAGTTAACATTTATTCTGAGGATGGGAATATTTTAAACAGCTGTGCCTGTAATTGGTCTTCTTTTCCTGGTAGAGCCAGTATATTCCATTATTGGGCAAAATAGGATTTGTTTCTTGCTTTCCTTTTTTTTTTTTAAAGATTTTATTTATTTATTTATTTGACAGAGAGAGACAAGGAGAGTGGGAACAGAAGCAGAGGGAAGAAGCCCGCTGAGCGCTGGGTTTCATGCGGGGCTCCATGCGGGGCTCCATCTCAGGACCCTGGCATCATGACCTGGGCCAAAGGCAAATGCTTAATGACTGAGCCACCCAGGAGCCCTATCTTCTGCTTTCCTGAGACCTCCTGAACTGATTAAGATTGAGACCGAATTAAAAACACAGATTCCTTGGACTCCAAACCAGCAAGTTTGATTCAGTAGAGGTGCGGGGTATTCAGATTTCTGCATTTTAACTAGTATTCGAGTGATTCCCATGCAATAGCCCAAAGACCACCTTTGAAATGCTGTTTGGTAAGGGAATACTTTCTCTTGAGGTGCTTTTTTGTTTGATTGATGGGTTGGTTGTTGATTGGTTCTCAGTCCGCGTGTGGAGAATGAGTCAGCTCCTTCCCTAGTTAGAATGAGTTTTGAAAAAATGGGAGGAGAAAGGACTTACAGAGAACAGTTAAGCTCTGACTAGCTCAGAGTGATGGACAGAAGGAAAAGGAATGAAGCTGTCAGGGAACAGGGAACACGATGGAAGTAAAGGGAAGGAGAAAACAGAGCGGTAAGTAGTTCTTTTATCATTTAACAAACACCGAGCACTTACTGAACGTCGGCACTGGTGCTAGGTGCTGGAGATTCAAGGTGAACTGGGGCAGGACGGCCCACCCTGAGAGAGTTCACAGGCAACAGTGGGCTGAAGCAAGTTGGAAGGTGTTGTGGGAAGGCAGAAGGGGCCCCTCACTCTGGTTTGAAGAACTGGGACAAGGCTTCCAGAGGGATTCTGTATGCTCCGGAGCAGTACGAGTAGTCCAGGAGGTAGTGTCCTGGAGGGGGCCAAAGGGTTCCACAGCAAATATATTCTATTTAATTTTAAGTATTTTCTTCCTATTTACAAAAGTCATATGTTTGTTACGAAGCAACTTATTAGCATAGGAAACTGAAAACCTCTTATAATCCTCCCTGCTGTTTAACGCCCATCCCTGTGGGATTACCAGCCCAGAGTTCAGGGACTCAGTGGCACTGAAATTTTGTTACCGCCTGGCGAAGTCCGGCATCGGTCCTCCCGCCAGCAGGGGACAGTACAATGCACGCCTTGGGCTGGCACGCTCCCTCTTCCACACGTCGCTCGCGTGATCCTCAGTGCTACATCCTGCGCCTGCGCACGGGCTGAGGCCTTTTCCCCCCGCCGAGCGCTGCTGGGCCTGCTGGTCTGTGGCGAGCCGCGGAAGCCGGTCTCTGTTCCGCAGGATGGTAAGTCGATACTTGGAGTCTTGGCTACGTCTGCACGGGGGTTCCCTGTCCTTGCCCAAACGCCAGTGTAGGGTCCGTCTCGCGCTCTGAAGGGGACGGATGGCGTTGGATTGTGGGCTCTGCTGTGATAGAGCTGCCGCTCCCAGCGTGGCCTTAATGGCTGCCGCCCGGCGCGCAAGCTTTGGGGGAGGGGTTGACGGAGAAGATCAGGAGCTAGGACGGCGGATTGAGGAGGGGGGATGAATATGGTAGACAAGCTGCGGCGATAGTACCGGCTTGTCCGACCGGGCACCCGCAGGCGGAGAGGATTGCATGCAGTTGGTCTCACACTAGCGGGGGGGGATGCCTGAGTGGAAACGGGCTGCGGCTCCTCGGACTCATCCACCCCTGACTGTTTCCGTGGTTTTTTCGGGAGAGT
The DNA here is from genome assembly GCA_028534135.1 of Potos flavus. NCBI lineage: Eukaryota > Metazoa > Chordata > Mammalia > Carnivora > Procyonidae > Potos > Potos flavus. The sequence goes on along the minus strand of CM052900.1, from coordinate 96,470,900 downwards.
GTCGGGTTGGTGGGTCTTTAAGAAGTGGCTTTTAAACCTAGCAGTCAGCCTGGAGGCTGTTGCTTCTCTGGGCCCCGAAAGGGAGCTCATTTAGTTTGGTATGTGCTTCCTATCTCTTTCTCTAGACTGTTGCTGCACCAGTTTTTAGTGATTTGGGGGATGGGGTGTGTTGCTTTGGTTGGTGGGAAACAGTGCTGATTTAATCGGGAGTAATTGCCAAATGTGCTCTTGACCAGATGAGTTTCATGGCAAGTGGTTTAGGCTTTTGAAAAACATGCGTGAACAGTGCGGGGGGGGAAATACGAGGTTAGGTTATCCAAATGGGATTTAGAGTGTTCAAAACGGACTGACGTTAGGCAAGATTGGTTGCTGTCTAGACCAATGCTTTGGAAAAGTGACTGATGAGAAGGAGAAAAGGTGATTCTTGACCCCCTGTGGTGTGAGAAACTGGACTCCACAAAAGTGACAGTTGCATGGGTTCACTCTTGAAGTTAAAGTGTTACTTTGTTACACAGTTAACTCAGATGTCAAAAATGTAAACGATTTATCAAAGTTTTAATAACATTCTTTTTTTCTTAAAGGGGTTTGTTAAGGTTGTCAAGAATAAGGCTTACTTCAAGAGATACCAAGTGAAATTTAGAAGACGTCGAGGTATGGTCAGTTACTCATGTTCACAATATTAGAAGAATCTGCAGTGGAATAGACTTTTCTCAAGTTACTTTTTTCTTTCAGAGGGTAAAACTGATTATTATGCCAGGAAACGCTTGGTAATTCAAGATAAAAATAAGTACAACACACCTAAATACAGGATGATAGTTCGTGTAACCAACAGAGATATCATCTGTCAGGTAAGTTGTATTCTAAACTTAAGCAATGAATGGTAACCTCACCCCTTTATTCACTGCTAGAGAAGTTGTACTTGGGAAGCAAAACGTGTGGATTAGACGGTCCCTTTAGTCCCTGGCATTCTAAAACATTGAGTAGTACTTTTCCTTTTAGTAGGTCTGAAGTTGGAGCTTGAGTGGGGAGGGTGGGACTTGAAAATACTCTACTGAAAATCAGCCGTGTGTAGCAATCCTGACCAAACTAGTTTAATCTTGTTTTCTAGTGGGGGGAAAAGAGGATTCGAGAAATCTAGGCTACTATGCTATTTCATAGGGGTAGGAGGATAAATTTGAGGCCAAGTAGAAGGTCTTGCACATTGCAGTTCCAGTAGAATAACAAAATTTGTCACAGACTAAATCCTGACCTTCTGTATATAGCCTTATGTGCCACATAACCACTCCTTGTTGAAGAGGTAGGTAGTTGTGAAGGTTTAATTAGGCTCTTAAGATTGTTTTTATTCCTGTTTATGTTTGAAATAGGTTTTGATAAATAGGTATGAAGGTTTCTCCCACATAAAAGACCCCCATAAAGTGGCAGTTTGCTCCTAAAAATGAGTTTTCTGGGCTTTTACAACTAGAGAAAATTTTCACAGTTAAGATTTGTTGAGTCTTTGCAGGGGGCAGGCACTCCTATTTTCTTGGCAAACTGATTTTTTGGTTGTCAAGACAATGTGTTCCTTCATACCTGAGTTCAGATAACTAAACAATGTCAGAAACATTGGACTTTGATATGTGTAGTTCAAAAGATGTTTGAAATAATTAGAGATTCCTTTTGGACTTTTCACTGTGCCTCTTTAATTCATTGGCTAATGTAGCTAAGAGTCTTTTCAGTATTATTAGGAACAACAGTCTCTAACTTATTCCAAAGGCATTTCAATGTTTACTGTCTGTATAGTAATTTTAGCTTTATTTGTGATATTATGACAAACATTTACAGAAATAGTTGACCAAGCCATAAACTCATTGAGTGGGGTTAATAAAGACAGATTCTAAGTGTTGCAGATTTGTTTCCAGCTTTTTTTTTTTAAAAGTCCTTTGAAAAAGAAGGCACCTAGGACAGTAATCAAACAGTTGAAAGTACAGATGACTAACCTGGTGTTTCTCTTACAGATTGCTTATGCCCGCATAGAAGGAGATATGATAGTTTGTGCAGCTTATGCTCATGAACTCCCAAAGTATGGCGTGAAGGTTGGCCTGACAAATTATGCTGCAGCATATTGTACCGGCCTGCTGCTGGCCCGCAGGGTATGTAGAAGATAACTTTAAGTAGTATATTTTGGACCTAACTCATTGTTTGGAGTTGTCTGCAAGAGAGATGTTGATACAGGAGTAAGATACCCTCAGCTGTGGCTTCTGAGGAGTGCCTGCTGTTGAGCTGTTGCTTACAGGGTCATCAGGGAGGACGGCATTATAAATACAGAATTGGAGACAGCAGTGCATTTTCTAATACTCTGGGGAGGTAGTTTTTCTGTTTTTTTGCCCAGTTGGGTAGGTCTAGACCAGTGGAATCTAAACCAAGGAATGATAGCCACTAGCCATATGTGGATGTTGAACACATAAAATATAGCTGGTGCTACTGAGGAACTGAATTTTTACCTTAATTTGAATAGCCATTTCTGGCTAGTTAGTGGCTACCTTGTTGGACCTTGCAGACCTTTGCTACTTAGAGGTATAGATTTTTTATCAATCAGTGTACATTTAAAATGCAGACTTTACACCCTTGGAATCTATATTTTAATAGGATGTCCAGGTTATTTCTATACATGTTAAAGTTTGAGAAGCAGTGTCTTAAATTCGGGTGGGGGACAGCCATGGGTATGGGATTCAGTTTTGTTTTGATTATCTTTGCCTCTGGGTGGCAGCATTTCCTATAATATGCAGAAAAATGGAAATGTGATTTTGCCTTATTTTTGTTTTTTTCAGTTACTGATCTTGTTTTGCATTGGAATTGTTAAGCATGCATCATTGTTAGGGACCCATATCTTCATCGATTATAAATACATTTGAGTAAGGGTGGGGAACAATGTCTCCTAGAGAGCAACATGGTATACAAAGTCACACTGCTTGTGGTGAAGCAGTAGCGAGGTGTACTAGCAGAGGATTCACCCTTATTAACATAATGTAGTGGAGAGTAGAGCCATAAAAGATGTTCTCTTATGCCCAGATGCTTCTAAGATTTTAATCAAATTAATTAAAATTACATGTAACATTTAATATTTGGTTCTTGAGTTATTGTAGCCAAATAGTACTGAAGCAATATGGAGAATAAATTCCTTGAATAGATACGGTTATATCTTAATTGATTACTACATAAATCAAGTATAGACATGTAGGAAAGATTCAGAAGTTGTAAGACAAAGGTGTGGTGAAATCGAATGTTTGAAGATTGTTTTTGTAGCATCTTAATACTTAAAAGTAAATTGGTACAGAGGGTTAAGTGAATTTTGAAGGAAAATTTTTCTAGGTGTCAGGTCATTAAAGTTGTGACTTGATAATGTTAGAATTAATTATTTGAATATATTTAGACTGGCTTTTTTGTTAATAGCTCCTCAATAGGTTTGGCATGGACAAGATCTATGAAGGCCAAGTGGAAGTGACTGGAGATGAATACAATGTGGAAAGCATTGATGGTCAACCTGGTGCCTTCACCTGCTATTTGGATGCAGGGCTTGCCAGAACTACTACTGGAAATAAAGTTTTTGGGGCCCTGAAGGGAGCAGTGGATGGAGGCTTGTCTATCCCTCACAGGTAATAGAGTATTCAAGGCTTCATTGTTTGTACTCCCAGTATTTCCATTTCTAACTGGTTGGACTTTGGAGATTACCTCATGAATCAATTAAATTAATAGGTAGCTATCCTTGTGTACCTAGTATATGCTTAGTACTCTACAAAAGGAACCTGGCAGGGCAGGATGGAATTGTAATGTGTTTTATAAATCAGATTGAGGTTCAGAGGTAAAGGATTTGTTCAAGGTTTTGGAGCCGGTAGTGGAAAAGCCAGGATTCAAACAACTAGTTTTTGTGTTGTGGCTTAGTTTTGGTTAGAAATGAGCAACTCCAGTCCACTCCCCTCCCAGTGTATTTTCTTTTCATTCCGAATGAAAATTGTTTTACTCGGTTATGGAAAACTGTCGACTCTAAAAAACAAGTTTGAGAAAAGGCTCATGACAGCTTTCAGCTGGAAATAAGATTGTAGACCATTCTCAGAAGTTAAGTAGGTTTGAATTTGGTAGTTCCTAGGTTTTGAGTTACGATTTTTGTTCTTGTTGAGTAGATGGATCTTTAAAAAGTGATTAATTAGCTTCTTAGGGATATTTTAGAGGTTGGTGAATTCCTAACAATTTTTTCTGGCTATAGGTTTTGGGGTTGGGGAGGTTAGCCTTTAAAATAAAACCTAACTGGAACTTTTATAATAGTGGGGCATATTTTTTTGTAAGACAACTGTCAGATGTGGTCTTGAACAAAGCACTTATTCCCATGTACTCTGAGGCAGCATTGAGAAATTCTAGGATTTGGAGGGAGCAGTTTTGAAACCTTTCTTGTGTTAATAAGGAGAACTAACTTTAGTGGTGGAAACTTGGTACATTTCATGGCTTTAAAGGTGCTTGTGGCATGATTTTCTCTTCTGGAATTCAGAGATAAGCTGCTGAATGATGATATCCCACTAACTGAGCAGTCAGTAGTTGGTCCTTTGGTTGCATATGATGCAATTAATTGTTTCAAGACGGGACTGATGGCAGCTACTGAAATGAATTCCTGCTAGTGAACTGATTTTAATCCTCATATACTAAAATATGAAAAACTTTATTTTAGTACCAAACGATTCCCTGGTTATGATTCAGAAAGCAAGGAATTCAATGCAGAAGTACATCGAAAGCACATCATGGGTCAGAATGTTGCAGATTATATGCGTTACCTAATGGAAGAAGATGAAGATGCATACAAGAAACAATTCTCTCAATACATAAAGAACAACGTAACGCCAGACATGGTAAAAATTTTAACTAAAAATGCCTGTATTGGTTAATTTATAGAGTCAGGTTTACTACTTGGTTTTGGTGGGTACATTAATAGTTTTATTTCAGGTTAATAGTTAAAAGTTGAACATGAGTATGTTAATAGGTATAGATAGACTCAAATAAGCTATTCTTAAAATGGAATGACATGAAATTGGAATATTGAGTGAGGGTAAGTTAAAAGTCAAATAGGGTAATTATAAAGAGCTAGACTTAACAACATACTTTTAGGAATTTTTTAGCTACTGAAGGGTGGCAGGCCTCAAGCATCTAAATCTGAAGCCTTTGATGGCTTTTATGTATTTAGCTGTTCTAAATTTGTAGACTTAATTCCTGTGGTCATAGTTAGAATAATCTGTCCGGTCTGATCCGAGGTTCTAGTTAACTAAACTCATTTTGAAGCCATGTGGAAGAAAGGTTCTTTATAGCAAATTCAAGTTCTATGTTATGGAATTTCTGAATGTCTCAGGCATGCATGTGGGGAGTTGTACTGATTAGATCACTAGTTCTTGATGTTGTAAATGTGAGTTTAATGTTGGAAATTTTATCAGCCTAAAGTTATCTTCAAGAATATTAACACATTGTAGTCATGGAAGATGATAGGAATAGAACACAAAAATAGCACTGATTATAAAACTTTTATAAAACTGTGGAGTTGTAGATAAATTAATGGTTACATATCAAATGACTGTTCTTTTCTGTTGGTGCATAATTTCTATTTTGACACAGCTTTGGTTATGAAAAAAAATTTTTTTCGAGAGTGCGCATAGTGGGGGAGGGACAGAGGGTGAGACTCCACATCCAGCATGCGGGGCCTCAGTCTTAGGACCCTGGGATCATGACCTGAGCCAGAATCAGAGTTAGATGCTTAACTGATTGAGCCATTACAGGCACCCTGTGAAAATTGTTTTTAAAAAGCGTTGCAGGGGCACCTGGGTGGCTCAGTTGTTAAGCGTCTGCCTTCGGCTCGGGTCGTGATCTCAGGGTCCTGGGATCGAGCCCCGCATCAGGCTCCCTGGTCCTCAGGAAGCCTGCTTCTCCCTCTCCCACTCCCCCTGCTTGTGTTCCCTCTCTCGCTGTGTCTCTCTCTCTGTCAAATAAATAGATAAAATCTTTAAAAAAAAAAAAATGTTGTAATTGGGAAAAGATCCCTTTGTTATTTGTATGCTTAGTACACAGTCTAGGGCTAATAAACACATAACTTGAGTTTTTGAGCTAGGAAAAGGGTAGTATTCCATTAGTTTATATTAGTAATGCAAATGCATGTTAGTTTTCAGAAATCCATACTTTTATGTTATTTAAATTGCCCTTGTTCACTGGTAAATAGGCCTTTTACTTGTGATTATAATTCTACTTGGCCTGCATAATTTTTCTTCCTAAGACATCTCTTGCTCTGGTAATATTAAACTTGTTCAGAACTTCAAAATCTCAAGCTGCTTTCAGATAGCCATTTCCTAATGCTTTCCTATATATGTGATATATTTCATCTGGACCACTCTTAGGCTGATGGACTTTCCTGGCTAGCTCATCAATTTGATCTTTGGAGGCCTCTTATGCATGCCTGCTAAAATCCTCTGCAGATATCTAATATGTCTCCAAGAGAAAGTAGTCTTTACTTAAAACTCATGCTGTTATCTACATTACATGGTTGTGAATCCTATTTGTCTCTTCGATGGAATGGACCGAGTTGCTTAGATTTATTAAATGACTACATTTGAGGTCATCAAATGGATTTGTTAAATACAGTGAAAAGCTAGGGCACCTGGGTGGCTCAGCCGGTTGGGCATCTGCCTTCGGCTCAGGTCATGATCCCAGGGTCCTGGGATTGAGCCCCGCATCGGGCTCCCTGCTCGGCAGGGAGCCTGCTACTCCCTCTCCCTGCTGCTCTGCTTACTTGTGCTCTATCTCTGTCAAATAAATAAATAAAATCTTAAAAAAAAATACAGTGGAAAGCTATAATAGAGTGCAGAGGTAGAGAAATTAATTTTCAGGAGGGATTTAGGTAGTTGAGGTCTCATGCAGTGTTTGCATTATTTTCATTTGCTAAGTTTTACACAGACACAAGCAGTAATCACAGTTCCTCTATATTGAGGGAGTAATTTTAGAAAGTTGGATTACTTTGACTTTTTCTTTAGGGGCCTGTAACTGTTACTAGATTTGAATAGTGAACATGCAGGCATTTTATAGCTGCTTCATGACTTGATCTTCCATAGAATCAATAATCATTTATTTGGAGGTGGTAATTGAAATAATTGAGAGAACTTCACCATTGATTTTTGATGAGTTTTAGAACAAAATTCTCTTTAAGATCTAATTGGATCGTGTTTGGGGGTTTTCTGGGGAAATTCAAACCTTCTGTTAACACAGACACCTAGTAGTAGATACAAGAGGTCCCTGGTATGCACCGCTGGGAGTAGCATTGAAAGACCTGTCAGGTACCGATGGAAAATACAAGTCTGGGGAATGTGGGAGAACAAAAATCAATTTATAGCAGTTCCTTGTTGGCCCCATATACTCTTCATCTTAACATCTTAAATACTTTGTTTTGGCACAAATCGTCACTTGAATAAAAGAATTTAGGTCAGACAATATTTTTTTTTTAAAGATTTTACTTATTAATTTGACAGATCACAAGTAGGCAGAGAGGCAGGCAGAGAGAGGGGGAAGCAGGCTCCCTGCTGAGCAAAGAGCCCGATGCGGGGCTCGATCCCAGGACCCTGAGATCATGATCTGAGCCGAAGGCAGAGGCTTTAACCCACTGAGCCACCCAAGCGCCCCAGGGTCAGACAATATTTTAAATGAACATAAATATTTTTACAGAAACCCATTTGCTCTCAAGTGACTCAAAGTATAGCTGAATTCCTCAGAAATATATGCAAGTTTTTGTGTGTGAGTTTTGTGAACAGTGTCAGTTCACATTGCCTATGGTAATTTCTTAAGAAAATGTGGGTTATATGTAGAAATTTAAGGAGATACCAGGGTTGACCTAGTTCCTTTTGACAGTCTGGTTTAGGGACAGAAATAGAACAAGTAGTAGAGTGCAGTACACATTATATGACTGTTCAGGGCATGTGAAATGAAACCAAGTACTGTTTGCTTTGCTTTCTTTCAGATGGAGGAGATGTATAAGAAAGCTCATGCTGCTATACGAGAGAATCCAGTCTATGAGAAGAAGCCTAAGAAAGAAGTTAAAAAGAAGAGGTATGCATCTTACTGTTGTCTTTTCAAGAGAAAGAGGTTGGGAGGAGTTCCTTACCTTGTTCTTACTCAGACACTCATTGAAGTTGTGCAAACTCGATCACTAGCTCTGCATGATGTTGCAGAAGTGAGGGGAACCAGGTTTGCTAAAGCATTCGTGGTGATAGAAACTTACTAGCCTCAGAAGGTACTTACTGAGCTGACCTATTCTATCCCAGTACAGTATAACTACCAATGACTGCATTTAAAAATTTGTTTTATTTTATTTATTTTTTACCAGTTACTGCATTTTTAAAGTTAGATTAAGATCATAAATAAATATGTGTATTAGAACTTGGATTGTTTGACCTGATCACAGTCTTTTTCAATCAGAGTTAACTATTTTCTATCCTCTACTATGGTTTTTAAAAATTACATTTATCTCTTAATTTTACTTTGTTTTGTAGGTGGAACCGTCCCAAAATGTCTCTTGCCCAAAAGAAAGATCGGGTGGCTCAGAAGAAGGCAAGCTTCCTTCGAGCTCAGGAGCGGGCTGCTGAGAGCTAATAAACCAAACCACAATTTTCTATGAAGACTTTTCTGATAAAGACAATAAACTTATTCATAAAGCAGCTGTGTTAAACTCTTATTAATGAAACTGTAGGAAATAACCTGAAATACAAAAGGAGTTGACAGGTTTTTTTTCTTTGAGAAACAAGTATGACTTCACATACTGACTCAAAGTACACACCTGCTTTTCAGGCTTCTGTTTTCCTTGACAGGAGTTATCATTCCAGCTGTATGATGTGCAGCTCTCCTGAAACAGTCTGGCAAGCAAGAGACCAACTGTCCACCAGGAAATATTTCTTCCATTCATTTATTGTAACCAGATGGCTGGTGGGAAGAAAAAGTACCTTCAGAGTAAACAAATTTTAAAATAAGCAAAACTGGTGCTAATCAATGGCTTTAATTTTTGAGAGCTGTTTCAATGAAGTTCACATAACTGTAACATTCACTTCAATCAGGTGAAACCTTTGAGCAGAATATATTGGGTCTCCCTTCAAAAGAGGTGTTCCATTTTATGGAGATGTTGAAAGGTACATGCCAGATCTTAATAAACATGAAAATAACATTAAAAGGGCGAATATTAACTTGCATATCAAGTTTACATGAAAAAAAAATTTACATGCCTCTTAAGAAATAGCCCTTTGGGCAACAGGAAATACTGTTCAAAAATGGAAAATTGTTACTAGAAAGTTCCATGATTTCAGAGTCTGGCTCCTAATGTCCCACTTCTCCATATCTCAAATTCAGATAAACGGATCTGGATTGGGTTGGCGGCCTTAAGAATGTCAGTTTTGAAGGACTGAGCTCATTGACAAAGAAGGACCCATCAAATCTAGGATGATGAAAGCTCATCCAGTTTCAGCCTCTAAAATTGGCGATTACATATTGCCAAGTAGAACATGTTCTGATTTGGATTTTTAATTTTAAGAGGCTAATAACCACTCAAAACATTCTGAAGCCATTTAACATTTGATGTCTAAATGTTTTTTAAGTCTATAAATACAACAAACCATGCTATTAACCCAACATCTGTTTATAAAGGAGTAACTTTACCTGCTTTGCAGTCTTAATTTCTGTTAATGTGCAAACTTTACCATGCTAAGACTTCAGTAAATGTACGTATATATTTTTTTTTTTAAACAGCAGCTTCAATGCAAACAATAATTCCAGCAATGGTATTTTGGCTAACAAATCTACAAAATACTCTCACTGTTTATGTTTATGGAATGAGGCTTTTCACAGCATTGTTTTAGGTCATTAGTCAAAATAGTTACACAGTGAATGTACTGGAAAATCTACCAGGGCTTCTAACAGCAGGAATGAAATCTTTGGACCTGTTCATCCTATACCTCCTGCCATTACTTCAGCAATCAACATGTATCTCAAGATGATGGCTTCTTAAAACCAGGGGAAAGGTTTTGTGTAACTGGTAGGGATTTGAATCAGAAGCCATCTCTTAAATGCTCAAAATTCTTCCTTAGAATTGTTTCCTATAATGATCACAATGTCAAAATGAACTAAGAGTCATTTGTATAGGAAATTTTCTTCCACAGTAATGTTTTTAGGTTATTTAGTATCAAAGAATGTTCCATTTCCATTTGATTCGCTGTGACTTTGAGAGCAATACAAGAATAAAGTTGCTTTTCCAGTTCTTCACGAATTTCACTTGGAGCACCACGCAGTAGGTAGTCTTTGAGTAACTGACAGGCTTTTGCTAAGTTGGGTTGTATCACTTCTGAAGTACACTTCATTGTATTCTGATCACAGCTAGTTCGACAATCCGTGCCATAAACACAGTCCAAATCAGACTCACAGTGACGATCCTTTATAATTTCTTTCAGGTTTGTCTCTGGCACAATTTTTCTCATGTCCACCATTTTCAAATCATACTTATCGTTATATCCTAGGTTTTTGGCACTAATATCACACATGAGGAAGTTTCCATAGGGGCCATGGAAAACATCTTCCACAAATTCTAGAAGTCCTATGGCTATTTTAGCCTTTCTAGGCCATGATGGTGTGAACAACTGATCCATGCTTCTTCTGAACCCAGATGGAATAAAAAGTTCAATGACCCATGGAAGGCTTATTCCATACAGAGAGGTATATTCAACACTTTCCATCACATAGAGATCACCACAGAATCCCATTAATTTGGGGGTATGTTCTTTATCTTGAAGTATTACCATGAGAAGAAATTCATTTAGTTGAAGAAGTGCCCATGCTGACTTTGCTTCTCCCAAGGAAACCTGGCCATCTTTGTCTCCATCAGCCACCGTCAAGATGAGATTAACCAGTTCAGGGAGATTTCCTTGGTCACCCAACTTTGCCTATAAAGGTAAGAATTTAGCTAAATATAGAAGGTTTGAAAAATACCTCATGTAATACACATACTAACTTTACAGGGATTAACATACTAAGTAATAATCTTGTTACTGAGTCTCCATAAAGGAACTTACATCTCCAAATATTTATGATGCTTACTGAGTTAATTAGAAGTATGTTTTATATAATTGTAGTAAAACCCACAAGTATATTTAAAAAATGGGCCACCCTAGCTCCCATAGCCCTATTGATACAGTTATCCAACACACAAATTATTCTGTCTTATTCATACATTTACTTGCAAAATTGCAGTGTAATGTGCTCATGTCCGAAGTTATAATAAGGGTCAAGTGAAAATTATTTTCTCCTATTTTGTAGTTAACATATTAACAACTATTTTGCTCAAATTGTATTGTTCCAATGATGACGGTTAAAAAGTATGTCCCTGTGAAGGTTCTTAGGATAAAAGAGTCCGAAAATGTAAACTTAAAAGTAAGATTTTGAGTGAAAATATGACACCAATAAAAAAGAGATTCTTTCCAAAATTGTAAATTTCTTATCTTTTAATATATTTAATCTTTGTATGAATATTTCTTTAGATTTTTAAAAAATAATTCGCGGTCAGGGTATGTACACTAATTTTAGCTCTTCCCCCACCTTTTAAAAAATGTGTATCAGGTATAGTGTCAAACTATAGAGCTGCTCATCTACTTAATGAACCCCCCTTTCATAAGTTATCGAAACGATACTCCCCTTTCATTTTAGCTATCGTAAATAATGTTAATGTAAACATCCTCCACACATTTTGTTTGTTTGAATTTTTTCCTCAAGATGGAGTCCTGGGTATAAAGAATAGCAACATTTTTATGGCTTAGGATGCGGTCTTGCCAACTCTTTCAGAAGAATGTACCACCTCACACTAGCAACGTGTGAATAGATATATACTTACTTTAAAGAGACTATAGACCATTTCTTTGAATTTCTGTACAGTAGTTCCCCTAGTTGGCTTATCAAATAGCACTATTTCTTTCCTTGGTTCCAATTCAGTCCCAAAATCAAGATGAAGTGCTTGTTCCATTTGACATTTCACAACACCTGGTAGATTACCCCAAATCCCTAAATACATCTACGTGAAAAAAGAATGACAAATTACTCTTTAGGCTGAGTAGAAAACTTTACCACATATTTTTAGTGTTTTCTTCCTCTTATAAAAACACACAAGTAACAAAACATTGAGATTTAGCTTTTTTCTGTAACTTCTGTCTTATAAAAACAATACATGCCTAAATATATTTTTGACCATGATCAATTTTATTTTTTCCAATTTTTTTATTGTAAAATATTAAAAACATAGAATTTAGGGGCGCCTGGGTGGCTCAGTGGGTTAAAGCCTCTGCCTTTGGCTCAGGTCATGATCTCAGGGTTCTGGGATCAAGCCCCGCATCGGGCTCTCTGCTCAGCAGGGACTTGCTTCCCCCTCTCTCTCTGCCTGCCTCTCTGCCTACTTGTGATCTCTCTCTCTCTGTCAAATAAATAAATAAAATCTTAAAAAAAACAACAACATAGAATTTACCATGTTAACAATTTTTAGGGTACACCTCAATGGTATTAGATTCACAATGTTGTGCCATCACCACTGTCCTTTTGCAGCACTCTTCATCTTGTAAAATTGAAACTCTATACCTATTAAATAATAACTCCCTGTTCTCCCTTCCCTCAGCCCCCCAGCCCCTGGCATCACCATTCTACTCTCTATCTTTATAATTTTGACTTCTCTAAGCATCTCATACAAATGGAACCATACAAAATTTGTCTTTTTGTGACTGGCTTATTTCCCTTAACATTATGTTCTCAAGATTCATCCATACAGTAGCGTGTGTCAGAATTTCCTCCTTTTTAAAGCTGAATAATAGTCCATTGTATGGATATACCACATATTGCATTTCTATTCATCTGCTGATGGACACCTGGATGCTTCCATGTTTTAGCTATTGTGAATAATGCTGACCTGAACTTGGGTGTAAGAATATCTTTTGGAGACTCTGCTTTCAATTTTTTTAGCTATATACCCAGAAGTAATATTGCTGGATCATAAGAACAACATATTTTTAATATTTTGAGGAACTGTTTTCTTCAGTGGCTATGCCATTTTACATTCTCACCAACAGTGCAAAAGGGTTCCAATTTCTCTCCATCCTTGTCAACACTTGTTAATTTCCATTTTTTGACAATAGCCATCCTAACAGGTATGAAGAGGTATCTCACTGTGATTTTGATTTGTATTTCCCTAATGATCAAGTGATGCTGAGCATCTTTTCATGTACTTATTGGCCATTTTTTGAGAAATGCCTATACAAGTCCTTTGCACATTTTAAAATCTGGTAGTTTTTGTTGTTGAGTTGTAAGAGTTCTCTCTCTCTCTCTCTCTTTTCTTAGTAAACTATACACACAATGTGGGGCACAAATTCATGATTCAAGAGTTGCATGCTTTACCAACTGAGCCAGCCAGGCACCCCAGGAGTTCTCTATATATTCTAGATATTAATCCCTATTGGATATATGATTTGCAAATATTTTCTCTCATTCTGTAGATTTGATATTCTTTTGACGTACAAAATTTTTAAATTTTCATGAAGTACAATTTGTCTCTTTTTCTTTTGTTGGTTGTGCCTTTGGTACCAGAGCCAAGAAATCCTTGCTAAATCCAATGTCATGAAGCTTTTACCCTATATTTTTTCTAAGAGTTTCATGCTTTTAGTTCTTACATTTAAGTCTTTGATCTGTTTTGACTTAATTTTTACATATGGTATTAGGTAAGGGTCCCACTTTGTTCTTTTGCATGTGGATTTCCAGTTTTCCCAGCACAGTCTGTTGAAAAGACAGTCCTTTCTCTATCAAATGGTCTTAGCACTCTTGTCAAAAATCATTTGACCAAATATGTGAGAGCTTATTTCTGGGTTCTCTAGTCTATTCATCTGTATGTCTGTCTTCATTCCAGTACACACTGTCCTGATTACTGTCGCTTTGTAGTAAGTTTTAAAATCAGGAAGTATGGGCGCCTGAGTGGCTCAGTAGTTGCGCTTCTGCCTTCAGCTCAGGTCATGATCCCAGGGTCCTGGGACTGAGTCCCTCAGCGGGAGGCCTGCTTCTCCCTCTCCCACTCCCCCTGCTTCTGTTCCCTCTCTCGCTGTGTCTCTCTCTCTGTCAAATTAATAAATAAAATCTTTAAAAAAAAAAATCAGGAAGTATGAGTCCTCCAACTCTATAGTTCTTTTTCATGATTGTTTTGCTATTTGGGGTCCTTTGAGATTCCATATTAATTTTTGGGCAGGATTTTCTATTTCTACAAAAAATGTCATCAGGATTTTGATAAGGATTTCACTGCATCTGTAGATCACTTTGGGTAGTATTAACATTTAACAATACTAAGTCTTCTAATCCATGAACATGGGATATGTTTCCATTTGTTTATAGCTTTAATTTCTTTCAGCAATGCTTTGAAGTTTTCATTGTACAAGTCCTTCACCTCCCTGGTTAATTCCTAAGTACTTTATCTTTTTTGATGCTACTGTAAATGGAATGGTTTTCTTTCTTTCTTTCTTTTTTTAGATTTTATGTATGTATGTGTGTATGTATGTATGTGAGACAGAGAGAGAGAGAGCATAAGCAGGGAAGAGAGGGAGAAGCAGGCTCCCCAAGAGCAGGAAGCCCAATATGGGGTTTGATCCCAGAACCCTGTGATCATGACCGAAGGTAGACACTTAACAGACTGAGCCTTCCAGGTGTCCTAGAATGGTTTTCTTAATTGTCTTTGTGGATCGTTCATTGTTACTGTATAGAAATACAACTGAGTTTTGTGTGTTGACTTTGTTTCCAGCTACTCTGCTGAATTAATTTATTAGCTGTAACAACTTTTTCCTACATAAAAGGTTTTTCTACCCTCCATAAAATGTTTTTCTACCTCCCATGGTCTACATAAAAGATCATGTCACCTACAAACAGATATAATTTTACTTTTTGCTTTCCAATTTGGGTGCCTTTTATCTCTCTTTTTTGTCTAACTGATTTGGCTAGAACTTCCAGTATTATGTTGAATACAAGTGGCAAAAGTGGGCATCTTTGCCTTGTTCCTGATTTTAGAGGAAAAGCTTTCAGACTTTTACCACTGAATGTATTAACTATGGGTTTTTCATATGTGGATTTCATTATGTTGAGGTAGTTGCCTTCTATTCCTATTTGTTGAGTGTTTTTTATCATGGGAGTGTACTGAATTTTGTCAAATACTTTTCCTGCTTCAACTGAGATGGTCCTGTGGGTTTTTTCCCCTTCATTCTGTTGATCTAATGTATTAAATTGACTTTTGTTTGTTGAACCATCCCAGCATTCCAGGAATAAATCCCATTTGGTCGTGGTGTATGATCTTTTTAATATGCGCAATTTGGGTTGGTAGTATTTTGTTGAGGATTTTGCATTACTGTACACTAAGTCTGTAGATTTCTGTCCCTGCTCAAGTGTCTTTATCTGGGTTTGATATCAGGGTAATGCTGGCCTCACAGAATGAGTCAGGAAGTATTCCTTCCTTTTCAGTTTTTGGAAAAGGTTGAAAAAGACTAAAATGTTTGGTAGAATTCACCAGTGAAGGCAACAGGCTGATGGCTTTTCTTGTTGGGAGACTCTTGATTACTGATTTCATCTCCTTACTAGGTGTAGGTCTATTCAGATATACTATTTCTTGGTAAGTTTTCTGTTTCTAGGAATTTGTCCATTTCATCTAGGTTATCTAACTTGTTGGTGCACAGTTGTTCATAATACTTTCATGTAATCCTTTTCATTTCTGTAGAATCAGTAGTAATTCTTGATTTTAGTAATTTGAGCCCTCTCTTTTTTTCTTAGACCATCTAGCTAAAGGTTTGTCAATTTTGTTGATCTTTTCCAAGAACCAGCTTTTGGTTTCATTGATTTTTCTCTATTGTTTTTCTATTCTCCATTTCATTTATCTGTGCTGTAAACTGTATTATTTATATCCTTCTGCTAGCTTTGGGTTTAGTTTGTTCAAGTTCCTTAAATTGTAAAGTTAACTTGTTGATTTGAGATCTTGTTTCTTAATTAAGCATTTATAGCTATAAATACATTTTTTAAGTCACATTACACAGAAAGATGAAAGGCAAAACCCTTCCGTTTCCATTTCCCTAATCCCATACCCCAGAATTAGTCACTATTAATTACTATAATAATACTATAATAATACTATAAGGTCCATGAGGGAAGTAATCTTATCTATCTTAATCATCACTGAATTCCTAATAACTAAATAGTGTATGGAATATACTGGGAATAAGGGATTAATAATAAACATCTGTTGGATGAGTGAATCAAAGCATCCAAAATTGAAGTATATAAAATTTCCTAATGCTCTGGTTCAAGAATTCTTTTAATAATATTTTCATTTAAGGTAAAATTAGAGTACACTATCATTCTGGAGTGTTTATTCGCAATGTCCATACCTGATTGTTGGGCTTGGTGGATAAGCATTTCCCAAAGTAAAGAGTTTCTGTAACACAAAGGCTATTACATGCAGGCCCATCAATAACTCCAGTCTTGTACTTGTCACACTAAAAACCAGGAAACAAAAAAGTAGTTAATAGAAAAATGTTTATAAGAGGAAACATAATAAACACAATGTAAGGAGATATCTGTATTCCTTAAGATGAGGTTCTATGATGAAAAGAACTCAGGCTCTGGATTTGGATAGACTTGAATTTGAATCCAAGCTCTGTCCCTACCAGCTATATGATGATGAGAGATCTTGCTGGGACTAGGACGTGCCCAGAATTTGGAAGCTATTTTTCCCACTTAACATGGTCTCAGGTGGTATGGTACCTGCTCTTTCTAAGATTAGAGGCACTCTTTTAAAAAGTGGCTCTGGTTTTAAAATAAAAAATTAAAGTTTAAAATACCAAAAATATTGGGGTGCCTGGGTGGCTGAGTCGGTTAAGCGTCTGCCTCTGACTCAGGTCATGATCCCAGGGCTCTGGGATTGAGCCCCACGTCAGGCTCCCTGCTCAGCGGGAAGTTCGCTTCTTCCTCTCCCTCTGCCACTCCCCCTCCACTCATGCTCTCTCTCATTTTCTCTCTTTCAAATAAATAAATAAATAAAATCTTTAAAAAAATCCCCCAAATATTTAAAAATAACAAAATGAAATTACCTCTGTCATTTGGTCAACCTGGTCACCCAAAAACAAGAAAATAAGAAAAATAAACAGAAACTCCATCTCTGATAAGGTACCAAGTTAACCCTAAGGCACAATTAGTGAGGATGGCCTACCAAGTTCAGTGAAAATTACACCAGAGTTCAGAGTATGTTGAGATTAAGTACCTGGTGGGACTTTAGTTCTCAGTGTTGGCACAGCACCAAAGAGGTAGTACACCTGAGGAGCAGAACCATCACCCTGATTTACAAGGAAGGTTTAAGGGGCACAAGCTGTGGGAACTTTCAAGGACTCTGGCATCACGAAGTAGCAGGACAAGGCAGTGCTGAATGATAAATTCTTTAAAAATGTTATCTATGTTGGAGGCAGTCTGTTAATGAAATGGGTTGAGGGACAGTATATTATGAGTATCTGCTGGGGAGAAAATACTGGCTAAACATAATCTGTGTGCGTATTTTTGTCTCTAGTTTCTCCTTTTTTCTTTTTCTCACGTGACACACATACGCACACACTCGGCCATAGTAGTCTCACTACTAGCACAATTCACTGCTACAGTTGCTTCCTGCAAATAGCTGGTTGAGGAAGAACTCTTTTCATTCAATAATGAGTAATAACCAAAGGAAAGTAAGATCTATACAGCAAATCTACAAGAAAAAGGACAAAAGGAAATGAAAAGCTAATGTTATAAAGAGACATTTTCCAGAGAAATGTTGCCATGAAGCAGACCAAACATAATGCTGTGAATTCAAAGGACTTAATGAAACAGCTTAAAAAACAAGACCTCAAAGCAGAAGAATTGATGATGAGACAACAGAAGGAAGTGTAAAATAAGCTAGCAGAACTCAGAAAGGAAGAAAAGGAAAAAATCCTAGAAATTAAAACCACATTATAAGTGGGGGCAGAGGAAGGAGGCAGACAAAGACGACAACATAGACTTAAATGAGGGCTAGGTTAAGAAAAATGACAAAATGGCAATGGAAATTTAAAAAGAACTAAAAATAATTTCAAACAAAATTATAGATACAGAAGACAAAGGATATCCAGCATGTCTACATGAGGGAAAACAGAACAAGAGGAAACGAAAAAATATTCAAAGTACAATTCAAGGCAACTTCATGTAAGTGAAAAGACACTTTATAAATTGAAAGGACACACAGTATCCAAGAAAACTGACACAGGATGACCCTTGTGACCTATCCCATTGAATTTTACTAGACTTCAAAAATAAATAATCTTTTGAGCATTCAGGCAAAAAGATCAAGGTACCTTTAAAGGGAAATAAATCAGATTGACCTCAGATTTCTCCACAGCCACATCAATGGTAGATAATGGTGCAATGCCAGCAAAGTCTTTGAGAAAGAAAGTGTGACTTGCCTGGATCCTTGCCCCTTTATTAAAGGGTATTATGAATAATACTTGACTTATAGCATAATTATGAAGGGGGCATCTGGCTGGCTCAGTTGGTAGGGCATGTGACTCTTGATCTCAGGGTTATGAGTTCAAGCCCCAGGTTGGGCATAGAGCTTTCTTAAAAAAATAAATAAAAATAAATTATAAAATTATAGCATTATTATGAAGTAAAATGATATAATAATGAGTACAGATCACCTGTGATTTTAATGAGTGCTCAGTAGTAGGCACTATTATTTTACATAGGTAAACTTTCAAGTAAAAGGCATCAAATGTTTTTGAACATATAAGGATTAGAAAATAGAACTCCCATTAGTGTCTCTTAAAGAACTATCAGAGAATGGATTTTAGGTAACCAAGAGATGAACAAGAGAACCTGAACATGGAAGCCAGCTGAAATATAGGATTGGGATGAAAACAACCCTGGGAATCTACTTCATAATAATTAATAAAATATCTGATAATCACTAGATGCTTATTATATGTCAGGCACTGTTCTAGTGCTATACTTTCATTATCATGAAAACAAACCTGTGAGGTAGAATCTATTATATACATTGTAAAAAACAAGGAAACAATTATCTATTAAGTAACTTGCTTAAGGTCACACACCTAAAAAATGATAAAGCCAAGATTTCAACCTAGGCAGTCTGGTTCCAGAGCTCATTCTCATAATAACTATTGTATATTGTTCAGAATGTTAATATTTTTTAAAGATTTTATTTGTCAGAGAGCAAACACGCAAGCAGGGGGAGCGGCAGGTAGACGGAGAAGCAGACTCCCCGCTGAGCAGGGAGCTCGATATGGGACTCCATCCCAGGACCCTGATATCATGACCTGAGCCGAAGGCAGACACTTAACAGACTAAGCCACCCAGGCGTCCCAGAATGTTACTATTATAAACTACATCAGTAAAAAGTAGTAAAATTAACAAAAACCAAGAAAAGAACATGTAAAAAGATAAAAGGTGGCAAAAGGATCGATTTATCTTTAATATTCAAGGTCAAAAGATAACATATCTTATAAATCAAATAACAGAGATAGAAGTATATTCAAAAGTATACCAATGATCACTATAAGAACTAGTAATAATAATGTATTGATTAAAATTAGGTGGAGCAAAGGAGATGAGATGAACGGAATTATAATTTTGTCACTGCTTATAAGTAGATTTAAGAAATAGAGGATAAAGTACATTTTTTAAAGTTACAGCATAAAAAGCTGAACACTAGAAGAGAGAAATACAGAATACGAACCTTCCTAATTACCAGAAGGAACATGCATAAAACAAAGAAATATACACCATCTAGAGAAAGATACAAAACAAATGAATCTTTTTTTTTTAAAGATTTTATTTATTTATTTATTTGACAGAGAGAGAGACAGCGAGAGAGGGAACACAAGCAGAGGGGATCGGAGAGGGAGAAGCAGGCTTCCCACTGAACAGGGAGCCCGATGTGGGGCTCAATCCCAGGACCCTGGGATCATGACCTGAGCCAAAGGCAGACACTTAACAACTGAGCCACCCAGGTGCCCAAACCAAATGGATCCTTAAAAATGGAAAGTAGGTCATAAAATGTGCTACAGAACTAAGTCATATCTATAAATGTCAGTGGGATAAGCTCATCTATTGAAAGAAAAATATCCTCAGAAAACAGTGTCAGAAAAGTTGAAAAAAAAAAAGGACAGTACAGGTATATCAGACAAATGCAAGGAAAACACGATTAAGTCACAATCTTACACCAGAAGAGGTTGAAGTCAGAGGTGGAGAAAGCATTAAGGTTTAAAAAAAAAAGCCTCCTTATAATGATAAAACATACAATCCATATCTTTGTTGTGGAGTTTCTATAAAGCAAATAAAGTAGAATTAAAATTAAAATTCATTAAGCAAAATCTATAAGAAATAGAAGAAGAAACAAACAGAAAGGCATTAGCGTAGGAGACCCTAGTTCACTTTTCTTCGCCCATGACAGATCAAGAAGTCTATGAAAACAGGATATAAAAGAACTACGAAACCTGACTAATAAAGTACATTTAAATGCCTTGAGACTAGCCTTTTCAAATGTCCATGGAACACTTACAAAATTAGACCAAAGCCTTAATACATTCCACTTAGTAGAAACGGCAGAAACAGTATTTATTCTCCAATCACAATATGATAAAACTTGGAATTAACAAAACATCTATCAATACATAATTAAATGTTCTTTTAATTCTTGAAAGTCAAAGAGAAAGTCCAAATTGAAATGTTAAGTATCTAGGAAATAACAATAACAGAAACTGAAAATAAAACTAATGATAAAATCAAAGAACCGCTTAAAGAACACCATTTTAATTATGTTCATCAATAGCAAAGAACAAAACAAATGAATTAAAAATTCAAGAAAGAAAAAAATTAATCCAAAGAAAGCAGAAAGAAGGAATTAACCAATATGAAATAACAATACAAGGTTATGGTATGTTCCTGTAGTTGCAAGAATTCCTCTGACCTTCATCTCCCAATCTTTGCTTTAGATATCTTGCTCTTTTCTGGTTTCTGCAATTACCTTTTGATGGTTCTTCCCCAGAATTCTCCTTTTCTGTCTGGTTCCCTCAGTCTGATGACATGATGCTGCTCACAGATCAATCTTGCCCAGCTCTGGTTCTTGGGATTGTGCAACCTATCATAAAGCCAACCCTTGGGCTTCTTGTATGGGATAGGGATTGTGGATAATTTCTTGAGCCCTTCATCTTGGGGGCTTAAGTTTTTCAGTGATCCCGAGGAAATAGCCAAAGCACAGTTGAGTCTGTTAAGTACTCAATTCTGGAAAGACCCCCCTACCAACACTTTCTACAGTTTGCTGTGAGGGTAGGATAGCCTTGGTAGAGATGGAGGACCCTGCCCACGTGAAGAAGTTAAGTGCCAACACCCAGAAGCTGTTGCTCTTCAGCTGTCACTCCCAGAGAAATTCCCGGGTAAGCTGTGACCATGACTGCTTTCTCCTGCAGACCTGGCTGTAACCAAGAACATGAGGTTTCATTTTCATAGGAGGAGCAGAGCAATCTAGTTCTCAGACTCAAGTTTAGGGGAGACCACATGGGAGATACTCAATACTTTCTTCCCCAGGTCAACCTCTGATTTTTAGGGAAAGCAGAACCATCTGTTTGGTATCTCTGCTTGTAACAGATGGCCAGCAATTTCACGGACATATGTCTTCACTGAGGCAAAGGTGGGGGGAGTTCTAAGGCCTGACTCAGGAGCTGGAGTGAAATCTCCTACAGCTACAGGTTAGAGTTTCTAGTGAATTTAGATCACGTAGACCACATCCTCTGGCCACAAAGAAATAAAAAATCAACAATAAAAATAATGTAAACATAAAAAAATAATAATGTAAACATAAACACAGACATGTTCAGAAATAAAAAGCACATTCCTAAATATTTTGTGGATTAAAGGAGAAATCACGATGGAAATGCAGAATATTTAGAACTGAACAATAACAAAAGTATACATATTAAAACTTGTGAGATGCAGCTAAAGCAGTCCGTAGAGGGAAATTTACAGCTTTAAGTGCAATGATGAAAAAACAACTGACTGAATATAAATAGTAAGGATTCAACTAAAGAGTCTTAAAAAGACCCCAAGGATAACAGAGTAAACCTCCAAAAGAAGTAGAAGAAAAAAAAGCAGAACTAAATAAAGAAAAAGATCAATAATACCAAAAACCAGTTCTTTGAAAACTTTAACAAAGGAGATAAACCTTTAACAAGACTGATTGTGAGAAAAAGAGAAGGCACAGATAAAGATTATTCAGAAAGAAAAGGGTAGTGATAGTGAATAATATAAACAACACTATGGCAATACATTTGAAATGAACAATTCTTCTAGAAAAATAGAAACAATAGAAAATGATGCAAGAAGAAACAAAATCTGAATAAGACTAGTAAACATTAAAAAATAGAATCCATAATGAAAAATCTTTCTCTCTAAAAATAGCAAGTCAAGATATAGTCTGGGAGGACCTCAGGCTGCCAGCCAGGATGTAGTACTGTTTCTAAGTAGAAAATGGGTAACAACACAAATGATCATTAACAGGAGAATGGCTGAATAAAATGAAGTGTATTCATACAATGAAATACTATACAGTAATTAAAGTGAAAGAACTCAGGCTTGGGGGAACCCTCTTGCACTGTTGGTGGGAATGCAAACTGGTGTAGCCACTCTGAAGAACAGTATGGAGGCTCCTCAAAAAGTTAAAACGAGAACTACCCTATGATATAGCAATTGCACCATAAGTATTTACCCGAAGCATACAAAAATACACATTCAAAGGAGGACACGCACACTGATGTTTATAGCAGCATTATCAACAATAGCCTAACTATGGAAAGTGCCCAAATGTCAACTGACTGATGAATAGATAAAGAGGATGTGTGTGTGTGTGTGTGTGTGTGTGCACGCGCGGGCATAATGGAGTATTATTCAGCCCCCAAAAGAATGAAATCTTGCCATTCACAACGACATGGATGGAGCTACAGTGTATTATGCTAAGCAAAATAAGTCAATCAGAGAAAAATACCATATGATTTCACTCATGTGGAATTTAAGAAACAAAACGGTTGAACATTCAGGAGAGAGGAAAAGAGAGAGAGAGGTAAACAAATCATAAGAGACTCTTAACTACTGAGAACAAACTGAGGGATGATGAAGGGAGGTGGGTGAGGGATGGGATAGATGGGTGGTGGGTATTAAGGAGGGCACTTGTTAGGAAGAGCATGGGGTGTTATCTGTAAATTATGAACCACTGAACTCTACTCTTGAAACCAATATTAAACTATTAGATGTCAACTAACTAGAATTTAAATTAAAAAAAAAAAAAAAGAACTCAGGCTACATAGATCAACATGGAAAAATGCTGAAAACAGTATCAAGTGGAAAAAGTTACAAAATGGTATGTGCAGTTTAGTATCATTAATTCAAGTTTAGAGGGGCGCCTGGGTGGCTCAGTGGGTTAAAGCCTCTGCCTTTGGCTCAGGTCATGATCTCAGGGTCCTGGGATCGAGCCCCGCATCAGGCTCTCTGCTCAGCGAGGAGCCTGCTTCCCCCCTCTCTCTGCCTGCCTCTCTGCCTACTTGTGATCTCTCTCTCTCTGTTAAATAAATAAATAAAATCTTAAAAACAAATGCAAGTTTAGAAACATACAAAGCAATGCTATATATTATTTATGTACCCGTGTACACAGAGTGGAAGTATGGAAACATGATGGTAGGACGCACACCAAATTCAAGCTGGTGGTTACCCCTGGGGAGGAGGGAGAAGAATATCAGGGAGGAGGAAGAGAGCTTGAATTTTACCTGTAATGCTTTTTTCTTTTAAAAATGAAGCGAATATGGCAAAAGCTTGTTACCCAGATGGTAGGTACATGGGTATTTGTCATATTGTTTTCTATATGTCAACATTATTCTCAGAGATTTTCATGTTTATCTCTTTAATCTTCACAACCTCCCCAAAAAATAGATTACCATTATCTCCATTTTATTGATAAAGAAACGAAGGCAAGAGAAGTTAAGAAATTTGCAGGGCAGGTTAGTTGTGGTACTGGAATCTGAAGCCAGATAGTCGGCCTCCAGAGCTTGTGCTTTTAATTAGCCATTGAGGTAAAAGAACCAGAATTACTTGATCTTGGAGAGGAACACGTAGAGCAGATTTAATAATGGCTGGGTCAGATGCCCATCCACAGTGTTCCTACTAAGGGGCTCTGGTCACATTCATTCCCTCTGCACAAGCAACTCAAAAGTAGGGACAGGACTTCATCTTTATTTTTTCCTTAGGGCTTGCTCAAATGCCTGACACATAGGCAAATGTGCATAAAAAGTACTTGCTGAATGAATGAATAAATGAACTCTATTCTGGGTATTTATGCAGAAATAGCATATTCTATTATGAACAGCTTCTGGAATAGGACTTAAAGAGTTATTTGCTTCAAATGTCCCAATCTTTGGCTCTTGAATCTTTTTTTTTTTTTTTTGGCTCCTGAAACTTTACGAACACTCTCCTCATAACCTTGCCCCAGATCAAGATTTATTTATTTCTTTTAAAGAGTTTATTTATTTATTTGACAGAGAGAGAAAAAGCGAGAGAGGGAACAGAAGCAGAGGGAGTGGGAGAGGGAGAAGCAGGCGTCCTGCCGAGCAGGGAGCCCGATGTGGGGCTTGATCCCAGGACCCTGGGATCGTGACCCAAGCCAAAGGCAGCCCAGGTCAAGATTTAAATGTGGCCCTTTCCACAACACCCCCATCTTCCAGTGGATAATCTTGAGACTGTATATTTCCTTCCTGATCCTACATCCTTCCTCCCTTCTTTCTTTATATTCCCAAATATAACATCATTTATGTTCATGTTATCCTCCCTGGTGGAAAGTAAGATGATTCAAAGGCAGAGACAAGGTCATATTCATCTTTGAACCTCCCCTTTCCAGCACACAGAATAGAGTTTAGTATTTTAAGTGTTCAGTAAGTGTTTATCAAATAACCATGATTATTTTGAAACCTTACTAAGGATAAAATTAATACTTTTCTATAATGCATTAAACATTTAAAAAAAAAAAGGAATAAATTAGTATCTTATTGGTGAACTGTTAAGCAGTGAAGACAAGTCTGACATTCAGTTACAAGAATCAGATTCCTGTTTTGAGCTAAGGCCTCAAGCCAAACCTGCATCAAAGAGGTAGTCACAAAGAACAGGCTCTTCAACTTGTGGCTTCCATCACAAACCAAAAGCAAATTTCCCATATGCTTATATGAAAAGTATGGTTGGCCACATACAGTTTTGTTTTTCAGGCATGGCCATATGCACAAACTATAATCACTGCTAGTAATCTGATCTCCTAACTAGAAAGACACAGATTATAAAGAAGTTCAACTTTACAATAGGATACTCAGCAGAAAATATCAAAGGTTTTTCCAGTCGTGAGATTTTATTACTGTGAGGATTCTACCATACACCCTGCCTTTGTTTGCACATACCTGGTAGTACCAGAAGATGGCACTCTTTAGCTACATTTTACAAAACCCATTGGCACTGAAAGGGTAATTTCATGACCTGTGGAAACTGTACCTCAAAGGGCAATAACAATGAACAGATGTATAAATCCTAGGTTTTAAATCATTTTCTAAGATCCATGTTCTTGCCAATTCTTCCTTAGGAAAAAACAGGAGAGTTGGGCTGCTTGAAAATTCTCCAAGTCTAGTCAGCGCCCTCTCCAATTCTCCACATCTGCTATTTTAATCTTCACCATTCTCTGCACTCTCACTGTATCATCAATCTCTCTCTTTTTCCCTCTTCCCTGAATTCTTCCTCTCAGTCATTAACTGTGCTCGCCACACACTCTTTTCCTTTCCCTACACGCACGCGTGTGCACACACACAAGAACTTTCTCCATTCTCTCCTTCCCTTCTATTGTAATGTCTGTAATGCACTTTAAAATTCTGCAGCAGACACAATGTGATATTTGTGTGTTTATAGTCCAGGAATGTACAGGGCTCCGCAAGAGTCCTAATCAGGTAATAAAGCAGCGCGTGCTTGAAGGCAACTACTACACATGCTTCTATTGTCCATATCTTAATCAAGATTGATTCATTTCTGGGATTTTGTTACTTAGCAAATCAGGGTCATATTGGCGACATTTTTAGCTTGTTAAATATAGTGAATGTTAGAAATGGACTATCATTGGTGAAACTGAAGGTATTTAAGATATGTAGATTGGCTAAAATATGGGATATCCCTTATCTTTTCATAATGGGCGTATAAGAATCAGTTGAAGCTACAACCTTTATCTTTGGGGAGGTACTCAGAGTTAATTACTGTACGACAGAGATTCTCAAACTGTAGGGAGCTTCAGATCTCCTGAAAGTTGTTAAAACACAGACAAATGGACCCCACTGTCAGAATTTCTGACTCATTTGGTTTTAGGTGAGGCTGAAAATTTGCATTTGGAGCAATTTTCCAAGCGATACTAATGCTGCTGGTCAAAGAGACCACATTTTGAGAATCACTGGTTCAGAATTTCTAGTTGCCTGATGCTAATTATAAGGGTAATAGAAGCTTGCCTCTGGAGTATCATTGCTTCTGTCTTGAGTAAATCTTTCATGCAAGTTGACAGAACACCTAAAAGGGCAGAATTAGAACTTTAATAAATTTACAGACTGATTATATGAAAGGTTTTGCGACTACTTATGATTAACTACGTGCTGAATAAATGCCTAAATGTCTGCCAGAAATCATTTTCATTATAACCTAGTAATAAGGTTGTATGGGAATAGTTAATACTCATTGATATCAAACATTTTCAGTAGCTACCATTATCTTTCAAAACAGAATCTAAGGAGTGTGCATAACCAAATTGGAAGAGGTCAATTTAAAACAATTTCCCAGGGGCGCCTGGGTGGCTCAGTCGGTTAAGTGTCTGCCTTTGGCTCAGGTCATAATCCCAGGGTCCTGGGATCAAGCCTCACAATGGGCTCCTTGCTCAGCAGGGAGCCTGCTTCTCCCTCTCCCTCTGCCGCTTCCCCTGCTTGTGCTCTCTCTCAAATGAATAAATAACATCTTTAAAAAAAATAAAAAAATAAAACAATTTCCCAGCCGAAAGCCAGAAGCAACCCAAGGGTTCATCAATGGACAAATGGATAAACGAAATGTGGCATATACTTACAACAGAATATTTTTCAACCTAAAAGTAAGGAAATTCTGAAATATGCTACAATATGGATGAACCCTAAGGATATTATGCTAAATGAAATAAGCCAGTCACAAAAAGACAAATACTGTGTGATTCCACTTTTATAAGGTATCTAAGTAGACACACTCATAGAAACAGCAAGTAGAATGGTGGTTGCCATGGGTTGAGGGGTAGGAGAAATAGGAAGTTCTTGTTTAATGGGTATAGAGTTTTGATTTTGCAAGATGAAGAAGTTATGGAGACTGGTTGCACAACAATGAATATACTTAACACTACTGAACTGTATACTTAAAAATAGTTATAATGCACACTGTGAGAAACAGTATGGAGGTTTTTTAAGAAATTAAAAATAGAACTACCATATGATCCAGCAATCCCACTTCTGGGTGTATATACAAAGGAAATGAAATCATTATCTCAAAGAGATATCTGTTCATGTTCATTGCAGCACTATTCACAACAGCCAGGATAATAGAAACAACCTAAGTAGGGACTCCTGGCTGGCTCAGTGGGTAGGAATGAGACTCTTGATCTCGGGGTGGTGAGTTCAAGCCCCATGTTGGGCATAGACATTATTTAAAAAAAAAAAAATTGAAAAAGACCAAAGAACTTGTCTTACAAAAAAAAAACCCCAAAACCCTAAGTGTCCGATGATGAATAAAGAAAATGTGGTGTGTGTGCACAGATATATACATACACACATATACAATGAAATATTATTCAGCCTTAAAAAAAAAAAGAAGGAAATCCTGTCATTTGTGACAACATGGGTGAACCTGGAGGGCATTATGCTAAGTGAAATAAGCCCGATGGAGAAAGACAGATACTGCATGGTATCACCTATATGTGAAATTAAAAAAAAAAAGTCAAACTTGGAGAAACAGAGTAGAAAAGTGGTTACCACGGGCTGGGGGGTGTGGGAAATAAGGAGAGATTGGTAAAAGGGTATACATGTTCAGTTAGAAGATGAATAAGGTCTGAGGATCTAATGTATAACATGGTGACTATAGTGGGTAATGCTGTATTGTATAAATGAAATTTGTTGAGAGTAAAACTTAAATGTTTTTTCACCCCCATGTCCCAAAAAAGGTAAATCTGTGAAGGGATGTGTTAATTAACTTGATGGAGGGAAACCTTTCAGAACGTATATCAAATCATCACACGGTACCCTCAAAAATCTTACAATTTTGTCAATTACACATCAATAAAGCAAAAAAAGGTAATGACAAACTGAAAAACAACAGTGGTTAAGATGATAAATGTTATGCATATTTTACCACAATTTTAAAGAATTTAAACCAAACTAAAACCGACTGTTTTCCAACGGAGCTCCTAGGAACAGTAGTCTATACGTGCTGTTGACATTTATTTTCTCTTATCCAAACTCAATCTTTCTTTATTCTCTACCTCATTAAAAGGTGCCATCGTCCACCCATGTATCTGAGGGAAGAAACACGGAGTTGTCTTAAACTCCTTCTCCCTCATCCCCCTCGGCCTCCCCCGTCCCCCCACTCAACTGGTCACCGAGTGCTGGCAATCAAACTATTTCCTTAATAGCCTTGAAACTTCTTCTTCTCCTCCATTCCCACCACCAGTGCCATAGTTTAAGCCCTGACTGCTCTGTGCCTGCATTACTGGAACCACCATAAAACTGGTTTCCCTGCCTGTGATGTCTCCTATCTAACCTACCCACCCTCCACGACTGATGAAATTCTTCTGAAACCTATATGTGACCACTTTCTCTGCTTAAGGGGCGCCTGGGTGGCTCAGTTGGTTATGTGTCTGTCCCGGGATTAAGCCTCATGTAGGGCTCGCTGCTCAGCGGGGAACCTGATTCTCCCTCTCCCTGCTGCCCCCTGCCCCCCACTTGTGCTCTCGCCCCTTGTGCTCTCTCTCAAATAAATAAATAAATCTTTATAAAAACAAAAAGAAAGAAAAGAAAAGAAAACTTCTGTTGACTCTGTATGTACTGCCCTGAAGAAAAAAGGCGAACTCCTTAACAGGACATACGTGGGCTTTTATGATTTTGACTGTGCAAATGTGATCTCTGTAAACTGCTCCTCAGGCTCTCTGCTCTAGCCAGGCGCTTCCTGGAATGTAGCATTCTTTCCTATCTTTGTAGCCATACACGTGCCTCCTTCTGCTTGTAATGGTCTATTCTTCAAAATCCAGTTAAGATATAACCTCTTCCAGAAAGTCTTCTGGGATGTTCTCCGTTGGGACTGCCCAGTGAAATAGTACATGGGACATGCTTATACTGAAAAATGATTAGTTGCTTATTGGCAATACTTGGGATACACTTATACTCAAAAAATAAAGCCCACTGTTTATTTTAAATTAAAATTTAACTGGGCATCCTGTTTTTGTGTTTGCTTTGCTAAATTTAGCAACCCTACTCCCAGTCTCAATTATATGCTTCTTGTTTATTTTTCCATATCCTCGACTAGTCTGTAAGCATCTTCAGGGCGGGGACACGTCTTATCCTCTGTATATGCCGGTTCTAGCAAGTACTGGTAAGCACATAACTAAAATAACATGGTGTTTTACTGTTGGTTTGTTTCATCTAAGCTGGCTTTAACTCTTAGTCTCTTTACCGCTTCTCAGAATTATGCTAATAGTAATGAGACCATCTGTTTCAGGATTACACTGACCATCACATGATACAAGAGAGTGCCCCCTAACACACAAAGGACACCAGAAATGCTACTATAACCAGTTAACATTATTCTTAGAATAGGGCTTATGTTTGTTAAGATTTGAAATAAACTTGTTTAGGAAATATTTTTCTGTAAATTCACCAAGAAGAGATTGGTAATCTTTTTTTTTTTTTTTAATTTTTTTTTTTTTTTAAAGATTTTATTTATTTATTTGACACAGAGAGAGAGCTCACAAGTAGGCAGAGAGGCAGGCAGAGAGAGAGGGGGAAGCAGGCTCCCTGATGAGCAGAGAGCCCGATGCGGGGCTTGATCCCAGGACCCTGAGACCATGACCTGAGCCGAAGGCAGAGGCTTTAACCCACTGAGCCACCCAGGCGCCCAAGAGATTGGTAATCTAACTCAAACTGGCATAAAAGAAAATGATATTTTTCTTAAAAGGAAAATATTAAGTTGTACTCTGAAAACAGTAGGCTCCAAGTGGATTCATCCCACATATTTTAAAGACAGAGGATAATAGCACAAAATGAACTTCTAGAGTCAAATAATAATTTTGATCCTAAGCAAATGCAAAGCTAAATGAAATAATTATGTATTACTATCTAATTAAAGCCATAGTTTCAAATATTACTAAATTTAGTGTATGTTAAGCTAGTTGTTTTAACCAACAAACCATTATTGCTAGAAATTAGATCTTAAGAGAGATTGCAATAAAATTTAGGGGCTCTTTCATTTTTTATTCCTTCCAAGTCAAAGCATGTGCTCTCTCTCTAAAGAAAAAAAAAAAAAAAGAAAAGGGGCGCCGGAGTGGCTCAGTCGGTTAAGCAACCGACTCTTGATTTCCACTCAGGTCATGATTTCAGGGTCGTGAGATGGAGCCCCACATCTGGCTCCATGCTGGGTCTGGAGCCTGCTTAAGATGCTCTCTCTCCCTCTTCCTCAGCCCCTCCCCCCATCCTCTCTCTCTCTTTCTCTCTCTTTCTCATGAATGGATGAATGAATGAAGCACGTGCTCATGTAATACAAAGGTTTATTAGAATGGCAGTGAGTGATTCCTCATTATTACCAAATAGGACCTCAAAACAAACACTCTCAATCATACGGGAACATGCCAGAAATATCACTACTAAACAATGTTGTCCTGAACATTGTATAGAATAAAAATTTCTCTCCCTTCCCCCTAATCTCTCTTTTTTTTTTAAAGAACCCAGCAAAATACAGTCAAACGGTGCAAAATTTCTTTATGGTTAGGCACTAAATAGGACTTGCTAAAATAATGAGTGAATCAGTGATTTCTATAATCAGAAAAAATGTACAATGAATTATACAACATATTATAATTAGCTTGGTGGATAAAAGAAAAAAAGCACAACTGGAAAAAAATAGATCCTTCCAAGCACATCTAATTAGGGTTAGTTGGTGGTTGCCCTCAGTTTCAGAGAAAGCTGCCTTTAAACAAAGAAGAGCAGAACACAGTTGTTACAATTTCCACAAGTTAACCTTGGCTTCCCAGGATACACCCCCCCACACCATATTTCCCTCTCAAAGTTTTAAAAGCCTACTATTTAAAAGGCTATTATGCATTTCACTGGAATCAAGCTCTAAAAAATGGATGTGATTATGGAAGGTATCATACTTTTATTAAAACCTGAACATAAGAAACTTAAATTCAAATTGTAAATCAATGTATGCTGTATAGAATTAATTCCAGTTTTGGCTCCTAGCTTTCCGGAAGCTTAGATAAATTAAGCTTTAAGCCCATTAACCTTGCAATATCTTTTAATAAAAATTATCTGTTGGTTAGAGAAAACATCTCAGGTAAGTAATACTAATGTTCTATAGTGATTTCCAATGTTGAAATTATGAGAAATATCTTTGGTTTACTAAATTAGACTAATTCACACGCAGTCCATAATTTTTATGAAATACATATCTGATTTGATCAACATTCTAAATTTGTTTTTAAAACTTACTATAAAAAGACAAAAGAGGAAGATACGTTAATTCACGGGCAGCCAATGGCCCAACCGTGGTTCAGTAGCTACTACTGCATGGTTCTGGGAATTCTCAGATATAATGTTAGTCACCAAACTGCTCTTTGGGATGAAAGTGCTAAAGCAAGCCTGGTTTGTAATTAAAAGGAGTAAGATGCTCTTCAAGAGCCTATCCAAATTCTTTCTATTCTCTAAGGCTTACAGAAATTCTATGTTCTCTATGAAGCCTTCCTCTGCTATTTTACCCCCAGTGATCTCTGTGATCATTGAAGCCTTCCTTCTTTACATTTGCATAGTACAACTATTTCTGGTACAAACTAAACCATTTTAATCTGATCTGATGGTCTTTGGATGTATCAACTTAGCTACGCTTCAGTCCCCAGTTAACAAAGCAAACAATAATCTAGGTGTTGCTCTGCAGGTTTTTGTAGATGTAATTGGAGTCTATGATCAATTGACCTTTTTTAAAAAACATTTTATTTATTTATTTGACAGAGAGAGAGAGAAAGAGAGAACACAAGCAGGGGGAGCGGCAGGCAGAGGGAGGGGGAGAAGCATGCTCCTCGCTGAGCAGGGAGCCTGATGCAGAACTCGATCCCAGGACCCTGAGATCATGACCTGAGCCAAAGGCAGATGCTTAACCAACTGCGCCACCCAGGTACCCCCATGATCAACTGACATTAATGAGAGATGATCCTAGGTAATTTGGGTGGGCCTGATTCAATTAGTTGAAGGGATTTAAAAGAATTAGTGAGGCTTCCATGATGAAGAAATGGTGTCTCTGGACAGCCGCTACGCCCATGCCCAAGAAGTCTGACCTGTCCTTGAAAGCCTGCCCTATGGATTTTGGCCTTATCTAGCCAGCCCCCATAACTGGGTAAGCCAATTCCTTGCAGTAAATCTCTTTTTTAAAAATTGCAATATAGCTGGCATATAACATTATATTAGTTGAAGGTGTACGA
Organism: Potos flavus; assembly: GCA_028534135.1. Taxonomy (NCBI): domain Eukaryota; kingdom Metazoa; phylum Chordata; class Mammalia; order Carnivora; family Procyonidae; genus Potos; species Potos flavus. The sequence goes on along the minus strand of CM052900.1, from coordinate 96,437,986 downwards.
CAATTTTTTTTCGGTGGGCAGCAGAGCAAGGTTTATTGAGTGATAGCAAAGTGATAGTACAAAGCTCCCAAGGAGGGAGGGGAGTCGAAGGGGTTGCCCTACAATACAGTATTATTAACTGTAGTCACCTTGCCGTATGTTATATCTTCATGACTTACTTATTTTATAACTGGAAGTTTGTTCCTGTGGACTCTCTTCACCCATTTTGTCTCCCCTGCTATCTGCTGCCTCTGGCAAACATTGATCTGTTTTCTGTATCTACGAACTTGTTTTTCTGTTGTTGTTGTTTTACTTTTTAGATTGCACATACAAGTGAGATCATACAATATTTGTCTTTCTGTCTGACTTACTTGACTGAGCATATGCCCTCAAGATCCATCCATGTCGCTAATAAATAACAATAAATACAAATTTAAATAATAAATCTCTTAATATATATATATATTTTTAAATATTTTATTTATTTATTTGACAGTGGGAGATCACAAGTAGGCAGCGAGGCAGGCAGAGGGAGAGGGGGAAGCAGGCTCCCCGCCGAGCAGAGGGCCCGATGCGGGGCTCGATCCCAGGACCCTGAGATCATGACCTGAGCCGAAGGCAGAGGCTTTAACCCACTGAGCCACCCAGGCGCCCCTTTTAATATATATTTCTTATGGGTTCTGCTTCTCTGCTTGAACCTTGACAAATACAACTAATTGTATAATGTTGTGTGTGTGTCTTATCTTCCCAAGTCAGACTCAAAGGCATATACTTGACAAAATGATAATAATGATGATTCACTGAGCACTTATTTTATGTCAAGCATAGTGTTAAGCCTTTTGATACACGAAATTCATTTTATCCTCACAACTACCTGATGAGACAGACAGTATTATTAACTCCCATTTCACACAGGCTAAGACAAAGCTATCCAGCTAGGGAATGGCAAAGCTAGAGCTCAAGCCTGAAGCTCGGTTATTCCAGTGCTTCTGCTCTTACCCACCACAATAGCTATGACCTCACCTGCAAATGGAGAGAGAGAGGGAAAAAGACAGAGGTATACAGACAGCAAGAAAGCTGTGTAGGACAAGACGGACTAGGATTCTTAAACATAAGTAAACTGTTTATCACAGTCTGTTGATCACCTATGATATCTAACTCCTACACAGTGACTCAGCTTGGAGGCAATGCTCGGAATGGGACAGCCATAGCAATTTTCTAGGGAAATTTCTGAATTACAATGTTACAGCGACATCAACATTAAGGTACTTGCCCTGGGCCAAAAGGAATAAAGTCAAAGACCTGAGAACCTTCTCTATATTCAATAGATATGTCAGGGTATCATTCAGTGATAGAAAGCCATCATAACTGGTTCAATTCTCTTTTATCTCCATAAAATCCGTGATGTAGGTAGGGCAAGCAGGGATAGTTTTCCTACCTGTACAGTGGACTTAACAGCAAGTCAATGAAATGAAGTCACTTACTCAACGTCATCCAGTACATCACAAGAAAGGGTAAGTCTGGTGCTTTGACTCCAACCTAATAATTTTCCCAATACACTAACATGATATGGTTGAGCTACTTATAATCAAGTTCTCCTTACTTGATGAATTGTACCTTCAATATCCAAGATCTTAAAATGTACATGATATGACTAAAGTAATGAGACAGATTTTTATAAAATACTCATGAAACCAATCATATTTTCTAACCTCACTCGTCTCTTTGGGCATTTACCCACTGTCCTTTCTCCTAAATGCTTTTTGTCCAGATATTCATACAATTGCTTCCTTCCCATCAGGCTCAAATTCAAAATGCCACCTTCTCAGGGAAGGCTTTCCCAGCCACTGTGGTTAAGGTAGCATGCCCTAGCCATTTCCTATAAAATATTGTTATTATTACATCCTTTGTTATTATGCTTCTTAGTCCCTGAAGTCATTTGTTTATTTGTTTTTGTTTTTATTATGCATATTCCACTATAAGAATGTAAGCTCTTTAAGACATGGACTCTGCATATCTTGCTTATTACCATTATATCACCAGCACCTAGAATAATGATTGACATGTAGTAAGTGTTCAAAAAATACTTGTTGACTAATACTTCTAAAATTCTTCTAAAATACTTCTTACATGATTGCTACGTGATAGTAATTACCTTAAAAATAAGTTTTAAATGATTAAAAATAGGGAAAAAAAGAACTAGAAAAAAGTTAAAAGTCAAACTGCCAACTTACAAAGAAAGAACCCACATTGTTAAACTTCAGCAAGTAATATTTGTAGGGCCTCTTTGGGATCTTCTGTATTTCTTTACAATCTTCCTTAGTTCATGAAGATGAAATTAAGAATTCTGAAGTAAACCTGTTCAGAATTTATACACAGGATACTAAAAATACTTTGGCTAGCATGTTTTTGCTAAATGTGGTTTTGAGATAATGCAGTATTATATTTTTGTATCCAAATTGAAAAATCAGCCATCTTATTATATGCTCTGGTTCAGTTCAGTCCACTTAAATAGGAGAACAGTCTATGCAGTAATACAGAGGGAGAAAGAAAATCAGTTTAGACTCTACATTTCATAACAGGAATTACCAGGACCAAAAAAGGTATGTGTGGGTATTGCCAACATTTGTGAAAAGGCCAGACAATTACTTATGCAGACACTGGGAAACTAAAACACAGGAGAAACAAATTTTAAAAGTATTACACTTCACACCAGTAAGGGCTGATTTAGACTTTAGAAAGAGTTATAGCTTGTGTAATAGAAAACTTACATGAATATATGTAGCTATGGTTTTTCCTTTAAAGACCACCTTCTTTTATAACTTGCATATTTTCATGAATTTTTTCCTATTCTTTTACTTTCAATCCATCTGCATCTTTATATTTTAGATGTGTCTCTTGTAAATATAATAAAGTTTTTAAAAATTTTTAGTACAGTTTGACAATCTTTGCCTTTTAACTGAAGCATTTGGTCCATTTACATTTAATGTAATTACCAACATATTTGGGTTGAAATATACTATAGCCAATGCCATGATAAGTCAGCCATATGTTGTCTAGAACTGGGGCACTCATTCCCTCAGCTGTTGGGCATATAAGTAGTCAACAGCTCTCAAGTGAATTTTTCTTTGGGACTTGTCCTCAGTCCTAAAATACAGCTTTACCCAAGGTCATGTCTCCTTAAGGGAGGGTGGAAGAGGGTAGAAAACTGTATCCAATGACTGGTAGTGACAGGGTATAAATGCCTGGACATTTGCAAGGCTATCCCCAGCTCCAAAGTCCCAGTAGAATTGACTGAGGTCTTTGTTACCACTGTACTGCAGTTTAACTTCTCTGGTTTATCCTGTCTCCTCACTTTCCCACAGATATTAATCTCAAGAGCCCATCCCAATAAACATCCTGCAGGCAAATCTCAGTCTCTGAGTGTGTTTCCCAGGGAATTCAATTTATGACATCTATTGTCTTGTTACATATTTTTACTTCTACTGCCTATATGTTCCTTTTTCTTTACTTTCTTGTCTTCTTTAGAACTGAGTATTCTTTTATTATTCCATTTTTCCTTATTAGTTTGGAGATGATACACTCTTTTTTCTATTCCAGAGGCTATCCTAGAAATAACAATATGCATATTTCAATTGACAAAGTCTAAAGTTAATTGAGGGACATTTTATTAAGTAATTGATATGAATAGACTAATCGATATTAATTGGTTGATGCTTTCACCTTACTCTGCTATATGATAAGAATCTTAAACATTTTAATTCCTTTTGCCATTCTCCCAATTTATATGTAATTGTTATTCTGGGTACCTCATATAAGTGGAACTATACAATATTTGTCATTTAATGTCCAGCTTATATCATTTAGCACTGTGTTTTTGAGGTTCATTCATGTTGTAGGATACAGCAGAATTTTGTTCTTTTTAAAGGCTGAATAATATTCCATATATTTTCTTTATGCATTCATCTGTTAATGGATGTTGGAGTTGTTTCCATCATTTGGCTGTTGTGAATAATGCTACTATGAACACTGGTATGCAAGTATCTGCTTGAGTCCCTGCTTTCAATTCTTCTGGATATATACCTAGAAGCAGAATTGCTGGATCATGTGGTAATTCTCCATTTAACTTTTTGAGGAACTGCCATATTGTCTTCCTGATTCTTTTTAATACGTTTCAATTCTCTGTTGAAATTATCCATTGTTTTATTTAATTTCTTTCCCTTTGTTCCTATTTACTTGAATCCAAACACAAATCCTTTTTGGATGACTCCAATATGTGGATCATCTGTGGATCTGATTCTACCATCCATGTTTATCTCTTGGTTTTTGATCATGTCGCCTTGTCTTTTGTCATGTCCTCTAGTTTTTCACATAGTGCCTCCAGAGAGCGTTTCCCTTCCCTTGAGTACACAGATATAATGGTAGCTGATCATCTTAACCCAATCAGGCACTGTGCTGAATGGAGGCTGGGCTGCAGCTCTCGTAAAGCTCAAGCTATTTTTGGCTGATCTCCATTCCAACAGCATAGCCCTCTAGGGTTTTTAATAGAGAGCCTGGGAATTCACTGGGGTTTCCCCCCATTGGCAGGTTCATAACTCTAGGCTGTATCTTGTGTGACTGCCAAAATGTCTGCTCTGCTTTTCAAAGGCTTTCCGATGAGATGTTTAGCCTCCCATTCTGTAAAACCCTAGGATTTGGCAAATATCCCAACAGGATAACTGGCTGTATGCTTGAGGCTCTCTTATTTTTCTACAAAAGCTTGCTAATTTCTTGTCCCCAGCAGCAGCTCTCTCCCAGTGTACAGTCCTGTTTCTCAGACCCCTGCTCATGCCCAGTAGCAGCAACCAACCTGAGGGAAAAAGAGGCTCCAAAAGTCAGCTCACATCTTTGCGGTTCTTTTAGTTCACCTATCCTGTTGGGGTTCAGCTCTTTAGGGTATCAACCCACAGCATGGTGTACCAAGGTCCTATCCTTAGTAGGACCTGGACTAGATTTTTATCTTCCTAGCCCCATAAAACTCTATTTTAGGTCATATACCCCAGGCAAACAAAGTCACCAAATCTAGGCTCACCTTTCTCAAACCTTATCCTCTCCCAGATCTTGACCAAGTAATTCCTTACAAGGTACATTGTCAGCTCTTTGAAGCTTTAATGCGTACGTAAGAAATATTTTTTTCTGCTTGCTTTCTAGTTCTAATCACACAATTCCTATTAAATGTTAGTACTATCTTAGTACTACTGATCTTAATACTATCAGTTTTGGCAAGTTTTAAGAACACAATTCCCAAATGCAGAGAAACTACAATTTTTTTTAAAGCCAGCCTCAGGGAAAAGATATGTTTTAGGCTCAGAAAATGTTTTCGTTATTTTCAAATTTTAGTAAAGATAACCATTAAATTATGCTAGAATTATTATTATATTAGAATCATTAAATTAGGCTAGAATTCTGCTTCCATTTCTTATAAAGTGAAATGAAAGGAAAAAAACATGAAAAAAAATAATAAAATATTAAAAACAATAAATAAAATAAAAAATACTTCACAAGTATAACTCATTTGTAACAGAATAAGAGCATACCTATTTCATTTTGTTTTAATCTCTTCTTACAGTATTTCTAACATAACCAGATGATGTTAATAGGTCTTCCTGTGAGTTGTGGTGGGATGAAGTTTTTTCCTAATCAAATATATTTGCTTTTTCTGGAGATGCACAGTATGTATTAATATGTTAAAGATCTTGGGATGTCCTCAGTAAAGTCGCCGATTTATCTTTGTTTAACCTGCTGTTTTCAAATATATCTGACGGCGGAAAGCTTTTATCCATGGGATACCTTTTACTGTGCCCCAAGAAACCTAGTTTGAGAAAAGTGCCCTAGAGAAAGGGAAAACAGACATTTCAAATAGTTTTGGTTATTTTATGTTATTATAATTGATTATATAACTCCTGCTTCTTTCTTCTTCATTGAAGGTAAGCAAGTGAGTTTTGTGGGGGTTTTTCCTTAGTTTTAATAAACTATAATTTTGTTAGTCTTTTCTGACATAGGGTAGCAAAGAGAGTCTGAGCTTTACATAGAAGCAGAATTAGGACCAAATTCTGGCTCCATCATCACAAGCAAATTCTCTCTCTTAGTCATATATATATATATATATGTTATATATATTTAGTTAAAGTATAGTTGACATACAATGTTACATTAATTTCAGGTGTACATATTTCTTTATTTGTAAAATGGGCTTGGGGGACTTTCATAGTATTATTTTAAGTGTTACTGACTAGTATGCAGTACACTGCCTCTGGCCCCAAAGGTTCCTATCTTAAAATCTTCCCAGGATCTGGGGGCGCCGGGGTGGCTCAGTCGGTTAAGTGTCTGCCTTTAGCTCAGGTCATGATCTTGCGGTCCTGGGATCGAGTCCTGCGTCAGGCTCCCTGCTCAGTGGGGAGCCTGCTTCTCCCTCTGCCTGCTGCTCCTCCCCTTCCTTGCTCTCTCTCTCAAATAAACAAAATCTTAAAAAAATTCCTTAATGATCTCGGATGGCCAAGGAAATGGACATATAAGACTGACGCCTTTGAACTTGATTTGGGACTCATCTTTACTAATTCATTTCCCTGCTTATTATATCAGTAATTCCTCCTTTGCCTACTTAAGAGGCTGTAATACTCCTGGGGAACAATTTTTTATCTTAATTGAGAACGCCTAGAGTTAAATTGATTTTCATTTCCTTAGAACTTTGGAAAGCTTCAGGTTTCCCTGTCTTATGTTCCTATAACACTTGCTATTGTAATCATTATCCTACCTTAATGTATTCATTTTCTTGCCTGCTAGACTCTAAGTTCCTAAGGTCATGACAGCCTGCTCCCAGCGATATGCACATACCTAGCACCACTGGCCTGGGTGAAGAGTAACCACTTAATAACTATAGAATCTTTAATAAATTATAATGATTGGGACCCCAACAATCATCATCATCAAAAATACACTTCTCGGATGCAATGGTTTAATATTATTTATATCAGAAGATATTAGAAGAAAACAAGGAGTTAAATTTATAGATCCTCAAATGTATAACTAGTAATCACTACTAGAAATCTTAGACTGATAAAGCAATTTTCCTGAGACATATCCAATCATTAGGACAGAAAATAAATACTAAATAGATACTATGCTTTTCAGATACATTTTTGGTATTTGAGAATGACTCCATTTATTCAAAAGATGTGTTCCAGTAAGGTTGCCTGTAAATAACAGTTTTATACTCGAAACATTTAAAAACTCATCTGATGTGAGTAAACTAAACTGTTAGTATATTAAAAAAAATCCCTGTCTGTAGTGAGGATGCTCTCACACTAATCTAGTATTATATATTTAGATTTCTGAAATGTAGATTTTTCAAGGTGTAGAACACTCCTACTAACTTGGCCACATCGAAAAGCTATGAAATTCAACACAACTCTAAAGTCGAATTAACTTTTACTTTTTGAAAACAATTATTAGTAAGTATATAAGTAGTAAATATATTATTAATATAGTTTTTCTACATACTAGGAAATCAAGAATACTTACTATTATTTTCTTACAGTCCTTCCCTCTGCATAGTTCTGTATAGGTAGAGTATTGCACATATATGATCCAGCTTCCAACAAAAACCGCCAACCAGGAAAAGAAAAGATATTTCATCCGCACATATGAAAAGCGAGCCTGTGAGCAAAAGAGCAAATAACAATCATTCATTCAGTACCAAGTCAGCATTCACTGTCCTAGAACATGATTTCCCCCTTCTTGGAAGAACTCAATATATATTCTAGGCTTTCACACGCCAATTCTCCTAGAACAAAGTGTACTTTCATGGAGTCCAAACAGCACTGGTCTTAGAAAAGGAAGCTACTTGGTCCTGCCAAGCAAAAAGGGAACAGAATACTCTTTAAAATGTATAACCTTTCAAATACCACCAGCATCGAAAGCTACTTAGGAAGCATGAGCACCTGCACCATGCTACCCTGGGCACTTTGTGAGATCAGGTAAAGAGAGACACGATTCCTACGTACTACGAGCTTACAGGAGACGATTTCCAGTAAGAATCTTCAAGTTCTTTATGGATAATCAGCATAAAAATAATTTTGTTTTAGGGGCGCCTGGGTGGCTCAGTGGGTTAAAGCCTCTGCCTTCAGCTCAGGTCATGATCTCAGGGTCCTGGGATTGAGCCCCACATCGGGCTCTCTGCTCAGCAGGGAGCCTGCTTCCCCCTCTCTCTCTGCCTGCCTCTCTGCCTACTTGTGATCTCTCTCTCCCTGTCAAATAAATAAATAAAATCTTTAAAAAAAAATAATTTTGTTTTAAAGAAGTAAGACCAGAGAATTTGGCTATTTGTTTAATGTCTCAGGGAAGTGCAACTACTGCTCATTCCTATTTCTCGGTCTATTCACCAAGGCTTTATGTTCCCTCCATTCAACCAACCAAATGCTTCACCTAATAGGTACTCTGGAAGCTTGAGGAGAATGTTGTTACAACTATTAAAGGAAAAATGACTGGAGAAGAAGGGTTAGGATATATAAAGAATAAACTTCTCTTTGCACGTCCGCTTGGAAAGCTACATAATGGGATCCTCTTTGCATTGTTTTGCTCCCAGTTCTCTGCTATCTAATTGCAACTCGGGCCAGTTACTGCCTTTTCTCCATCAACAACATATCAAACAGTTTAATCTTCAAAAGTGTCAGTTGGTCAAGATAATTGGACATTTATTTTTTGAGTCTGGATCTCCAAGGGTCTGGTTATATAAATGGTAAATTTGGAGGGTACCGAGATAAGTGAACAGAATAAATTGTAGATATGTAAACAAACAATGAAAAGCTACTTTTGCTTTTACAATCACGAGCCAGTTTCTCACACTGGGTAACAGTAGGATACTGTGAGCACTGCGAGCATGCAAAGAAAGCAGAAAGAGATGAAAGGGACCTAAGTGCACCTGCAGAAGACAATGAGTGCAAAGGAAAATACTGAATTCTGTTGGCCCTCTTTGCAATTTAGATATCTGTCTTTGTGAGATTAACAGATGGTGAATTCCAGTACCAAAAAGCTTGAGCACAACGAATTCACAGTGAAGTGACCGGTCTTCGAGCTTTAGTAGTAAAATATAAAAAATGCCTTTAATGCAAGCTATTTTTGTATAGCTCTAAATGAATCCAGTAAAAAGAAAATTCAGACAGAATTCTGAAATAAATCACATAAATGACAATGGGGTACATACTGAAGGATTTGTTTGACAGACATTTAAGATCACTTGACCCTACTAAAGGGGTCTAGTCATCAGACAGAAATTGATATGTACCAGTATTATGAAGCTTAAACATGATTAAATGACATAATGCCTACAGAACATAAACACATCATGAAGCACATAGAAAAGACCCAACAAACGTTAGCTGAATCAGTTTGCAAGGCACTGAGCAAAAATCCAAGAATGCTGTCACTGATTTGGCCACCACCTTCTTTTTGGACTTGCAAAAAGAAAACTGAATCTGAATCTGATTAAGTCTTTAGCTCCAAGTACCAGTTTACAGGAAATACAGGAGACGGGGGAATATAAGTGATACCTTAGTAAGTGACACTATTGGGATAAAATCAGCAAACTCCAGGGTGTGGAAAATGCTGCGATACAAACAACCCAGTTCTCCAACAATATAAATTATAGGGGAGAAAAGAAGAAGATGGGGAAAACTGAAGACTAAAAAACATTTAAGAAATATATCAAATAATCACAATCTGTGGATCTTTTTTGAGTCTTGATTCCAATGAAAAACTAAAAAAAAAAAGACATTTATGAGACAATTGAAAATTTGAAGACAGGATACCTGATGTTACTAAGAAATCCTTTAATTTTTCAGGCATGATAATGTAATTTTTTAAAGAAAAGAGCCCTAATCTTTTAGAGACAGACATTGAAATATTTATAAATGAAGTGATATATTTGGAATTTGCTTCAAAACAACAGAGAAATGAAAAATAGGTGGGGTATATTTGCAGCAAGATTGGCCATGAGTTGGTAATTTTCAAGCTGGGTGATGGGTGCATGCCTTCTTTTGTGTGTTTTTCTCTACTGATGTAAAATTTTTTATATCATACAATAAGGCATACTTCGACACCAAGACACCTCCTTCCCATACATTCATTCAGCCGCTATTTATTGGTTGTCTGTTGTGTCTATTATTGTTACTGCCTTATGCTAGGCATTTTAAAACCATCTCCAGTTACTGGGGCGCTTGGGTGGCTCAGTCAGATAAGCGACCAATTCTTGATTTCCACTCAGGGTCTTGAAATCAAGTACCGTGTGGGGCTCCGCACTGGGCATGGAGCCTGCTTAAGTTTATCTCTCTCCCTCTGCCTCTCCCCCTCCTGCCAACCCCCCATCCCCACCAATGCTCACACTTGAGCTGTCTCTAAAATAAAACAAAACAAAAAACATCTCCAGTGGCAAGAACAAATTATGTATCTATCATAACAAGTGTCCAATGGTTCAGAGGATCACCTGAAGGACCCCAGCATAGCATGATTTTGCCTTTGGAAGTCCAATCTAATATAAACATCTTATAGGATTTTTTTTTTTTTGAGGCAGGATTTTCTTTTTGTTTTTAAGATTTCATTTATTTATTTATTTGAGAGAGAGAGCGCTTGTGACCACGCATGGGGGCAAGGAGCAGAGGGGGAGGGAGAGGAAGAGGGAAAGAATCCCAAGCAGACTCCATTCGGAGCGAGGAGTCGGACGTGGGGATGGATGTGAGGCTTGATCTCCATCGTGACCTGAGCTGAAACCAAGAGTCAGAGCCTTAACTGACGGAGCCCCTCAGGTGCCCCTTGAGGCAGGGATTTAAAACAAGATTAATTCATTTAAAAAAGAATCAGGGAAGACATACTATTTCCTTTTTCCTCTTGCTGCCTTGCTCTGCAGCAGGCATATGTCACAGAGTACAGGAAAACAACACAGACCTAGTGAGTAGGGTTTTCCCCCAGCATCCAGGTTGGTCCTATCTTACCTTCTTCTCAACACTACCTCAAAGAGTCTCATGAAGTTAACTGCCCTCTATCGATCATTTTTCTTCAGGTTTTTCTATACATGTTTAGCAAAGCTACTGGAAGATGCTTTCAGATGCATATGAAGCTTAATACGTGTAGACAGCTAAGGCTTTTGTATATTTCTCTCTCCTGCATATTCAGCTTAATAAAATTTGAAATCATTTTGCTTTTCTGTATCTCTCAAATAGCTACATTTTTTTATTTTCCCTGGCATATGTTTAAACTGAAAACACCCTGTGAACCGGCTTGCTTGCTGAGTGCTTGTCATGATACCAAATGCCAACAATTTTGGAGAGGAAGTTAGATTAATGGCAGTAGGGCACTGGGCATCACCTGTTGTAGACATAATGACAAAAGGAGCGAGACATTTTTATTCCAGCACACCATGGAAAATCACTGTGATTTGGGGGTAACACAAAATCGTTACAAGGACCTTCATGTGTCTTCCAATATCTGCAGATCCTGCTGCTTCACATTTTAAAATAATGATTGAAGAAAAACAGCCACAAATGACATCTCTGGCTATTAACTAATTTTATTTCCCTGTGTGGTAATCACTAAAATGTTTCCAGTGGTCTGTTCTGTACCAATTACCTAGACAACCCAGTCTTTGATTAAGATATGAACTTACTGTTTCTGATCTTTTTATTTACGCTGAACTATCCAAAATACTGCCTAGCAGCTTATCTGCTCTGATTTTGTGCCCAGCTACTAATGCCACATTGCCTTATTTCAAATTATACTCCTGGAAAGCTGATAAGAATTTTAGTAAATACACTATGGCAGCGATTCTCAACTGGAATTATTTTTGGCCTTTAGGGACGCCTGGCAATGTCTGGTGACATTGTTTCATGACTGGTGAGTGCTACGGTATCTTGTGGGTAGAGGCCTGAGATGTTGCTAATATCTGACAATGCAGAGGAGAACACGAGGAGAGCCTCCCACAACAAAGAGTTATCTGAACTCAAATGTCAGTAGCGGAAAGGTTGAGAAACCTTGCATTATGGTTACATTATAAAAATAAACCGAAAGTGGAAAGAATCAAAATTGTATTACATTGTCATTTTACATTTGATTAGTCTTTAGGGCATCGACTACTACTAATTAGAAAAATTTAACATCTGCCTGGAAATAACAGTTAGAAACAGTTCTTTATGACTAGAGTAAATGATTAGTAGTATATTAGAGAAAAATCACTAGCGATGGCAAATCCATAAATAATGAAACGAACTTTCTCTACCAATTCCACTCTAAAGAATAATGATGCTTTTTCTTTTCTATATTGTTTGATCTCTTTGTGATAACTTTTTATTTCAAAAGAAATCTGAACACCTTTGATCTTATTTAAATAATTTTACATTAAGTTTTAAAAATAGGTATGAAGAGGCAACGCATAAAATTTAAGGCTACTTCCACTGCTTATCTTTTTCATACTCAACATCTTCTGTAAACATATAAAGCAGATGGTCGCATTTGCTTTATCCCTATTCCCTACACAGATGTTCTTAGTTTTGAGAGGTAGGGAAAAAATATCATATCTTTACTTTTACCCACAAATATTTTAGTTAACATATTCAGTGAACTTGAACATTCAGAAAACAACAAATTGATAAGGTTATAACTTGTACAAACTCAAATACAATCATTTTATCATTCATCATGTTAAAGAAAAAGCTGAGAAATGTGTTTGTCTTTTTATTCAAGTTTTTCAATTACCAGTTACTCTGAAATAATCTTCGAAAAATTTTTTCCTTATTGTTATATTGACAACATTGTAGCTGGCTAACTTTTACTGCATATTTAGGACTAACCTAGCTGAAAAAACTAGAGTAAAAATTATGAATAAATGTCCCCAGATAGAACTTTTACCCTTTTTTTGAATACATTCTATTTATAGTAATAGTACTTTTGAAAAATGTGCTAGCTATAAGAAACAGAAATATGAAGAAACCATTTAATAGCATTAATATTTACCATATACCACAACACACACAGATAAACTTTATTTGGAACAGATCCTCTACCTTTATTAAAGGGTATCTCACTACTAGCTGGAGGGCTGTTGGAAAACCATTAAGAAGAATGTCTAAATGTACCAAATGTAAAACTATCCTAGTGCTAACTTTCACGAATATCAAAAGACAGCTATGATATTCAAAGAAACATTCGAAAAAAACCTCTCTTATGTCATTCCAAACAAGGAAAACTTTGGGTTTTTATAAGTTAAAAATAGTGAAAAGAAAGGTTCTAAAAATGTCCATGCTCCCCAGCTTGTCTTAAGCATGAAAATGCTTATTTTTATGACAAAACTTTTAGAGAATTCCTTGTGAAACAATATTAGTCCAGTGGTCAGAGGTTTGTTTTTTTCTTTGTTTTAGCATTTTTCATCTTTCTAAGAGCTGAATTTTCACATTTTTAGGAAGAATCCTAGTTGTTCTCTGACCTAAATTCTAAAAGTTTTATTTGCATGAGCATATTCTCTGTTTTGATTTTCTTGTAGAAATAAAATTCCAGTAAGGAGCGGATAATTTTCACATTTTCTCTGAATGCTGATTCATATTTTTTATCTTAGAGGCTGATGGCATCAAAAACGCAAGAACACCTGGGGAATTAATTGCATGGGGTGATCCTTAAGTCTGTGGCTGGTTCAATGGTACATAACTATTTCAAAGAAGTGTCAAAGTATGGGAAATGTTCGTGATACAGTAAGTGAAAAAAATCACTTCAAAACAACATGTATGGTATGTTCCCAATTCTGCTTTTTAAAAAAGAGAAAAAATCTCCAATAGACTATAGAAACTGCAAGGAAATAAACCAGAACATCAAGGGTAGTTATCTCAAAATGTCAAGAGTGGTGAGATCATGAATGATTTTTATTTTTCTTCTCTGTTATACAGATTTGTCTATAATGAATATATTACTTTTTAAATCAGGAAAAAACCCTATATATTTGTATATAGGTGCTTAGCACACCTATTTAAAAATATATCTAAAGATATATTAAAAATATATCTTATATCTTTATATATTAAAGATAAAAATATATCTTTATATCTAAAGATATAAAAATATATCTAAAAATATATCTCCAAGTCTCCTGACTGCTCATTACGAACAGGTAGACATCCAGCATTCTACAAAGCATGTGGGAGGGAAGTGTAGCCTCCATTAGCACTTTACATTCAAGGAATATTAGCATTTGCAACAGCAAATGAACTCAGTCATGGGGTTCTTCAACATACCAAGGCAGAAAGATGGGGTTAAGAAAGCTAAGTGTTCCTATTTTCTATTGCTATATAATATACTATCCCATAACTTAGTGGCTTACAGCAAGAATTTCCATCTCTCATGGCTCTGAGGGTTGACCGACTCAGCTGGTCAGTTCTCTCAAGTTTTTCCTGCATTTGTGATTAGGACTGAAGGCACATGAAGGAGGACTGACGTGGCTGGGTATGTCCAACTCCCCAGCTGGAATGGCTGGAATGGCTTCATGTGGCCAGATGGACTTCTTCAGGGCCTGGGCTCATGGTAGTCAGGCTTCCTACATGATGGCTGACTAACCCTAGAGCAAGTGTTCCCAGAGACCAAGATGGAAGTGGCCTCATTTCTGCCCCACTTCTCATGGTATCACGGGACCTGATCAGATTGAATATAGGGGGTATTCCATAAGGGTATGAATAGCAGAAGGCATGGTTCACTTAGGGATCACCTCTGGAGACTAGTTACCTCTGCAAGACAGAATCAGGAAAGAAGGGTCCAGGGTGAGGAGAAAAGCAATATGGAGGTCCCAGCCAGAAGAGAGAGAATTATTTTGGCCATTCTGATTAAGAGTTCTTTTTTCTTCCTTAGTGGGGAAGAATTAGAAATTGCAGTTAAAATCCATTAGTAGTATGTGTAGTTGTATATATTTATATTTAAGGTGACTGAATATAGTTCTCATTCCTTATCATGAACTCAAAAACTACTGACAAATCTTTAGCTTATATATGCAAATCTCAAGTTAAAGGACTACTTGACATATGGTTATAGATAAGTTTCTATATAGGATTCACATTACCTTTTATTTACCTGGCACCTAGAATGGGAAAATAAGGTGTCTGTTTTCCCCTTTTAGTAGGCCTAAGGCCTACCGGGTGTAGAACTTACTGAAACATACAGTAGTCACATACAAATCTTACATGGGAATCCTACTTGGCACTTAAATTCACTAACAATTCACTTACTAAAAATAAAGTTTAGCTAGGTTTTACTGAAACCTGAAGATTAAAAAGCACACTCCCTTTAAAGTTCAGATTCTGAAGCACATTACAGAGCAAATTTTATTTGAAATAATTATTTCTAAAGTTGTACAATAATTATTTCTAAGGTTGTAAATTTTATTTGGAATAATTATTTCTAAGGTTGTACAAAAATTATTTCTAAGATTTTATTTATTCATTTGAAAAAGAGAGAGAGAGAGAGCGTACACAGGCACAAGCCAGGAGAGGAGCAGAGGCAGAGGGAGAAGCAGGCTTTCCACTGAGCGAGGAGCCCAAGGTGGGGCTCAATCCCAGGACCCTGAGATCATGACCTGAGCTGAAGGCAGACACTTAACCGACTGAGCCACCCAGGTGCCCCTGTACAACCCAATTTTTAACAGTTTAGAATCTTAGATTCTCTTGGAGAATCCAGAGGCTAACTGATTACAATTTAGATGAAAGTTGATTACTGTAAAGGGTTTCTTAAAAAGAAATTAATTTTAGTTAATATTTTGTGATATTGATGAACTGCTGGGTTCTCTAGCTTCCCTTCTCAGTATTTATTTTATGGGACTTCTAGGCATAGTGGCAATTAACTACTGAAACCTAACTTCCCTTTGATACATGAGAAAAGCGTTTGTGTATGTTCAAACACTGGGGTGGCCAGGGAAGGGGTGTTGTTGTTCACTTCTGTACAACAACATTCTGCCTTTTATCACTGAAAGGACTGTGGCTGCTTGGGGAATGTGGTCTGAAAGGAGCTACTGTTCCTAAGACCTGAGAGACAGTGTGAGGATTCTCTTCCCATTGGTTGGTATCCTGCCACAGTTTTCTAGGAGCCCTAGAGCAGAACAGCTTTTCTTGAAGTTAAAAATACAACAGCTTAGAAAGTGTCCACATAGTCCATTCTAATCAGACATCTCTGAGGGTAAACTCCTAATTTGTTAAGCAATTAAAATGCAACTGACATATAAAATAGAAACTACATCAGAGTTAGAAGAGTCCTCAATGGAACCAGGTTCTATTTTTTTGTCATCAAAGTACATTAATACCAGAAAACAGTACATACCCAGTATAGGGAAAAAAATGGACAGTAAAAAATTACATAATTCCAGTTATAAGTAAGTTATGGGGATGTGATATACTGCATGGTGAATATAGTTAATAACACTGTAGTGTATATCTGAAAGTTGCTAAGAATAGGTTGTAAAAGTTCTTATCATAAGATGGGGATTAAGGAGTGCACTTAGAGTGATGAACACTGGGAGATGTATGGAATTGTTGAGTCACCACATTGTACACCTGAAACTAATATAACACTGTATGTTAACTCTATTGGAATTTAAAATAAATTTAAAAATTAAGTAAGTAATTAAAAGTTCTTATCACAAGAAAAAAAGTTGTAGCTAGGTGTATATGTTTTGCAATATATACATATATTAAATCATTAGGTTGGACACCTAAAGCTGATACCATGTTACACATCAACTATATCTTGAAAAAAAAAAAAGAAAGAAAGAAAAAAGCAAGTGATCCAGTTTGGTGTATTCCTTTCCTAATTGTTTTCTAGTATGTATAAAAAATACACATCTTTTAAAAAAGATCTTTGGAGTCTTATGTTAAATAACATTTCTCTCTTTTTTTTCACTTAACATACTGCAAACATGTACCTAGGCCATTAACTAGTCTTGATAGTTAAAACATATGAAATTTAAATGAATGTATAACAAATGAGAGTATGGGTATGCCCTAATTTATTTAACCCTATCTCTATTGTTGGACATTTCTATTATTTCCAACATTGTGCTGTAATAATAGCAATAACCACGCTATTAATGAGAACCAGTATTTATTAGTGTTACTCTCCCAGGAACTGTTATAAGCACTTTCTACACATTAATTTCCTTAATCTTCATAAAAACTCTATGACCCAGTGTGATAAATTGGTTAGGGGTGGGAAAAGTGTGGCCCATGAGCCAAATCCTGTCTGCCTCTTGGTTTCGGAAATACAGCTTTATGGGAACACAGCCACCCCCTGCACGGATTTCCTGTGCACGGCTGCTTTCCTGCTCCAACAGCACAGTTGTGTGGCTGCAACAGAGACTGTATGGCCAGCAAAGCCAGAAATATTTACTATCTGGCTCTTTATAGAAACAGTATGTCAACCCTCGATGCAAATATTCATTCCCTCCCCCTGCCCCACTTTCCCTGCCTCCCTGATGTTGGGCTTGTCCACGTGACTTGCTTTGGCCAGTGTTTGTTAGGAGATGCCATGCAAAGAAAAGCATATAATTGGACTTGCCTTCTTATATATCAGACACCGCCAGGAGAAGACCGGTCCCTGGTAGGCCACTGGTCCCAGGAGAGTAAGTGATACTGTAGCTCACCTGAACCCCGACCACAGCCTGGTGTGAGGTGCAGCCCAGAAAAGCTGAACACCAGCTGACCTGCAGATGTGTGACTCGTCAGATGTCGCTGATGTTCACTAGATGCTCAATAGATGTCACTGAGTTTTGGGGCAATTTGTTATGCAGCATTGTTGTGGTAGCTAATGGATACTGGAGGGGATTAATATTCTCTCCTTATAAGAATTCTGTGAGTGGGAGACTATTCTTTTTACAGATGAAGAAACCCAGAAAAATACCGAGGTTAAAGCAAGGCTATACTACTAGTAAGCAGGACAACCAGGATTTAAATTGAGGCAACGTGGCTTCAGAGCCTGTACTTTATTCTATTGCCTATTATATTAAATATGTAAATATTTGCTGGAGTATCCGATTATTTCTTCAGGAGGGATTTCAGTTAGTAAAACTTCTAGGTCAAAGGGTATGTAGTTTTAAAGGTTTATGATACATACTGTTACAATGTATACCTTCCAAAACCTACCAAAAGGTTTACAACAATTAACATTCACTGGTTTTTCAAATGCACTTATTTTACCTTCCCCCACATCCAATTTTATAGGCAAATTAAACAGTTTCAGTTTCATTTCTTTGACAATGGCCTTGATGCTTCTGATATGCTCTCTGACTCTTTAGTATTAGTTGTGGCAAAAGCTACCCAAATTTTAAAGTACCCCCAAGTTAGTGATGACCTTGGAGAAATTCAGGTATCCTAAGAGCTACCGTGGTTGAATACCTTAGGCCTGACCTAAGTAAATTATTCTAAAGAATAATTAGAAGCGCAGAGGAATCTAAGATGGACCTTCAGGTTATGTGAGTCCAATGAGTGGGAAATGTGACCTTACACTGTCCATATCAGAAGACAGAGAGGTAACAAGCATTCCTTCTTGGAATGAACATCACCAAAATCTAACTATCCTCCTTTCAATTTGATAGTAAAATGTTGATAGGTGAGGCAGTTTTTTTGTTTTTGTTTTTTTTTTTTAATTTTTTTTTTTTTAATTAAAGCATAATGTATTATTTGCCCCAGGGTACATGTCTGTGGATCCTCAGGCTTACACATTTCACAGCACTTACCATAGCACATACGGTGAGGCAGTTTTTAAATTAAGTATTATTTTAGGGGTGCCTGGGTGGCTCAGTCGGTTAAATGTCTGCCTTCAGCTCAGGTCATGATCTCAGGGTCCTGGGATTGAGCCCTGCATCAGGCTCCCTGCTCAGCAGAGAGACTGCTTCTGCCTGCCACTCTGCCTACTTGTGTGTGCGCTCTCTCTCTCAGTCAAATAAATAAAATCTTTTAAAAAACTAAATATTATTTTAGAATAGCCTAAAAGTCTGTTTAGAATGGTAAGATTCTATTTTTAAAATATTACAAATCATGAAAACCAGATGGCCATCTCTAATTATGGAATTTCTCAGACAGGTGCTAATCTAAAATTGTCTTTCCATTTCTTTTTTTGATTCCAGAAAAAACTAAAACAAAACAAAACAAAACAAAAACAAAGCAAAACCTAGAGAAAATACTTGAAAGGCAAATGGCAGTGATTTTGATCATAGCAATGTTCACTTACAAGAAAAGGAGCTGACTTATAAAGGGAGTGCACTGAAACAGTTCCTATATGAAAATGTTTTTCTGGCCTTGTGGAAAGTGAGGGGCCTACACACTGGCAGTTACTTATTGAAACACGAGTACTTAGAAAAATACTTTGCCAGACGGGAAAATGCTGAAAAGTAAGTATCAAAAAATCCTCATGAAAATACAGTGATAGAATTACCTAGGGTGCTTAGGATAGTGGATAGCTTATAAATAATGTTTGTAGTGACTGTTGCTACCAAACTCTTAAATATGCAACATATACTCTAAACACAAAAATCCCAGTGGATTTTTAAAATTATACCAAAGACCAAGCTAACTTGACACTATTTTAAGTTTTCAGTTTCTGTTCCACAACCCACTAATTCCTGAAATTCCTAGTTATTAATATATGGGCCATAATAGGACCTTATATGCTTAGAAATATTAAACCAGAGATTATGTCTTAGATGGGTGAGTTTTAGCAACAGCATGGAAGCACAGGTTGTTTAGAGCTAGAAGAGGCCTTGCAGATCACATAGCTGGAATCTATAATTTTATAACTGAGGCCCCAAATGGTTTGGGATTTGTCAAATATCACTCAGTAAATTATGTGACCTTGGGCAAGTTACTAAACTTCCGTGAGCTTTAGTCTCTTCATCTATAAAATGCAGATGTCGTGAAAATAAAACAAAATCACAGACAAAAAAATATACTTAAAAATTCCTCTTCACAGAAGTATATTAGTACAGTGACACATATATCAGGGATATGTGCTCAAAAAATTTCCCAATAGAAATGCGCAATGAAAATTGTGGGTATCATTGAAAAAAGGCACAGGACCTGGGACCTGGCAGTGTTCATTTCTCCCAAGTAAGTTCAGATCTAGCACTCTTGCTCTTTTTACTATGCCATGGGTCTCTATCCAGAATCTAATGACCTCAAACCAGCCTAGCTGCTAAAGAAAAAGGGCTGAGTTGTCTGTATGGAGGAGCCTCAATTACCTCTTATTTTTAAAGATGGTCCCTCTGAATTAGAAATGCATCCAGTGATGGACCAGTCTAACAAGCTCCCATTTTGGCTGCCTCCACTGTACCTATCCTGTCAATGACTAAACAAAAGAGATCAGTTTCTTGGCTCTGCTAGCTTCTATAAATGTTTGCTATTCAAGTACATGACAAAATAATTTAAACTTTCTAATCTCTATATTTAGTTGTTAGGAGTTTAAAGGTATGATTTAAACAAATTAATTGGGAAAACAGCATAATAGAGAAATTAAAAGATGTTGCATAGCCCATAAATACTAAAAGTTTTTTAAATTGTTGGGGAGATTTTTGGGGCTCCTCTGGACATTTTCTCTCAATAAAAATGTAGAATTCTTTGTAAGATAAATAAAAATAGCCATTATTTGTACTGCTTTATGTACACGTATATATAAAAGACTCTCAATAGATATTGATGTAATTTAAATTTTTTTCTGGACTTACTTTCCCCATCTCCTCAGCTCTAAGTATTTCCAAAGTGTAAAGGATGTGTGTGTGTGTGTGTGTACTTACATATATGTGCGTGTGTTACTGTATTTATGTGTGTGTGTGTGTGTATAATTAAAATAGTGTTGAAATTATAAGTTAACTTAAAAGGTTAGTCGAAAATATTTCTAATCATACTTAATAGGGTAGTTTATAGATAGAAAATCAGCCATTATTTTCCTACCTATTTAAACTGAACTTAATAGTAAAAATTTTATCTTTACTATTAAGCTCCATGTCAAGTATTCTTCTTTAAAAAGTACACTTAAAAATATTTAAAAAAATTAAACCAGATCAGGGGTTACTTTGATGGGTGACTGACTGGGAAGGATCACCAGAGAAATTTCTAGGGAGATGGAAATATTCTGTTTAATAGGGGGTGAGGGTTACATTAGGTAAATGCATTTGTCAAAGCTGATCAAACTGTACACTTTAATATATGCGCATTTTGTTGTACGTAAATCAGACTTCAATAAGAAAATTTTAGAAATAAATATATCAAGTACTGAAATACTGAAAAATGTCTATCTCTTACAGAGTCAAGAAAGAAATCAGGAACCAACTACACTGGAGTGGTGGTCATGAGAAACGGCGGGAACAAAAGGGTTTGGAAGACAGTTAGGAAGTAGAATGAATGATCAGGATTTCATGGTTAAATGAACATGGGAGTGATGGTGAGGGGGGAATCAAGAAGGACTCCCAGGTTACTGGCTTCAGCAACGGGCTGGATCATGGTGCCATTTCCAAAAACTGGGAACACTGGAAGACAGAAATATTAGGAGAAGGATAAAAGGATGAGTTCAGTTTCACACATGTTGAGACTAACATGCCTGTGAGTCGCGCAAGTGATATTTAGAAGGCAGCTGGATATATAGGTCTATGGCTGAGAAAACAGGGGTTGAAGCTGGAGGCGGAGGTTTGGGAGTCACGGGGAAGGCTCAGCAGAGGCAATGGGAAAAGTAATAAAACTCATGGCAATGTGCTGTCACTTACAGAAAGAACTCAGAGTGAGGACAGGGTTTAGGACTTAGCCCTGAGAATCTTCACTAGTTAACGGCTGGGTGAAAGAGGAAGAGCTGTACCAGAGAACACACAGGAGCAGACTGGTTGGAAGAAACCCGGATGTCGTAATGTGGAAGTCATGGAAAGAGGATTTCAAGAAGCAGAGAGCAGTCAACAGTGGCAAACATGGCTGAGAGGTGACAAAAGTATTCTTTGGATTCAGTGACACAGAAGTCAGTGTTGACCTTGACAAGAGCAACTTCATGGGACAGACTGCAGTGAGCAGAAAGCAGGAGGTGTGAAAAATAAAGACACCAGGTAGATCGTTCTTTTTTTTTTTTTTTTTTAAGAAAGTAGAGATTTTCTTTTTTTTTTCTTCCTTTTTTTTTTTTAAAGATTATATTTATTTGAGGAGAGAGAGAGCATGAGCACGGGAGGGGCAGAGAGAGAAAGAGAAGCCGACTCCCTGCTGAGCAGGGAGCCCGACACAGGGCTCCATCCCAGGACCCTGAGATCATGACCTGAGCCAAAGGCAGACGCTCAACCGACTGAGCTATCCCAGCGGCCCCAGGTAGATAATTCTTAAGAGAAGTTTGACTATACAGAGGAGAAAAGACATAGGGCATTGGCTGGCCTTCAGGCAGAAGTTTTTTTTACGCTAAGAGACACCAGCACATATTTAAATGTCGACAGGAAGTCAGTAGAAAGAGATGGGCTGAAGGGAGTAAGGTACTGATAGATAAACAGAACAAGGTTCCTGAGACGGTTCTAAGGCAGGGGATCCAGAATAGAGATGAAGCAACACAGAATCCCCTGCACCCAGAGGGAAGGAGGACAGGATGGGTGTCCATGTGTGTATCTGAGGGTAGGGAATTGGGATAGTTCTATCAGATGATTTCTAATTTCTCTGAAATTATAAAACATTTCACACATATAGAAAAAAGTCTATATAGAAAAGTTAGAGAAAATAACATAAAAGGCAGCTCTGTACCCACCACTAAATGTAAACAGAGGTCAACAGCTTGCTATATTACTTTAAAACTCTTTCCTAGAAGAAATAAAATGTTACAATCCAACCTAAACCCTCCCCTTCCATTCCTCCTCTTTCCCATCCTCCTCAGAGGAAACCATTGTCTAGAAATCGCTGTCTATCATTGCCGTGTCTATTTTCATATTTTTACTAAATAAAGTACATAAAATACACAGTGCTATGTGCTGTGTGCTGCGAGGCACAAAGATACAGTAAAAGCCTCAGACCAGAGGGACACACAAAAATACACACATTAAAAGCTGCGGGTCCACCCCTGTGTTAGTCAGAACAGCTCGAGGGTCAAGAGGAGGGAGGATCTGCAGGCATTTCTCAGCAGAGATACACTGTCGCTGTGCACACTCATGAGAGACAGGGATGGGGTGACCGTCCTTGCCTCCTGCCTACAGAGAGTGGGCTTCCATAGCACATGTCACTACCTCAAAGCCTGCACCCAGGAGTTTGGGAAGCGGCCGGACTGGACTCTGACAGAGGCCTGAAGAATCTCCAGGTGAAGGTGTTCTGATTACCTGCTTCAGGTGGTGGAGAGGTCACTTAGATTTCAACAAGGTACCAACTAAGCACCCCGAAAAGGTAGAACAGGACAATTTCTTTGCATCTGTTTTTCAGTAACAACAATCATTTTAAGGCATATCTCATTACACTCTACTTTATTGCACTTTGCAGATATTGTGCTTTTTGCAAATGGAAGGTTTGTGGCAACCCTGTGTGGAACAAGTCTATCGGCACCATTTTCCAACAGCATTTGTTCATTTTGTGTCTCTGGATCACATTTTGGTAATTCCTGCAATATTTTCTTTTTTCCTTCTCTTTTTTTTAATTCTTGCAATATTTCAAACTTTTTCATTATTATGTATTTATTATGGTGATCTATGATCAATGACCTTTGTAATTGTTCTGGGGAACCACTCCCATATAAAATGGTACACTTAATCAATAAATGTTGTATGTTCTGACTCCTCCACAGAGCGGCCAATTCCACCACCCCCGCCCCATCTTCCACCCTCCCCTGGGCCTCCTTATTCCCTGAGACACAACAATATTGAAATTAGACCAGTTAATAACCCTACAATGGCTTTTAAGTGTTCTAGGGAAGGGAAGAGTCACACGTCTCTCACTTTACATCAAAAGCCAGGAATGACTAAGTTTACTGAGGAAGGCATATTGAAAGCTGAGATAGGCTGAAAGCTAGGCCTCTTGTGCCAAACACTTAGCCACGGTTTGAATGCCAAGGAAACATTCTTGAAGGAAATTAAAAGTGCTACTCCAGTGAACACGCAAATGATAGGAAAGTGAAGCAGCCGTATTGCTGATACAGAGAAAGTATTAGTGGTCTGGATGGAAAAATCAAACCAGCCACAACATTCCTATATACTAAAGCCTAAGCCACAGCAATAGGCCCTAACTCTCTTCAATTCTGTGAAGGATCAGAGAGGTGAGGAAGCTGCAGAAGAAAAGTCTGAAGCTAGTGGAGGTTGGTTCATAATGTTTAGTAAGAAGCCACCTGTACGACATAAACGTGCAAGGGGAAGCTTCATATCCAGGACCTCTAGCTTAGATAATTCAGGAAGGTGGCTACACTCAACAGATTTTCAATATAGACTAAACAGCTTTATATTGGAGAAAGATGCCATCTAGGACTTTCGTAGCTAGAGAGGAAAAGTCAGTGCCTGGCTTCAAAGCTTCAAAGGACAGGCTGATTGTCTTATTAGGAGTTAATAGAGCTGCTGACTTGAAGTTGGAAGCCAATGCTCATTCACCAATCTGAAAATCCTAGGACCTTTAGCAATTGTGTTAAATCTAAAGCTGCCTATACTCTATAAATGTGGCAATAAAACCTGGATGACAGCAGATCCGTGTATAACATGGTTTACTGAATATTTTAAGCCCACTGCTTTTTTTCTTTTTTTTAAAGATTTTATTTATTTATTTGACAGAGAGGAGAGAGATCACAAGTAGGCAGAGAGGCAGGCAGAGAGAGGGGGAAGCAGGCTCCCTGCTGAGCAGAGAGTCCGATGCGGGGCTCGATCCCAGGACCCTGAGATCATGACCTGAGCCGAAGGCTGAGGCTTTAACCCACTGAGCCACCCAGACGCCCCTTAAGCCCACTGTTGAAAGTTTCCTTTCAAAACATTAATGCTCTTGGTCACCCGAGACCTCTGATGGAGATGTACAGTGAAGAGAATGTTGTTCTCATGCCTGTTTATACAACGTCCATTCTACAGTCCATGGATCAAGGGATAATGTCAACTTTCAAGTCTTATTATATATGAAATACATTTCATAAGGTTATAGTTACCATAGATAGTGATTCCTCTGATGGACCTGGACGAAGTCCATTGAAAACCTTCTGGAAAGGACTCACCATTCTACATGCCATTAAGAACATTCGTGATTCATGGAAAGAGGTCACAATATCAACATGAACAGGAGTCTGGAAGAAGTTGATCCCAGCCTCATGGGTGACTTGGAGGGCTCAGGACTCCAATGGAGGCAGGAATAGCAGATGTGGTGGAAACAGTGAGAGGACTAGAAGCAGCAGAAGAGCCTGAACATGTGACTGGACGGCTGCGATCTCCTGACCAAACTTTCACGGCTGAGAGGGCTGCTTCTTATGTATGACCAAAGACAGTGGTTTCTTTCCTTCTTTTTTTTTTTTTTTTTTAAGATTTCATTTATTTTCCAGAGAGAGACACAGCAAGGGAGGGAACACAAGCAGGGGGAGTGAAAGAGGGAGAAGTAGGCTTCTTGCTGAGCAGGGAGCCCGATGCCAGAGCTCAATCCCAGGACCCTGGGATCATGACCTGAGCTGAAGGCAGACACTTAACAACTAGCCACCCAGGCATCCCAAGACAGTGGTTGCTTGAGCTGGAATCTACTCCTGGTAAAGATGCTGTGAAGATGGTTGAAATGACAACAGAGGATTTAAAATATGACATATACTTAGTTGATAAAGCAACCAACTTCAATTTTGAAAGAAGTTCTACTTTAGGTAAAATGTTATCAAACAGCATCACATGCTACAGGGAAATTGTGAAAGGAAGAGTCCATTGATGCAGTAAACGTCATTGTTGTCTTATTTTAAGAAACTGTCACAGCCACCCCAACCTTCAGCAGCCACCACCCTAATCAGTCAGCAGCCATCAACGTCGGGGGAAGACCCTCCACCAGCAAAAAGATTACAAGTTGCTGAAAGTTCAGATGATGGTTAGCAATTTTTAGCAATAAAGTATTTCTCAACTAAGGTACATACATTTTTTTAGACATAATGCTACTACACATTTCATCGACCATGGTAGAGTGTAAACATAACTTTTATATGCACTGGGAAACAAAAAACTTCATTTGACTCACTTTATTGCAACATTCCCTTTATTGCACTGGTCTGGAATCAAACCCACAGTCTCTCTGAGGTATGCCTGCACTCGAATTTAGGAAAGAAATAAGGATGGGTCAATTACTGTAGCTGTCATTTCATACACAAAAACTAAAGAATGAGGGGCACCTGGCTGGCTCAGTCGGAAGGGCATGTGACTTGATCTCCAGGTCATGAGTTCAAGGCCCCATGTTCAGTGTAGAAATTATTTAAATAAATAGATATTAAAAAAAAAAAAAACTAAGGAATTAAGGAGTACATTCCTTTTAGAGCGTACAAGTGCTTCAGCATTCCTCACCCTGGCAGAGCATTCCCTTTATGCAGTCTATGTAACTAAAGCAGGAGTCTCTGCCTCCTTTGTACAAATAAATCACAAGTGGTCGGGCAGGACCTCTCCATCATGAATAAGAACCAAGGGCAAGTTCCTTTCCGTTCCGTTCTTGTTGATTCAGAGCAAGTACATAACTCAGTTTGGTCAAACATTCTTTTTCTCAACACGTGGGTGTTTGAAAAATTTTATCAGTACTTTGTTTTTAAAATTCTCACCTAACCACAAGTCCTCTAGGCCACAATGGAATTTAAAAGGCTCCTATTTATTCACCATAAAAATTATAATTCAGTATTTCTCAAAGTGCAACCCACTGATCTCTTGAATCAGAATCAGTTGATGTCATTTTTTTAAAAATGCTGGTTGCCATGATCTACTGCCAGACTTAATCAGAATCCTTAGTGATGAAGCCTAGGAATATGCATTTTAAAAGCTCTTCAGATTATTCATATTAAATTTAGGGGAAAACAGTAATGGACAAAAGCTAAGTAAATAATAAATTCTCAGGGGAAACACCTTTCTAGCTAACTAAAATGAGATTATATTGAACAGCTGGCAATATACTAGCAATAGTGTCCGAAGTAGAGTGCATCATTCAAGGTCCTTTCCGTTGCAAAAATACCCACTTTATTCTCCCTATTATCAGTTATTAATTAGGGTGAAACTAGGTACTGTGCCTGCTCCATAGCATACTTTTTATAAGAGAACTAAATAATCTCTAAAATTCCTTCTAGCTCCATGAACTGTAACTAAACTACTTTATTGAACTGACAAATAAGGGCAACATAATGTAACAATACCATAAATAAGTATGTAAGATATCATAGAGCCAGAGGCCTCCATCACCTCTCTCACAGCGACTGCTGTCAGAGGCTTGCATTTTGCCCCTCTCTGACTATTTCCTCTAGTAGATATCTTTCTTTCTCCTCCTGCCAGGGTTTCCTTCTCATTTTGCCAAACTAAGAAAATAAAGAACAAATCATTATTGCCATCCTGGAAAAAAGGTAAGATAACTGGCAAGTCTTAAGTCTTTAAATCCAACGTGCACACAAATGGGCTATCTTGTCATACAAACTCTGAGACATTCAAGCAAAACATACAATTTTTTGAAATCAGAAAAAATCAGTGAAAATGATTATAATATGCAGAGAATATAATATACACTGATACTCCATCCTACAATTTCTTTCATTTGTCTTTCTTACTTCCCATTTGGGAAAGAAAGGGATTGAAAGAGTAGAAAAAGTAGGAGCAAAAAGCAATGGAGATGATCAGGTACCTAAAACAGTGCCTCACACAGACTAGGTGATCAATAAATAGGTGTCACATGAACTAGATTAATGGGCATGAAAGGTAAGAAAACTCTTAAAATGTGGCAGTGGGGGAAAAAAGCATGAAAGTGTTAAACAATGGCTTAAACTAGATGTTTGTATCATCAACACTTCAATTATATGTACATGAAGCTCTTGAATATGAATGTCCCATTAAAATAGGAATAGTAGGGGCACCTGGGTGGCTCAATCAGGTGAGCAACCGACTCTAGGTTTCAGCTCAGGTAGTAATCTCATGGGTCAGGAGATGGAGCCCCACAGGGGCTCCTCACTCAGCAGGGAATCTACCTGAAGATTCTCTCCCCCTGTTTCTCCCCCAACTCATCAGCCCACACATGTGTGTGTTCTTGCTCTCTCCCAAATAATTTTAAAATAAATGAATAAATAAGATGATATAGGAATAGGAAGCATGAGGGAGGCAGTAAAGGAGTGAGAGAGGAAGAATATGGCAAAGGAGGTCAGGACAGGAAAGGGAGATCACACATAAGAAAGTGAGCACATGGGGCACCTGGCTGGCTCAGTCAGTTAAGCATCTGACTTTGGTCCAGGTCATGACCTTAGGGTCCTGGGATGGGGAGGGCCCTATCAGGCTCCATGCTCAGTGGGGAGTCTGCTCATCCCTCTCCCTTTTTGCCCCTCCCCCTTGCTTATGCTCTCTCAGTCTCTCTCACAAATAAATAAAATCTTAAAAAAAAAAAAAAAAAGAAAGAAAGAAAGTGAGCACATACCCCACACACCGCACTGGACTTCTGACCATGGTGATTGCTGCATTCAGGCCCAGGTCTCTATTTTTCTTCCTCATCCTCCTTTACTCTAACAGTTCGGTGCTAGGCCACAGAGCATCTGCAGCAACGTCTCCACCACACCTGCCCGGCAGGAGCACTGGGGACGCAGGATGTTGAAATGCCACGCTGATATGCATGAGTACATGTATTTACTTAATATTTACAGACTTCAGATCCATGTCAAAGTAGTTTATTGAAGGGAAAGGAAGAAATTCACACACACACACACACATACATACACATGCCCCACACACATTTATAATCTCTCCCTATAAAATATAATTATGGGAAAAATATGTATCATTCATTACCAATTAATGAGCATGAAAAGAGCCAAAACACAATCTGGTGAAGGAAATAATACAGAGACTCCATTTTACTTGCAATGGATCTCAAAGCAATTTATAGTCTCCTCTAATAACAGTGATGACAATAACAGAGTAGTTGGCATCTATTCAATTTTTTCACCATGCCAACTATTGCATTGAGAACTGGAAGAGGAGGCGCCTGGCTGGCTCAGTCAGTAGAGCATGGGACTCTTGATCTCATTAGGGTCATGAATTCAAGCCCCATTCATAGAGCTTCCTTAAAAAAAAAAAAAAAAAAAAAAAAGAACTGGAAGGGGTATCAAAAGATCATCAGAGAACTCTCATATGTTGTTGGTGACAGTGTAAAATGGTACAGCCACTTTGAAAAATAGTTTGGGACTTTCCTAAACAGAGGTGTCATCTGACCCAGGAATTCCACTCCTATTTATATGCCCCTCAAAACCTGAAAACCTATGTCCACACAAAAATTTTTATACAAATGTTCATAGCAGCATTACTCACAATAGCGGAAAAAAAATCTAATGTTCATTAATCAAGGAATGGATAAACAAAATGTTGCATACTATACAATGGAATATTATTCAGCAACAAAAAGGGATCGATGTATTGACATGGGTTCCAACACCGATAAACCTTGAAATCATTATGTTAAATGAAAGAAGTCAGACACAAAAGCCACATACTGTATGATACCATTTATATAAAGTGTCTAGAACAGGCAAATCCATAGAAACAGAAAGATTAGTGGTTGCCAGCAGCTGGCAGGCAGGAGGAATGGGGTGTGGTTGCTAATGGGTACTTTTAAAAAATGTTTTAAAAATAGGTAATAGTGATAGTAGCTTTTATTCAACATGGTACTGTAAGCCCTAGCCACAGCAATTAGACAACATAAAGAAATAAAAGGCATCTAAATCGGTAAGGGAGAAGCAAAACTTTCACTATTTGCAGATGAAATGATACTATACATATAAAATCTGGAAGACTCTATCAAAAACTGATAAACAAATCAATAAACCACAGGATACAAAATCAACCTAAGAAATCTGTTGCATTTTTATACACCAGTAATGAAGCAGCAGAAAGAGAAACTAAGAAACCAATCCCACTTACAACTGCACCAAAAATAAGATACCTAGAAATAAACCTAACCAAAGAGGTGAAAGACCTATACTCTGAAAATTATAAAACACTGACTAAAGAAATTAAAGACAACACAAGGAAATGGAAAGACATTCCATGTTCATGGATTGGAAGAAGTCTATACTATTGTTAAAACGTCTACACTACCCAAAGCAATCTACAGATTTGATGCAACAGCATTTTTCACAGAACTAGAACAAAAGATCCCAAATAGCCCAAGCAATCTTGAAAAAGAGAAAGTAAAACTGGAGGCATCACAATTCTGAACTGCAAGTTGTATTACAAAGCTGTAGTAATCAAAACAACCTGGTACTGGCACAAAAATTGACACATAGATCAGTAGAAGAGAATAGAAAACCCAGAAATGAACCCACAGCCATACGGTCAATTAATCTTCAAGGAAACAATAAAGAATATCGAATAGAAAAAAAGTCTCTTCAATAAATGGTGTTGGACATTGGGGAGGGTATGTGCTATGGTGAGTGCTGTGAATTGTGTAAGACTGATGAATCACGCCCTGTACCCCTGAAACAAATAATACATTATATGTTAATTTAAAAAAATGGTGTTGGGAAAACTGGACAGCTATAAGTGAAAGAATGAACTGGACCACTTTCTTACACCATACACAAAAATAAATTAAAAATGTATAAAGGACCTAAATGTGAGACCTGAAGCCATAAAAATCCTAGAAGACAGCACAGGCAGTAACTTCTCTGACATTGGTCATAGCAATTTTTTTTCTAGTTAGGTCCCTGAGGCAAGAGAAACAAGCAAAAATAAACTATTGGAACTTTATCAAAATAAAAAGCTTCTGCATGGCAAAGGAAACAATCAACAAAGAGTAAAGGGTTACTATCCAAAATATATAAAGAACTTATACAACTCAGGGCGCCTGGCTGGCTCAGTCAATAGAGCAGGCAACTCTTGACCTCAGGGTCGTGAGTTTGAGCCCTACATTGGGCATGAAGCCTACTTAAAAAAAAAAAAGAAAGAAAAGAACTTATACAACTCAACACCAGAAAACCCAAATAATCCAATTAAACAATGGGCAGAGACATGAACAGACATTTCTCCAAAGAAGACGTCCAGATGGCCAACAAACATATGAAAAGATGCTCATCATCAGTTACCATAAAGGAAAGGAAAATCAAAACTACAATGAGATATCACCTCACACCAGTCAAAATGGTTAAAATCAACAACACAAGAAACAACAGGTGTTGGCAAGGATGTGGTGAAAAAGGAATACTTTTGCACTGTTGGTGGGAATGCAAACTGATGCAGCCACTCTGGAAGACAGTATGGAGGTTTCAAAAAGGTAAGAGTGGAACTACCCTACAATCCAGTAATCGAACTACTGGGTATTTACCCCCAAAATACAAAAACACGAATCCAAAGGGATACATGCACTGTTATGTTTACAGCAGCATTATTTACAATAGCCAAGATATGGAAGCAGGCCAATTGTCCATAAATTGATGAATGGATAAAGATGTGGTATATATATACTATGGAAAGTCATTAAGCTGTAAAAAAAATAATGAAATTTTGCTATTTGCAATGACATGGATGGAGCTAGAGAGTATAATGCTAAGCGAAATAAATCATCGAGAAAAAGACAAATGCCCTTTGAATTCACTGATAAGTGGAATTTAAGAAACATAACAAATGAACAAAGGGAAAAAGTGAGAGAGAGAGAAACCAAGAAACAGCCTCTTAACTATAGAGAACTGGTGGTTAGCAGAGGGGAAGTGGGTGGGAGATGGGTGAAATAGGTGAGGGGGATCAGAGTGCACTTGTCGTGATGAGCACTGGGTGATGTTTGGAAGTGTTGAATCACTATATTGTAAACCTGAAACTAATATAATACTGTATGTTAACTAACTGGAATTAAAATTAAAAGCTTTTAAAAAATGGTGATGGTGGTACAAATCTGTAATTATACCAACCACCACTGACTGTGTGCTTAAAAGGGGTGAGTTTTATAGTATATGAATTAATAAAGTGGCTATTAAAAATAATCACATTTGAAAAAAATCAGATTTGATCCAACTTTAGTAATATGAATAAATGAATCAACCACAACAATTTTCTAATTTTTCTTAAAGATTTTTAAAAACGAAGTTTACAGTCTTCCCCAGGAGGACATTCCAGTATTATATGTCCTGAGAATGTTCCTTTTCTTTCCTTTTTTATTTTAGGATTTTCTCTTTTTTCTTTTCTTTTCCCCTTTCTTCCTTCCTTCCTGCCTTCCTTCCTTCCTTTCTTTCTTAGTAATCTCTACATGCTACATGGGGCTTGAACTTACAACCCTGAGATCAAGAGTCACGTGCTCTTCTAACTAAGCCAGCCAGGTACCCCAAGAACGTTCTTTTTTATAACTCCCTAGGGAAGTTAAGGTTTCCTTCTTTCCTAGGGGGTAATGCTTTGGCTAATGATAGAAAGAGGAAAGGGGTTCAGATGCCAGAATGCTTCCTTCTTTTTGCTGTAAAAGTCCCAGAACAAGAATAATCCGAATTAATTGACAATCTGAAACTTTTCAATAAATAAAACTGGAGAAATTTGAAAAGACAGTTAATAAAATTTTAGCATTCACCCATCATTCTACACTAGAACAACAGCTGTTTTCATTATTCTTTTTTCCCTCTAGTCATCCACATGTAATTCATTTTATACACAGCTGTAATCAGTGTGTATATAATTTTGTATTCCTTTTCTCATTGTATAAACATGCTATGTTGTTAACATGGTTTTTTATAACAATCATTTTCAGTGTTGCAATATTTCATCCAGTTGACATATCATTATTTTCCTAACTCTTCCTCTAACGTTGATTTTAAAGTCGTCTTTCCCCAATTTTTCTGTGTGTAGACAAGCTGTATGTAGATTTTTATATTTCCCTTCTTTTGTTCCTCAGCAGTAGCATTTCTGGGTCATACAGTATGAACATTTTTATGGCTCTTGCTTTCTAAGCTAGTATGAGTTTTTCAACACTATTTTACACTGTGGTGTGTATGTGTGTGGGAAGATATAGACAGGTTAATTTAACGAACATAAAATGGCACTAAAGGCTCTACTATTGAATTTGATTTTTCAAAACGGAATCACTTTTACTTTTTAGTTATAAAAATAGCAAATGTTCATTGTCAAACTTAAATAACTTACAAAGGATACAAATAGAAAGAGAGAGGTTTCCTGGAGGATTGATATAACACGTCACCTCCTAAATTTGAGTTTACCTCAGTGTGAAATGTGATTTAATGATCAGAAGCACTAAGATGCTCTTCATAGAAACCCTACAGCCTTAAAAAAAAAAAGAAAAAAAAGAAAAAAGAAAAAAGAAAAAAGAAATCCTACAGCCTGACAAAAGTCCACACTAGTTCCATGGAAGGAAAAAATATCCAAGTAGAGGGCTGTGGGATGTGATGACCAGGGGACAAGGAGAAGATATTGGGTTAACACATTCCACAAGGAAAAAGGCAGAAGCTGTGGTATGTTTTTGAGAGTAAAGAGATGAAAAGGGAGGCTAAGATAATTTCACGGTACTCTAGACTGAGGGGTTTGGCAGAAACACAAGGACCCATGTCATATAAGCAATAAACAATCTCTCAGGCAAATTGAGTATCTAGAAGTATAAAAAATAAAATTAATGTCAAATATACAGAAAAAATAAATTTGTCTCCTCTTTATACTACAAAGCTCAAAGATGAATGCTTGTTGGCCTAACTTAGAAGGCTAGTTCTTGACTACAGACTACAGAACATTAAAAAGTTTCTGATTTACAAGTCCATTCCTCAGTTTTGCATTTTCTATACTCTGATGGAAACCGTTTTTCTTAAGTCGAGAATCAGGTTGCCTCTTTGTAACCCCACACTTACCTAATCATTTCTATAACCCAATGTCAAGATTGTGCTTACATACTGTCTTTATAATTTTAGTTTGCACTGGTCTGTAGATTGCTTGGTAAGCGCTCTAAACTGTTTGTGTGGGTGTATTCTGTATCCTCAATAAGACCATAAACTCCAGGAAATGGCTTCTTTTCATTCTTCTCTACCAATACAATGAACATTAAAATGTAGCTAGGTTATCAAAGAATCTTGCTTAATCCTATGAGGAAAGAGGGTGAAAAATAGCAATATTTGGCTTCACACTTAGATTATTAATACCACCAGCTATTCTGGATTCTACCATTCTCTTAACTAAGCAGTTGCTCAAAGTTAAAGACCTTGGCCCTTGGAGCGCCTGGGTGGCTCAGTTGGTTAAGCAGCTGCCTTCGGCTCAGGTCATGATTCCAGGGTCCTGGGATTGAGCCCCGCATCGGGCTCCCTGCTCAGTGGGAAGCCTGCTTCTCTCTTTCCCTCTGCCTGCCGCTCTGTTTACTTGTGCTCTCTCTCTATCTCTCTGTCAAATAAATAAAATCTTAAAAAAAAAAAAAAAAAGACCTTGGCCCTGAAAATACTGCCTATTACTTTTGCTTCATCTCCCAGCTCAGCTCTCCCCACCCCACCCCATCCCCATTCTACTGAATTTTATGCTGCAGAGATACCAAAGTATTAATGCTTCTGGAAAGCACGGTGCTTTTTCACATCTCTAGGCCTTTCATGTGCTTTCTTCTCACAGGAGTACCATTCATCCACCTAAGCATCTGGATTGTCTTTCCATTCTTTATAACCCCCTCTGAAGCCACCTCCTCCAGGATCCCCCCATGTCCACCCCAAGAACTGTATGATGCTTTCTTCTGTTCTACCT
Source organism: Potos flavus (assembly GCA_028534135.1). Lineage (NCBI taxonomy): Eukaryota > Metazoa > Chordata > Mammalia > Carnivora > Procyonidae > Potos > Potos flavus. The sequence goes on along the minus strand of CM052900.1, from coordinate 96,403,110 downwards.
CTCTATCTGGAACAAACTTCTCCTGTTACACCGAGTGTACTGTATTGTAATTAACCTACTACATGTATTTATTCCATTAGACAAAATTCCAGGCTTAGTGATCATTTATCCAGGTAAGGAAGAATGGGAGGAAAGAATGGAGAAATAGAAGGAGGGAGATGCAAGGAAATTTTTGTGACCCCCTCTGAGCAGGAACCATGTCTTACTCATCTCCATATCTCCGGGAAGTAGGTAGGTCTTAGGACATACAGTACTCACCAAATGTATGATAAGTTGTTTTGACATAAATCTTAAAGGAAAAAAAATAAAACACCTTGGCATGAAATTCTTAAAGGAAAAACTGCCATTAATCAAAACAATGTATTGTTTGAACCAAATCAATTGTGGTGCACATAAGCACATTAAGGACCCAGCTTGAGACTCTATAGATCTTTCTGCCAAGAACTAAGCCAGACACTTAGAATTAAAAAATGTATAAGACATAATTCTCTCCCTCAAAGAGCTCATATTTTAGATGAGGAATCAGGTTCATAAAAAGATAATTACCATATAACATGATAAAGTCTATATCCAGGACACATTTAGCATATGAGGGTACAAGGAAGACATATATGTTATGTAGCTGGAGGTGATGGTGGTGGGGAAAGGGGGGAATTCAGGAAAGGCTTCCTGAAGAAGATGGTCCCTGGGCTCAATCTTAAATGACCAAGACATGCCTTAATATGTTTGGTCGGTGGGTTGGTCTGTGAAGGGGACTACTTGCTCTATGGCTCAAGCATCCTCCTGGGAGATTACTCATTCATTGTAAAGGGAACTGAATCCTAGGTCAGTTCTGGAGAGGCAAGCAATACTCTGTCTTCAACTGGATCAGATGAAGAACCAAAGAGAACTGGATCGCAAAGAACATTGTGCATTGGAGCATGGGGGTGGCAGAAGACTTTACCAGAGTAGCCAGAGTGTAAGAGGAATAAAAGAGGTGTGGGATGTGATGGCAGAGAGAAAAACACTCAGGGACCCAGGCTGGAGGAAATGGCTACCCATGAAGTAGCCCAGAAAACTGTATTCCAAGACAGACTTGAGCTATCCTGGGGGACTCTGACTTAGTTGGGAAAGAGTTTGTAAGAAGACAGAGTTTCCACAGTTGGGAGGCTGATGCAAAGCCAGAGAAATATTTACTTGCTGTTCTTACAGATACTTTATTACTATTATTTTAAAACTCAGGTTGCTTTGTCCCATGTTGCATAAGAAAAGTATGAGACACTATTCCAGCCAGCAAAGAGTTTACAACTGTGTTGAGAAAGAAATTGTTTTCATTTTTAAGTGCTACAGAAACACACTCAGGATAGAAGAATTGTGAAAGATTTCCCAGAAAAGGAGGGAACGAAAGTAGAATGCAAAGATGAGAATATCAGACCAAGTCCAGAGGATATTTACAGAAAACATATTTGTTTAAAAAAAAAACAAACTGAAGTAAGGGGCACCTGGGTGGCTCAGTCTGTTAAGTGGCCGACTTGATTTTGGCTCAGGTCATGATCTCAGGGTCCTGGGATCAAGCTCCACGTCGGGCTCTGCACTCAGTGGGAAATCTGCTTGAGGATTCTCTCTCTCCCTCTCCCTCTGCCCCTTCCCCCACTTGCGTGCTCTCTCTGAAATAAGTAAATAAATCTAAAAAAAAAAAACAAACCTGAAGTAAAATAAACTGGCAAAAACAGGCCTACTAATTAGAGAGGAGAATTTGGTGGTAGAGAGTTAAAAATAAGACAACGTGCTACATTCTAAGTGCCCTTCAGGATGGTAGGAGACTGGCAACCCAGGAACTGGACTCAGGTAGGACAGTAGCTGTGGGGTAAAGTCTCAGGCAGAATGTCTGGGGAGTGAGATCACAGTCCGGAGAAAGATAATTCCTCAGGGCTGGGCGGTAGGCAAGAACTGGATCCAAAGTGAAGGGCCTACTAGATTCTGACAGATGAGGTCAGGGGAGGTGTCTGGAAAGATTTCCTGACTCAGAAGTAGCATGTACAGAGAACTCTCCAAGGAGCCCTCAAGCAAGAGGTGAGGTGTTAACAATCCCCAGCTGGAGGAGACAGGCTGCCCACAAAAGTGCTTGACGTCAATTCCCTTGTGTTGCCCAGTGCTGGCAGGCAGGGAATGAACAAGTGGAACTAACTGTCCAGAGCCAGCAAGACACTGGGCTTCTGCGTTTCTCTTCAGTTATCGGAGAAGCAGGGGTGACCCAGTGGGCTAGAGATGGTGCCTGGTAGGTGTGGGTGTGGCTAATGATGTGATCCTACCTCCATTTTCAAGTGTCAAAACAGGATAGTTGCCAAGAAGCCCAGGCAAGTCATTGACAAAAAACGTACAAGGCAAGAGAATTCTGTTCTCACCCCTTGACTCTCCAATTACCTGGAAATCCACAATTGAAGGTCATCAGAATGCCCTCTTATTGTTTACCTCAGGTTGGAAGACATTGCACAAGGGTATTCAGATGTCCCACTTGTCTTATGGTCTGCTTTTAAAATTAAAGAATTTTGGAAGTTGAAAAAGGTTAATATTTTAAATGTTCCCCTTTATACTATTTTAGCTAATACCATATTTCGAATAATATTTGCATTCTCTCATTTAACTATTCCATGAAATCATAATTGTTTTTGGCTCTCCCTTGTTCCACTATATTTTACGCCCTTTTTTCTTGCTTAACAATATCATTTTCATCAAATTTTTAGTTTTTTTTCATTGAAAATAATACATGCTCATTTTAAAAGTTGAAAAATAAAAGCAGATTAAAAAATCATAGTCTCACAGCAATCATTTGTTTAACACTTTGAAGTATTTCCTTTCAGTCTTTTTTTCTGAGAAGTTTTTCTTTTCTTAATTACTGTACTGTAATGTTATTTATTTGAACTTCTGGATCGTGTGGTAAACAGTGCCTGAGGGAGAAGATTTTCCAGATGAATTGTTTGTGCCCAATTACACAATTTTGTCCAGTGGGAATAACAACTCATGAGGAAATTGTTTGCTTTTAAGTTTAATCCAGATACCACAAGATACACATTCTTTCAGACTCATCAGTATCCTCTCTTCCACCCATGTGGTTTGCTAGGATGAGGACTGTACTAAGAACCTGTGTGGCCTTCTGTTTACTGGTAGTCCCTTAGGAACTCTGCCAGGCCTTTCGTAATATATATTCTGTTCTTAAGTTCTTCATTTTGATTTGTTTTTCAGTCAACTAAATGTTTTACTTTTCTTCAAGAGGTTATGTGAATTGTTGGCATGGTTTTGAACCCTGCTGCATAGGAATGTCTGTTATTTTCATGAATGAAACGAAATGAATCTAGGCACCACACTGTAGTCACCATCTTCTCTCCTGAAAACCGGCTCACCTTCTGACTTTTGATATCATCCATAGCTACCAGCTCTCCCAGTTTTCATCTTTTATTTTCCCCTATGTTCCCAGAACATTTCTCAAATGTGTTCTCCATATCATTGCTTCAGTACACTTCAGTGTGAATTCTACCTTTTACTGTCTCCAATTTATATTTTAATTCTGCTATTGCATGTTCAGTTTACCTATACCTATCCATCCTTACTGCCCCCTTCTCATCTCAGCCTTCTTGTTCCTAATGCTTTTATGCTTCAGTTCAATACAGGACAGGTCTTCCTGCACCAACAAAGGATAACAGAAAAGTTTCAAAATTTCTTAGAGTTCTTATACGAAATACTATTTAGAGTTCTTCTTCCTTTAAATCTTCATAATGATGTTCCCCTTCACTTGTTCTAAAAGTTTTGTAAGTCCTGGGAAGGGGAGCTAAGATGGCACAGTAGGAGGTCCCTAGCCTTGCCTCATTCCTTGAACACAACAAGATAAATATCAAATCATTCTGAATATCCAAGAAGTCGAACTGAGGACTGACAGAACAAACCACACAACTAGGGGGAGAGGAGGCCACATTGTGGAAGGTGGGAGGTGAAGAGATGTGGTTTGGGGGAGAAACAGATCAGGCCTGCTGTGAAGGAGAGAGCAACCTGATCACGGAGAGAGAGGAGAAAGAGAGAGACAGAGACAGAGAGAAGCACCCAGGGGATCGCATAAGGAAAACACTTCCTCAAAGCACGGGAAAACAAGAGGGGCTGATTTTTCTAAGTTTTTACAACCAGTGGGGCTCAAAGACTGAAGTTTAAGAGGTCATAGCAGGGCTGGTGGGGAGCCCTGAAGGCACTGCAGTGCTTCTGTGGAGAAGGGCACATAGCCCAGGGGGTGATGGCACGATCTGAGGATCTCCTGGGATGCACTGCAAGAGATGATTCCCTCTTCGTGGAGCCCATGCGGGAGACGTGGCATTTCCTCTCCAGGGATAAAAGACCCAGCAGGCACCATTTCCCTCCCCCGCCACTCAGCATAGGCATAGAGATACCTGCTAAGGGCACCTAACCTGGACACTGGCTCTTTGCTGTGGTTTACTTCAAACTCCACGCCCCCTGCACTTTGGCACAATTGCACTTCTGGGATAAACCTGTCTCAGTTCCAGCAGAGCGAGACCCTCCCCTAGAGACTAGCAATGGTCTCCACCATGCTAGGTCCCTAAAGTTTGGAGTTTAAAACTCAGCCGGGCTACCTGGGGTAGAGTCCAAGGTGCAACACACTGCCTGGTGGGCAGATGGCCCAGACACAGACAGGGTGGAGGCAGGAATCTGAGGGACACCTGGGACATATGAGGGGGGGATCGTTCGCTCTTCTGGGAGGGCTTTCCAGATAGCAGTGGGCATGAACTCCCCTCTCAGGGGATGAGGGAGGGGGCTGGTGCCATTTCTTTCCCCGGCCTTTGGCATAAACTTACTTCGTAAGCAGCACAGCGACAGCAGTAGCAGTGTAAACCGCTTACACCAAGCTCTGTCTCCCATGCTCTGCAGGGGCTGCTTTTCTCGGGCAAGTGTGCCTGAGTATAAGCCTGTCTTTGCCACCTTATTTCAATTTAGATTATTTTCTTAAGCTTTATTTACTTATTTTAGAGAGAGAGAGAGACCCTCCCCCAGAAGACCAGCACAGAGACCCCTGCATGTATCATGTCTATGGACCAGAGTTCTACAAAGCTTCAGCTCTAAAGGAAATAGTATCAGGTCTCATTTAACAACCAGACCTGAGCACACCTAGTTAAAACTTGCCACACTGTGGCCAAGGTCCAAACACTCACCACTGCAAGCAAGGAGAAACTCTGCAGAGGACTGACTTGAGGGAAAGAGGAGCCAAAACACAGCAACAAGGTGCATTCAGCATTTACCAGAGACATTTCCTGAAGTGCCAGGCCCTGGACTGTTTATGACCTCTTCTATAAAAAGCCATTACTCTCAGGAGTGGGAGAAATAACAGGCTTTTCTAACACAAAGAAGAAGACAGAGACCTACACAAAATGCCAACATGGAGGAATTCATTCCAAAAGAAAGAACAAGAAAAAGTCACAGCCAGGGATCTAATTGAAACAGATATAAGTAATTATACCTCATCCAAAATTTAAAGCAATAATCATAAGAATACTAGCCAGGCTTGAGAAAAGCATAGAAGACACCAGAGAGTCCCTTACCACAGAGATAAAAGACCTAAAAACTAGTCAGGCCAAACTGAAAATGCAATAAGCGGAATTCAAAACCAACTAGATGTAATGACCACAAGGATAGAAGAAGCAGAGTAATGAATAAGTAATAAAGATGATAAAATTATGTAAAATAATGAAGCTGAAAAGAAGAGGGAAAAAATAATAATGGGTCATGAATGCAGACTCTGGGAACTCAGCAACTCCAAAAAGCCCAATAACATTCGTATCTTAGGAATCCCAGAAGACAGGGAAAGGGGGCAGAAGGTTTATTTGAGCAAATTTGAAAACTTCCCTAATCTGGAGAAGGAAACAGGCATCAAAATCCAGGAGGCACAAAAAACTCCCATCAGAATCAACAAAAGCAGCCCAACACCAAGACATATTGTAGTTAAATTTGCAAAATACAGAGATAAAGAAAAAAATCCTAAAAGTGGCAAGCCAAAGGAGTCCCTAACTTATAAGGGAAGACCAATAAGGTTAGCAACACCAGATCTCTCCAAAGAAACTTGGCAGGAAGAAGTGAGTGACATGATATTCAAAGTGCTGAATGGGAAAAATCTGCAGCCAAGAATACTCTATCCAGCGAGGCTGTCATTAAGAATAGGAGGGGAGATAAAGAGTTTCCCAGACAAACAAAAACTAAAGGAGTTTATGACCACTAAACCAGCCCTGCAAGAAATATTAAAGGGGACTCTCTGAATGCAAAAGAAAGACCAAAAGCAAGAAAGACTAGAAAGGAACAGAAAAAAAGTCCAGAGACAATAACAAAACAAGTAATAAAATGGCATTAAATTCATATCTATCAATAACTACTCTGAATGTAAGTGGACTAAATGCTCCGATCAAAAGACATAGGGTGTCAGAAAGAACAACAAAAAAAGACCCAGCTATATACTGCCAACAAGAGACTCATTATAGACCTAAAGACACCTGCAGATTGAAAGTGAGGGGATGAAGAAACATTTAGCATGCAAATGGATGTCAAAAGAAAGCCAGAGTAGCCATACTTATATCAGACAAACTAGACTTAAATCAGACTGTAACAAGAGATGAACAAGGGCACTATATCATAAGAAAGGGGTCTATCTATCCAATCTAACAATTGTAAATATTTATGCCTCCAACTTGGGAGCATCCAAGCATGTAAAACAATAACAAACACAAAGGAACTCATTGATAATAATACAATAATAGTAAAGGACTTTAACACCCCACTTAGATCAATGGACAGATCATTAAAGCAGAAAATCAACAAGGAAACAATGGCTTTGAATGACACACTGGACCAAATGGGCTTAACAGATATATTCAGAACATTTCATTCTAAAGCAGCAGAATACACATTCCTTTCAAGTGCACATGGGACATTCTCCAGAATAGATCACATACTAGGTGACAAATCAGGCCTCAACAAGGACAAAAAGAAGATCAACAAGGACAAAAAGAGATCATGCCATGCATATTTTCTGACCACAACACTATGAAACTGGAAATCAACCACAAGAAAAAAATGTGGAAAGAGCACAAATATACATAGGTTAAAGGATATCCTACTAAAGAATAAATGATTCAACCAGGAAATTAAAGAAGAAATTAAAAAATACATGGACACAAATGAAAACGAAAACACAATGTTCGAAAACCTTTGGGATACAGCAAAAGCAGTCATAAGAGGGATGTATGTAGCAATACAGGCCTACCTCAAGAAGCAAGAAAAATCTCACATACGTGAACGAACCTTCCACCTAAAGGAGCTAGAAAAAGAACACATGAAGCCTAAAGCCATCAGAAGAAGAGAACTAATAAAGATTAAGCAGAAATAGGTGATACAGAAACTAAACAAAATAAAACAATAGAACTATTCAATGAAAGTAGGAGCTGGTTCTTTAATAATAAAATTGATAAACCCCTAAGCCGACTTATCAAAAAAAAAGACCCAAATAAATAAAATCATGAATGAGAGGGGAGAGATCACAACCAATACCACAGAAATACAAAACATTACAAGAGAATATTATGAAAAATTAAATGCCGCCACATCAGACAATCTGGAAGAAATGGATAAATTACTAAAAACATACAAACTATCAAAACTGAAACAGGAAGAAATAGAAAAGTTGAACAAACCATTAACCAGCAAAGAAATTGAATCAGCAATCAAAAATCTCCCAACAAACAGAAGTCCAGGGCCAGATGGCTTCATAGGGGAATTCTACCAAACATTTAAAGATTAATAACTTCTTTCTTAAATTGTTCCAAAAATAGAAATGAATGTTGGCTAATTGAATTTATATTAAAAAACAAAAACAACCCCTCCCAAAAACCAAAAGAATAGAAATGAAGGAAAGCCTCCAAACTCATCCTATAAGGCCAGCATTACCTTGATTCCAAAACCAGACAAAGATCCCACTAAAAAAGAGAATTACAGGCCAGTATCCCTGATGAACATGGATGCAAAAGTTGTCAACAAAATACCAGCAAATCAAATCCAATGGTACATTAAAAGAATCGTTCACCACAATCAAGTGGAATTTATTCCTGGGCTGCAAGGATGTTTCAATATTTGTAAATGAATCAACGTGATATACCACATTAATAAAAGAAAGGATAAGAATGATATGATTCTCTCAATCGATGCAGAAAAAGCATCTGACAAAGTACAGCATCCATTCTTAATAAAAAAAAAAAACTTCAACAAATTAGGAATATAGGGAAAATCTTCAACATCATAAAGGCCACTTATGAAAGGCCTATAGCAAATATCATCCTTAATGGGGAAAAACGGAGAGCTTTTCCTCTATGGTCAGGAATAAGATGGGGATGTCCACTCCCACCATTGTTATTTAACATAGTACTGGAAGTCCTAGCCTCCACAATCAGACAACAAAAAGAAAGAAAAGGCATCCAAATCAGCAAGAAGAAGCCAAATTTTCACCATTCACAAATGACATGATACTCTATGCAGAAAACCTGAAAGACTCCACCCAGTAACTGCTAGAACAGATACAGTAAATTCAGTAAAGTCTCAGGATACAAAATCAACATACAGAAATCTGTTGCATTTCTATACACCAATAATGAAGCAGCAGAAAGAGAAATCAAGGAATCAATCCCATTTATAACTGTACCAAAAATCTTAAGATACTTAGGAATAAACCTAACCAAAGAAGTGAAAGATCTGTACTCTGAAAACTATACAATACTTCTGAAAGAAATTGAAGATGACACAAAGAAATGGAAAAACATTCTATGCTCATGGATTGGAAGAACAAATACTGTTAAAAGGTCTGTACTGTCCAAAGCAATCTACACATTTCATGCAATCCCTATCAAAATACCAACAGCATTTTTCATAGATCTGAAACAAACAACCCTAAAATTTGTATGGAACTACAAAGGACCCCAAATAGCCAAAGCAATCTTGAAAATGAAAAGAAAAGCTGGAGGCATCACAATTCCAGGCTTCAAGTTATGTTACAAAGCTGAAGTCACCAAGACAGCATGGTACTGGCAAAAAAACTGACACATAGATCAGTAGAACAGAACAGAAAACCCAGAAATGAACCCACATCTGTATGGCCAATTCATCTTCAACATAGCAGGAAAGATTATGCAATGAAGACAGTCTCTTCAACAAATGGTGCTGAGAAAACTTTCATGCAAAAGAATGAAACTAGGCCACTTTCTTATACTATACACAAAAATAAATTCAAAATGGATGAAAGACTTAAATGTGAGACAGGAAACCATCTCAAAATCCTAGAGAAGAACACAGGCAGCAATTTCTATGACATTGGCTAGCAACTTCTTACTAGAAATATCTCCAGAGGCAAGGGAAACAAAAGTGAAAATGAACTACTGAGACAAAAGCTTTTGAGATAAAAAGCTTTTGCACAGCAAAGGAGATAATCAACAAAGCTAAAAGGCAACTTACAGAATGGGAGAAGATATTTGCAAATGACACATCTGATAAAGGGTTAGTATCCAAAATCTATAAAGAATTTATCAAACTCAACACCCAAAAAACAAATAATCCAGTTAAGAAATGGGCAGAAGACATGAATAGATATTTTTCCAAAGAAGATGTCCAGATGGATAACAGACACACAAAAAGATGCTCAACATCATTCGTCAGCAAAATACAAATCAAAACTACAATGAGATATCACCTCACACCTGTCAGAATGGCTAAAATCACCAACACAGAAAACGATAGATGTTGGCAACGATGCAGAGAAAGGGGAACCCTCTTACACTGTTGATGGGAATGCAAACTAGTGCCTCAACAGTGTGGAGACGGTTAAAAATAGAACTCCCCTACAATCTAACTATTGCACTACTAGGTATTTACCCAAAGAATGCAAAAATAATGATTTGAAGGGACACATTTACCCCGATTTTTATAGCAGCATTACCAACAATAGCCAAGTTATGGAAAGAACCCAAAAGTCCATTGACTGATGAATGGATAAGGAAGAAGTGGTCTATACACACACACGCAGACACACACAATGTAATATTACTCAGCCAAAAGAATGAAATCTTGCCATTTGCAACTATGTGGATGGAACTAGAGTGTATTATGCTAAGTGAAATAAGTCATTAGAGAAACACAAATATCATATGATATGATTTCACTCATATGTGGAATTTAAGAAATGAAAAGAAGAACACGGGAAAAAGAGAAGCAAACCATAAAATAGACTCTTAACTATAGTGAGGGTTGCTAGAGGGGAGGTGGGTGGGGGGATGGGTTAAATGGGTGATGGGTAGTAAGGAATGCACTTGTGATGAACACTGGGTGTTATATGTAAGTGATGAATTGCTAAATTCTACTCCTGAAACTAATATTATACTATATAACTAACTAGAATTTAAATAAAAACTTGAAACTACAAAAAAATAAAAAGAAAGAAAGAAAAGTTTTGTTAACAGTGGCTATACCCAGTTTGCATTCCCACCAACAGTGTAAGAGGGTTCCCCTTTCATATATACGATGGAATATTATTCAGCCATCAGAAAGGATGAATACCTACAATTTGCATTGACATGAATGGAACTGGAGGGTATTATGCTAAGTGAAGTAAGTCAAGCAGAAAAAGACAACTATCATATGATTTCACTCATATGTAGAATATAAGGAATAATGCAGAGGACCATAAAGGAAAGGAGGGAAAACTGAATGGGAAGAAATCAGAGAGGGAGACAAACCATGAGAGTCTCTGGACTCCAGGAAACAAACTGAGGATTACAGAAGGGAGAGGGATGGGGGCATGGGGTAACGGAGTGACGGGTATTAAGGAGGGAACGTGTTGTGATGAGCACTGGGTGTTATATGCAACTAATGAATCGGTTAACACTATATCAAAAACTAATGTTGTACTATATGTTTGCCAATTAATTGAATATAATAAAAAAAGAAAAAGAAAAGTTTTGTCAAGCCCCATTTAGCTCATTTAATACACAGGACCCTTCATGATATTATCTACCTCCTTTCACAACCCACATTCCTCCAGATGCAATCTTTACCATAACTAAGGAAATAATTCTTTGTAATTGCCTGTTCATATCATGCTGCTTTTTAACTATGCCTTTTTAGATGCTATTTTATCTGTACAAAATATTATCTCCTCAAGGTGCTCATTCCCTAACACACAAACTTTTATCTAGTCAACTGCTATTCACCCTAAATATCGCTGAGAGGCCTTTCCAGCCACTCCCTCCTCCTCCCCAGCCCAGACTAACGTGGACCCTCCGTGAGTCCTATAACAATCTATACACACTTCTGACAAAGCAAACATCACCCCAATTGTTTATTTACTTATACACTCTTTGAAAGAAATCTGTCTTCCATAATTTAATACTTCTAGTACTTCACTCTTTAGTACATTGTAGGTATTTAACAAACGTCTGTTGAATGAATTAAGAGACATATTCTTTTCTGCTTTTAAAAAAATTAACAGATTTTTTTTTTAAAGATTTTATTTATTTATTTGACAGAGAGAGAGATCACAAGTAGGCAGAGAGGCAGGCAGAGAGAGAGGGGGAAGCAGGCTCCCCGCCGAGCAGAGAGCCCGATGCGGGGCTCAATCCCAGGACCCTGGGATCATGACCTGAGCCGAAGGCAGAGGCTTTAACCCACTGAGCCACCCAGGTGCCCTAACAGATTTATTTCTTAGAGCAATTTTCAATTTACAGAAAAACTGAGCAGAGAGTTCCTATATAGTACTCCTCCTCTCCCTACCCCCACCCCCATTTACATTAGGGTTCACTCTTTCTGTTGTACAGTTCTATGAGTTTTGACAAATGCATAATGTCATGCATCCACCATGACAGTGTTATACAGAATAATCTCACGGTCCTTAAAATCCTTAGCTCCACTTAGCCATCCTTCCCCACCTCAAACCCAGGATAACCACTCTTTTTTCTACTGTCTCCATAGCTTTGCCTTTTCCAGAATGTCATATAAGTTGGAATCATGCAGTATGTAGCTTTTCTGGACTGGTCTTCTTTCACTTAGCAATATGCATTTAAGTTTTCTCCATGTCTTTTTGTAGCTTGATAGCTCGTTCCTTTTTATTACTGAATAATAGTCCATTGTTAACATGTACCACAGTTTGTTTATCCATGTAGCTACTGAAGGACATCTTGGTTGTTTCCAAGGTTTTTTTTTTAAGATTTTTATTTATTGATTTGAGAGAGAGAGAGCGTGTGTGCGTGTGTCACAAGTTGGGGGAGGGATAGGGCAAGAAAAACTCAAGCAGACTCCCTGCTGAGTGAGGAGCTTGACATAGGGCTCCATCCCACAACCCTGAGGTCATGACCTGAGCCAAAACCAAGAGTCAGACACTTAACTGACTGAGCCACCCATGTGCCCCCCCCCAAGTTTTAACAATTATAAATAAAGCTCCTGTAAACTTCTGTGTATAGAGTTTTGTGTGGACATAAATTTTCAACTAATTTGAGTAAATACCCTAAAAGCATGATTGCTGGATCTTATGGTAAGGGGTTGTGTTTAGCTTTGTAAAAACCTATCAAACTATTTTCCATAGTCACCATAGTATTTTGCATTCCTATAAGCAATGAATGAGAGTTCCTATTGTTCCTCATTCTTACCAGCATTTAGTATTGTCAGTATTTTGAATTTTAACTATTCTAATAGGTATGCAGTGGTATCTCACTATTGTTTAAATGTTCAAGTTCCTAATGGTCTATTATACAGTACATCTTTTCATATGCTTACTTGCCATTTCTACACCTGTTTTAATGAGGTGTCTATTTAGGCCTTTTGCCCACTTTTAATTCGGTGGTTTTTTTATTGTTGAGTTTTAAGAGTTTTTTGTATATTTGGGATTCTAATCCTTTACTATATACATGTTTTGTAATTATCCTCTCCCAGTCTGTGGCTTGTCTTTTCATTTTTGAAGTGTCTTTTGCAGAGCAGAAATTTTTAATTTTAATGAAGTCCCACTTCATTTTTTCTTTCATAGACTATGCTTTTGGTGTTGAATCTAAAAACTCATCACAAAACACAAAGTCACCTAGATTTTTTTCCTATGTTATCTTCTAGCTTTATAGTTTTGTGTTTTACATTTGGGTCTATGCACTCCATTTTTAGTTCATTTTTAGTAGAAGGTGCAAGTTCAGTGTCTAAATTTACTTTTCTGCACACGGATGTCCAGTTGTTCAGCACCATTTGTTGAAAAGACTACCCTTTCTCCACTGGATTGCCTTTGCTCCTTCATCTAAGATCTAAGATCAATTGAAAGAGACATTCTCTTGGGCAGAGTTTTTCAAAGTAGAGGTATTTAGTGGAATACAGCCAGCATTTTATTATTTTTTTTAAAGATTGTATTTATTTGAGAAAGAAAGCGAGAGAGAGAGTGAGAGAGCGAGCAAGAGCGGGGGGAGGGGCGGAGGGAGAGAGAAAAGCAGACTCTCTGCTGAGTAGGGAGCCTGACATGGAACCTGATCCCAGGACCCTGACCTGAGCCAGAGGCAGATGCTTAACTGACTGAGCCACCCAGGCATCCAACAGCCAGCATTTTAAAAAATGAAATGGCTTAGACTAAAGAATACCAGAAGGCAGATAAGTAAATATTGTTAGTAATACTTTTGTTTCAGCTGTGTGTGTGTGTGTATGTGTGTGTGTGTGTGTGTGCGCTGGGTTGTAGCACAAAACGTATTTTTTACTGCAGGTTGTGGTCGAAAAGGTTTGAAAGTCAATTGCTCTAGAGAATCTACTAGAGATGAAAGGCTATAACCATTAGACTTAAATAACTATCTGCCATATTCACCAGAAATTTTCAGTTATATATCTAAGATGCAAATCTAACGATATTCTTTTGCTTAAACCCTTTAAGATCATTCTGAAAGCAATGGAAAGTAAAATGTAGTGAAGTAAGAATAAATGCAGCAGGGCCATTCAGAAGACTGTTGTAATGAGCTAGGCAAATTATGATCAAGACCTAAAATAAGGCAGTGGGTTTGGAAGCATAAAGGAGATGACTCTAAGATCTAGAGACTGGATATGCAGGGAGCAGAGAGGAGGATATACTGAAAGAGGAAAGGCAGTGATATTTACCAATCCAGAAAATACAGAAAGTGGACCAGTTTTAGAGTAAAAGAAGATAAGTATGGTTTTGGATATGATCAATCTGGGGTGGTGACAGGGTTTCCAACTAATGAAGTTCGGGAGGCATTTGAATATTGAGGCTCGGAGCTCGGCAAATAAGTAGTGGTGGAAATTATGATTATGAATAAAGCCACCCAGGACAAGTAAATAGAGTAAGAAAAATAAAAGGCAAATAATAAGATCCTGGGGATCATAAGCATTTAAGTAGTGAAGAGAAAATGGCACCCCCTACACACAAATAAATACTCAGAAAGGTGTGAAGAGAACCAACACAGTAGTATTATGTAAACTAAGGGAAGCAAAACAAGATTGCAGATTTAAACTCAAACAGATCAGTAACAACTTAAATATGAATGACCAAAATGCTGTAAAAAAACAAAGATTTTCAGCTTGTTGAAAGACAAAGATTCTCAAAGATAAAACCAAAACAAAACAAAACTCACATCAAATTTAAGAATACAAAAATGCTGAAAGTAAAAGAATGGAAAAAACTATGCTAATCAAATATAAACTGAAAGCTGGTGTGGCTATAGCTGGTATTATAAGTGACAATATAACTCTATCGGTCCCAGCCAAAACAGACTTCAACGGATACATCCTAATGATAAAATGAGAAATCATCATGAAATATAGCATTTTGGGATTAACAAGCTCCAATGATACAATCTCAAGATACATAAAGCAAAAATGACAGAACTATAATAGGAAATTGACAAATTCACAATAATGGTGGGAGATTTGAACACCTCTCTCAATAATTGGTAGCATAAGTAGACCAAAAAAATCAGTAGACTGGAAAAGATTTGAACAATGTGACATGATTTGGACTCTTGACTTAATACAGAATATTTCAGCCAACACTGCTACATATATGTTATTTTTACACATACTTGGAACTTTTTTTTAGTGCCGAGGTATAAATTTTGTCTCAACAAAATTCAAAGGGTTCGAATCATATAAATAAACAACTAAAGCACTAACAGGGGATCTATAGCCTTAAATGCACAGGTCAGTAAAGAAGTTTGAAAATTACAGAGCCAAAAGATCTGAAGACACCTCACCAAAGAAGATATACAAATGGCAAATAAACGTATGAAAAGATGTTCCACACTGTATGCCATTAGGGAATTGCAAATTAGAACAACAATGGGATACCACTATGCATTTATTAGATTGGCTAAAATTCAAAACACTGACAATACCAAAAACTGGCGAGGATATGGATCAACAGGCACTTTCATATTGCTGATGGGAATGCTAAATGATACTCACTTTGAAAAACAGTTCAGCAGTTTCTTACAAAATGAAACATACTCTTATCATTCAATCCAGCAGTATTTACCCAAATTCACTGAAAACATGTCTACACAAAAACCTGCACACTATGCTTACAGCAGCTTTACTCAAAGCTGCCAAAATTTAGAAGTAACCAAGATATCCTTCATTACAGGAGTGGATAAATAAACTGTGATACAGTCAGATAATGGGTATTATTCAATCTTAAAAAGAGATGAGCTATCAAGCCACGAAAAGCCATGGAGGGACCTTAAATCCTTATCATTAAGTGAAAGAAGCCAATCTGATTAATTTCAAATATATGACATTCTGCAAAAAGGCAAAATATAGAGACAATAAAAAGAACAGTGGTAACCAAGGGTTAGAGGGTGGGAGAGAAGGATGGGTGGAGCATAGAGGATTTTGAGAGCAGGGTAACTATTCTATATGATACTGTAAGGGTGGATACATATCATTATTCAGTTGTCCAAACCCATACAATGTACAACACCAAGAATGAACTCTAACATGAACTACAGACCTTGGGTAATTATGAAATATCAGTGTAGGTTCATCAACATATAACAAACGTACCACACTGGTGGGGGACCTTAGTAATGGGGGAGGCTATATGTGTGGGGGGTATATGGGAACTCTACTTTCCGATCAATTTTGCTATGGATCCAAAATGCTACAAAAATAAAGTCTATGTTAGGGAGGGAGGAGCAGGGAGAGAGGGAGAGAGAGAATCTTAAGCAGGCTCCACACCCACCACAGAGCCCAACTAGGGACCTGATCTCATAACCCCGAGTTCATGATCTGAGCTGA
The DNA here is from genome assembly GCA_028534135.1 of Potos flavus. Taxonomy (NCBI): domain Eukaryota; kingdom Metazoa; phylum Chordata; class Mammalia; order Carnivora; family Procyonidae; genus Potos; species Potos flavus. Next base: position 96,386,784 of record CM052900.1, on the reverse strand, counting down.
AATCAAGGGTCAGACGCTCAACCAACTTACCTATCCAGGTGCCCCTGAAGTCTATTTTTAAAAAAATTAAATAGCTAAACATACATCTCAAGAAGTTAGAAAAAGAACAGAAAAAAAAACAAAAACCAACAACAACAACCAAAGAGGTAGAAGGAAAGGAAGAATACAGAAACTAATAAAATAGATAACAACTCAAAATAAAGAAGATTAACAAAATGAAACTTTGTTCCTTAAAAAAAAGTTACAGGTGTCTGACTGGCTCAGCCAGTAGAACATGTGACTCTTGATCTCAGGGCTGTGAGTTCAAGCCCCACCTTGGGTACAGAGATTACTTAAAAAAATTTTTTTTAATTTAAAAAAATAAAGGGTTCAAAGAGAAATAGGAAATGTGAATAGTTTCTACACTTAGAAACTGAGGAAGGAAATAGTGTCAAGAAAGCAGGCCTAAAAATCAACAAGACAGTAAACAACAAATGTTGGAGAGGATGTGGAGAAAGGGGAACTCTCTTCCACTGTTGGTGGGAATGCAAGTTGGTGCAGCCACTTTGGAAAACAGTGTGGAGATTCCTCAAGAAATTAAAAATAGAGTTACCCTATGACCCTGCAACTGCACTACTGGGTATTTACCCCAAAGATGCAGATGCAGTACAAAGAAGGGCCACATGTACCCCAATGTTCATAGCAGCAATGGCCACAATCGCCAAACTGTGGAAAGAGCCAAGATGCCCTTCAACAGATGAATGGATCAAGAAGATATGGTCCATATATACAATGGAATATTATGCCTCCATCAGAAAGGATGAATAC
>CM052900.1:96357087-96385477 GCA_028534135.1 Potos flavus | reverse complement strand
AAAATAAAATAAAATAAAATAAAAGTATTTGGGGATAAAAAAAAAGAATTACTATTTTTGTATTTTGGGGGTAAACACGCAGTAATTGGATTGCTGGATCATAGGGTCATTCAATTTTTAACTTTTTGAGAAACCTCCACATTGTTTTCCACAGTGGCTGCACCAGTTTGCACTCCCCAAGTGCAAAAGGCTTCCTTTTTCTCCACATTCTCATCAATACCTATTGTTTCTTGTGTTGTTGATTTTAGCCATTTACAGCTGTGAGGTGATATCACCTTGCAGTTTTGATCTGCATTTCCCTGACTAGTGATAATGAACATCTTTTCATGTGTCTGTTGGCCATCTGAATGTCTTCTTTGAAGAAATGTCTGTTCATGTCTTCTGTCCATTTTTAAATTAGATTATTTGTTTTCTGAGTGTTGAGTTTTATAAGTTCTTTATATATTCTGGATACTAACCCTTTTTCAGATATGTCATTTGCAAATATCTTCTCCCATTCCACAGGTTGCCTTTTAGTTTGTTTCCTTTGCTATGCAGAAGCTTTTTATTTTGATGTAGTCCCAAGAGTTAATTTTTTTAAAGATTTACTTATTTGAGAGAGAGTGTGCATGTGCGCAAGCACACACAAGTGGGGGAACGGGGAGAGGGAGAGAATCTCAAGCAGACTTCCTGCTGAATGAGACTGACACAGAGCTCAATCTCAACCCATGAGATCATGACTTGAACCGAAACCAAGAGTCAGACGTTTGACCCACTGAGCGACCTTAGTTTATTTTTTTTTTAAATTTACTTTGTTGAAGATTAAGTGACCTTACAATTGTGGGTTTATTTCTGGGTTTTCTACTCTGTTCCATTGATCTATGTATCTATTTTTGTGCCAGTATCGAACTGTTCTGATCAATACAGCATTGTAATATAACTTGAAGTCTAGAATTGTGATGCCTCCAGCATTGCTTTGCTTTGTCATAGCTTCGGCTATTTGAGGTCTTTTGTGGTTCTACACAAATTTTAGGATTGTTTGTTGTTTGACGCTTTTTAACAACTGGCTACATGGAAAACTCAGTAGAAGTCTGAGCAACTGGTCTCAAATGAGACAACAAATCAGACTGAGTGTTCCTACTTATGCCATAATGGAAGAAGCAGGGAAAGACTAAGTAATTTTGTCAAAAATGAAGATCAGTGAGAAGGCTCTTGATTGTGCATAAGTGTCTGCTTTTCTTCAAATCTTCCTCTAAGAATGTTATTATTTTCAAAAGTTATGCTGACAAGTATTGATTATTTAATATGGATGCTAGTAAAGCTTTAACAAAGTTTAGGCTGGCAAAAGAAACGTGATTGACCGGACTACTGATCTGTACTTAGCTTCTAATCTTTAATCAGATACCTCTCTCACTTAGAAGGTGCCTTTCCAAGTTACAGATATGGTACCTAAGAACAAATAAGCACTTTAACTCGTTCTTCTTTGGAAAACCCTAAACTTAAAAAGTAACTGTCAGTTTGTGTCAAAGGTCCATTTCAGGTTTAAAAATCACACCTTGACCTGAGGGTGGTTCCATCATCCTTCATTTATAAGGAATTTCAAAGTTTATTTTTGAACCATTCGACATGAAGATTATTTAACCTTAAATGCCATTCTTTATAATAGAGGTAGAAACATACTTGCCAATATTATAGAACTATATACTTAACAAGTGTTAGAGTTTCTCATACAGAGCCATAATCTTAAATCATGAACTAGGGCTACTCCCTACTTTCACCTCTCCCCATACCTAGACTAGCTGAAGCAGCCTCCCGATGACGCTATAATCCATACCACTTCCCGATTGAGGCCGCCTGATGTGAGAATCTAAGCTACACTCACCCACTTAGATGAAGAGTATCTCTTCACGTCCCTAGACGTACATTAACTACTTGCCTCTTGAAAGTGTTTATACATACGGGAAGACCGTGCAGCTCTCCTTTGTAAACAGAGAGAGCATCCATCTATATCTCCATTGTGTTATTCTGTCTAGGCCCGTGCCTCAAGTAAAAATGTAAACTGTTTTCTTATTTGAAATCCTAAAAATATATTAGAAGAAACTTTTCCACATTAGGTAACATATACATGCCATTTTTTAATTGAAAATGTAAAATTTTGTGCGACTTTGTAGTTAAAGCATTCGTTTATCATCATACAACATGACACTTTCTATATTCAATATGACAGAATTTAAAAATAACTGGCCTATCAATTTTGAGAAATCTTTATGCAATGGGTATAGTAACAGATGTCAATAAGAAAAAATACATTGATTACTCCAAGGTAGTCATAAACATATGCCAAGAAAAACAGTTTGAAGGGAGAAATTGGCCATGTCACTAATCTGACTTCAAAAAGTTCTTGAAATAGGTAAGGACACAACATAGATGGTCATAATGTGCTTTTTAAAACCCATTCAAATGTTTATTAATTTTTGGATATCATAACATTTTATGAAGAAGCTAAAGCATTCCTCTTTTATTACTGAAAATATTGTTACTAAGGAGGTAAGAAAGAACTGTCTTTTTTGTTTGTTTGTTTGTTTGTTTGTTTTTAAGAAAGAACTGTCTTATCAACCATCATTATCATCTCACCAGTAAATGAAAAAAATAAAAATAAGGCTAATAAAGACAAAGGAGCTTGATACAAGGCAAATCACAGGCTTGAAATGCTAAAGTATATTACTCATCTTAATATATTATAACATCAGAATTCTTTAAGTTCAAAATCACCTCAATAAAATATAAGACATCTATAAGCCAGTACTATCATTTTGTATGGTTAATTTCTATCACCTTTGGGAAGGGAAATCTATATAACATGACGACTTTCAAATTTATTTGGTAGATCTAGCTATGGGCCACTTTTATATTAATCTGATTTAATGGGATCTATTTTAGGTTAATTAATCCTCAGAGATATAAATTCCTTAATAAAGCAGTCAGCAGTATTTTAAAATATTAACCAAAATATTCATGTTAAGCAATCCATTAACAAGACCAAAATACCTCACTTTCTACTTCTATTTGCAGCTTTCAAAGCATAACTCTGCTTCCCTACCTTCCCAAACACCCCCTTGTATTCCATGATAACCCTTTCCTTCACATTCCATTCCCCTCTCAACTAGGAAATGATCAGATTAATTTACATGTATCAAGTGACTGCAGTTAATTTACCCTATAACATTAGCTAAGCCCAAAGTACTGGTATATATTAATTAAGTCAGCTAATGGTGAAATGGAAGGTTTAACCCCCTACTTAAGACTAGGACATCATCAAGCATAAAGAGAGATTTTCTTTTTGGGAGGTAGAAACAGGAAGTCTGAAATCATGCATTATCTAGTGGTTGTAGTCCTTTTAGGATGATGAATATCCCTTGTCCCTCTGCCCTCCCTAACATATAGACTGCTAAAAACACAACCCTCCTCTGCCTCCCTTTCCTTTTTTCTCTTGCCTATTTAGAATGCAGCAACTGTACACACACGTACTAATTCAAAAACTAGGCATTGAAGGCCAATGACAGCACCTAAACACAGTACAACACTTCTTCCTTTTTAATCCTACCCTTAACTGGCAGCTCCCAGATTCTTTAATATTCATTTCAACTACCTCTGGCAATTAAGATTTTGACGACTTCTTTTTTTTTTTTTTTTAAGATTTGTTTATTTGAGAGAAAGAGAGAGAGCATGAGTAGGAGGGGCAGAGGGAGAGAGAGAGGAAATCTCAAGCAGACTCCACACGGAGCCTGGAGCCCAATGCGGGGCTCCATCCCATGACCCTGAGATCACGACCTGAACCGAAATCAACAGTCAGATGTTTAACCGACTGTGCTACCCAGGAGCCCCAGACTTTGATTTCTTTTAAAATACAATTTTGGAATGTAGCCCCTTCAGCAATGGCTACATTATTGAAATCTAGCTTTTTTATCTGCAGAACCCCAAGAAAATTTTGAAAACCATACATCTCACAATACATTCTTAAATTGACATCTAAAATTTTTCACCATAAGTTTAAGTAGTTGTAGAGGAGTACCTTCAAACATATTGTAAATACCGCTATTTTAAAATAAAGCTGTTATATCACCTTAAATGTATCATTCTTATCATTCTATCATGAGGCCCCTGCCTTTTGACCTCATCTAACTCTAATTATCTCCCAAAGGCCACATCTCCAAATACCCACACACTGGGGCGTTAGGGCTTCAACATACGAACTGGGGGCAGGGCACAATTCAGCCTATAGCAGTAAGTTTTAATTTCTCTGGGATAAAGGCCCAAGGATTTAGTTGCTGGGTTATATAGTAGTTGCATGGTTAGTTTTTTAAGAAACTGCCAAACTGTTTTCCAGAGTGGCTATATCATTTTATATTTCCGCCATCAATGTATAAATGATTTGGCTTCTCTGCATCCTTGCCAGCATTTGGTGTTGTCAATATTTTTTATTTTAGCTATCCCAGTGATATCTCATTGTAATTTTAATTTGCATTTCCCTAATGGCTAATGAGGTTGAACATCTTTTCATGTGCTTATTTGCCATCTGTATATCCTCTTCAGTGAAAGGTCTGTGCACATCTTTTTCCCATTTTCTTTTCTTTTCTTTTCTTTTTTAAGATTTTATTTGACAGAGAGAGAGATCACAAGTAGGCAGAGAGGCAGGCAGAGAGAGAGGGGGAAGCAGGCTCCCCACCAAGCAGAGAGCCCGATGCGGGGCTCGATCCCAGGACCCTGAGATCATGACCTGAACCGAAGGCAGAGGCTTTAACCCACTGAGCCACCCAGGCATCCCTTTTTCCCATTTTCTAATTGGATTGATTGTCTTTTACAGTTTTGAGAGTTCTTTATATATTCTAGATACTAGTTCTTTGTCAGATACATGGCTTGCAAACGTTTTTTTCTCCATCTGTAGCCTGTCTTTGCATCCTCTTAACAAGGTCATTTGCAGCGTAGAAGATTTTAATTTTGATGAGATAAAATTTATCAATTTTTCCTTTTATGGATCATGTTTTTGGTGTCAAGTCTAAGAACTTTTTGCCTAGTTGTAGACCCCAAATATTTTCACTTTTTTCTAGAAGTTTTATAGTTTTATGTTTTCCTTTTTTTTTTTTTTGCCAACGGATGTCTAATTGCTTTAGCACCAGTCATTAAAAAGCTATTTCTCCTCCTTTTGAATTGCTTTTAGGTTCTTTGTCAAAAATTAATTAGGCATATTTATGTGATTCTATTCCTGGGTTCCCTATGCCACTCCAATGATCTGTTTATCCCTCCACTAGTACTACATTATCTTTATTAATGAAGCTATGTAGTAAGCTATGACAAGGGCTTGAGAAAAGGTGATTCCTCCAACACAAATTATTTCTAATGTAATGTATTTTATGTTTGAAAGTCTTTTACTGGATGGTGTTACATTTTTCCTCAACAAAAAATCTGTCTATAAATTAAAAATAAATTTCTCCTTATTTTTCTGTAATAAAAGACTTCGAGTGTTAAAACGATTTCTTCTGGTTTGAGTTTTCTTTACAATTATTATTACTAACCAATTAAAATATAAGTATACTGTAAATTTTGATTTTAAAGATTCTTAAACATAATAAAGAAAACTGTATAAAGGAGATAGGTGTGAGGGGAAGTGAGGTGGTCGCTGCCATCACGCCATCACCGCCTGGTTTGTTGCCAGAGGAAAATGGCAGATCTGGAGGATCAGTTGTCTAATGAGGAGAAGGTGTACAGAGCAGCAAAATTCATCATTCATGCCCCTCCTGGAGAATTTAATGAGGTGTTGAATGATGTTCGGTTACCGCTTAATAATGACAATCTTCTTAGGGAAGAAGTAGCTCACGCATTTGCACAGTATAACTTGGACCAGTTTACTCCAGAAAAATTGAAGGTTATAAAGATCGGATATTGATAACAGAACATGGTGACTTGGGAAATGGAAAGTTTTTGGATTCCCAAAACAGAATTTCTTTCAAATTTGATCACTTAAGAAAGGAAGCAACTGATCCAAGACCATATAAAAGAGAAAATGCGTTGAAACACGGAGAACTTCAGTAGAGACTGTTCCGTCAGCGTATATAAAAGAACATTATCCAAATGGGGTCTGTATTGCCACATGGTTAAAAAAAAAAAAAAAAAAAAAAAAAAAAGATGGACAGCAAACCACTGTTGTATGCAGAGAAAGCCATCAGTTCCAACCAAAAAACTTTTGGAACCGTCATTGGAGGTCAGAGTGGAAGTTTCCAATCACTTTTCAACCACTCGGCATCTTGAAAATTCAGGTTCATTATTATAAGGATAGTACTGCTCAGTTAGTGAGTTATAAAGACATACAAGATTCCCTAACAGCATCTACTGAAGCACAAACAGCATAAGAATTTATAAAGATTGTAGAAGCTGCAGAAAATGAATAGCACACCGCTACCAGTGAGAATTACCAGATGACGTCAGACACTACTTTCAAAGCTTTACCTTGACAGTTGCCAATTACATGACTAAGATTGATTGGAACAAGATCCTTAGCTACAGGATTGGCAAAGAGATGCAGAATACATAAGATGAATATTGCATGACCAGATCATTTAGTGTCTGCATTTTAAGAAAAAGCATTGCAAAAGTATCAAAACTGTCAAACGACCCAATCAGGTGAGCTGTTGCCACTTAAAATCACGGTAATTAATTAGTTTGGTTAGAGCACAGAGCTTAGCTAATTAACCATTATTTTTCATTTTTTTTGTTCAAAGATGATTGAAAATGAGTTTAGTTTAAATGTCTTTTACTTTCTCTTATACCCTTCTTTCTTATAAGAGATGATTCTTCTAGTTTAATGTTAGAAGTTTTTGAAGTGTTTCAAAAATAGTTTACTTATTGTAACCCTAAAATTGTTGTCTTCCAGTTTATGAAGTGGGTAACTTTTGATATTTGCCCAGCACTTTTTAATGGGATCAATAACGGACATTCCAGTTTAAGGTGGTTGATGGATTTAGCCATACATGCTGCTGAAGAAATTGTCTACCTTTCCCCCCCTTGCCTCTTCCATTTATGTTAAATTGAGATTAGAGGGAAAGCATTTTCTGTATCAATTGTGTTTGAACCTTTCAAAAAGGGTTTTTAGCTAGCTTAGAGTTTAAATAAATTTTTTAAAAACAAGGCCAACATCCAGTGCCGCTTTGAGCTTCTGAAATTAAATGAAGATACTTATTTCAGAAATACATTCAATGCTTCTCTTCTTGTGACAGTTACACAAATTAGCTTGAATTCCATATGTCCCTGAGTTATTTTTATCATAGAACCACAAAGGTACTATAACATGGTATATTGCAATATACAAAATCCTGAACTCATAAAAAATAAAGTTAAAAAATTAAAAAAGAGATGGGTGAGGTTTTTCTTCTTCAATTACTTCACATTTCCATGCAGTGACTATTATTTATCGTCAGAATGAAATAGTGCTTGGCACCAATTCTATTCCTACTCTTAGTTTTCATAAAGTTAAATGGTGAGAAACCTGTTTCGCATAAATGAGAAGAAGAGAAAGGAAGTCTTGTTAGAGCAGTTCTCAATTCTTCAAAATTTTTTGAATGATGTTAAAAAAAGATAACAGTAATATACCATCAAAAATATACCTAATAGTATATTAATCAGCAAACAAATCAATTAGGTTCTTCTCTCAGTTTTGTGACAGCAAAAAAGTGGAAACTACTTGAACTGCAAAAGGAATTTTTATCTATCATTATGTGAGACAGTGTCACTTAGTCATCCACTATCTTCACACAGACACCAATCTTTTCAATTTTGCCCTTTGGCGCCCTGGGGTTTTTACATCCGGGGACCTTTGTGAGATCTGAGATAGAGCAGTATGCCTTTCTTTCTTAATGGTGTGAGAAGGGCAACAGTGAATGAGAAGGGGGAGAGCAGACCCTGCACGTCCATCATAAACACATTCTCAGGCAGAACAATGTTAGGAAAAGTACGTGGGGAATTTAAAGATCTACAAATTGGCTCCCTCCAACCATTTATGCCCCATACCCCTTGAAAAGTGTACCCAATTTAAAGAAAGAAGGGAGGTGCATCTGCCGCCCACAGGATCAACACCAGCACAGGAAGTCCACGGAAGTGAGCAGTAAATGCTTTTTGAGGAGAGAAACTGCAAGAGCAAAATGACAAGCACCGAAATAGCAACATGATATATCAAAGGAAGAACCCCACTTAAAAGCTAAGAATCAGGCTGAAGCAAATTAAGCTGTTGCTTAAAGCATAATAATTGAGGCCTTTACATTTACCAAACCACTCTGCTATCACAGAATAAAAAGGCTTGTTTATCCCTCCTCTGTCCTAGGGATAGGACATTATCTCATAAGCCTTTAATTCACCCCAAGTGCTATTTAAAAGCTATGAAACGTTTAAGCAATTCATTAATATAAAAATCTTTATAGGACAGAAGTACGATCAAAACCAAAAGGTAGGAAGCACTGAGTAGTGGAAAGGATATGCTGTCTTATGGTAGTGCCCAGATCCCAGTTTTTGCCCGGCTGTCCCCTGTTCTTTGGTAAAATCTCAGATAACCATCCCTTCCACAGCAAGGTTCTCCAACCACCTGGCCAAACAGACGTCCTGACACTCATTAGCAGGTCACCTATTTTAATTATTCATTGTGCACATAGCTGCCCAATGCTTTTGTTGCTTGTTTTTAAAATTCATTTATTACTTATCCATTCTTTTTCCTGTTATTTTTTCTGTATGTTTTTCTTAGTTGTTTCTCATGCTGCTCATTTTTCCCATGTGCCTGGCAGTCCCTGGTTGTCTATTCATATTTTAGAAAGAAGGACTGAGGAACTGGTGTGGATTTTCTATGCCATTTAAAAAGTTGGTCTCTTTCCCCCTAGACCCGTCACCTGTGTGGATGGCTGACTGAGCCCTCGGTGCAGAGCGAGATGCCTTGGCTGGCCTGCTTGCTCTAGGCCTGTTCTCAGACTGTGCCGTTGTGCTCTACTGTGGGTAGACTGTACTCCAACTAGACGCCTTGGCTTTCCTCAGGTCATTTGTTCTTTCAGCGATCTGGCTTTTGGACTGAGGGTTAATGCCCGGCTGCCTGTGGTCTGTGTGGGGGTGGGGGAAGCAGATGGGGATGCCAGCCAGCACAGCCCCAAGTACAGACCTTCAATTATCCCCACTGTCTTCAGCCCCACTTTTCCCTTCTCTCTTCCGTTGTACCTGCTGGCCTGGAGCCCAGAGTCATCAGGTGTCCCTGGGCAGACTGGCTGCCTAGATTCCTTCCAGCATTCCAGCAAGCATTTTGGCTTCCAGCTCCTATTAGGTCGGCTTGCGGCTGTGGCTTTCTCTGCCTGCCTCCTCCATCACCACAATTCTGTCTGCTTTTTGAATTCTAGAAATTTGTTGTATCCTTCATCCACTGGTGAACCCCTTCTCTTTCCTTTTACTATTATACGTTTACTGCCTCTTTTGTCTCCCTTATTTGAGTGTGGATTTGTAAGCGTTGACTAGTAAACACACATCCTCAACCTACCATCTTGAACTAAAAGCCCTGATATGAATGTTAAGCTGTCTCTCTTATGAATATTTACCTAACCTGTTTATCTTCATGGCTGCAGTGTCTATTTAAGCATTGCATAATTTATAAATTACTTCAGTAAAGTAAGGCAAGAGAATTAGAGCAAATAACTTCAGAGGGATAAAGATCTAATGGCAAAATTTTTCAGAAAATCTTATATAATAGCAACAGTTTATTTTAGTAAAAAAAGAGAAAAAACTGCTTACTTAAAGATGAGAGTCATGGGGCACCTGGGTGGCTCAGTGGGTTAATGCCTCTGCCTTCGGCTCAGGTCATGATCTCAGGGTCCTGGGATCGAGCCCCGCATCGGGCTCTCTGCTCAGCAGGGAGCCTACTTCTCCCTCTCTCTCTGCCTGCCTCTCTGCCTGCTTGTGATCTCTCTCTCTCTGTCAAATAAATAAATGAAATCTTAAAATAAATAAAATAAAATAAAAATAGGTAACCACAAAAAAGGAACAAAGAACTTGGAAGAACTCTTTAAATTTAAAATTCTTAGAATTTAAAGAGTGATTAGAAAAGGAAGGTAAATCAACAGCTGATCTGGAAAACAAAATTGAGAAGCACAGAATGAGAGCATATGGATAAAAATATGGAAATAATAAAGAGACCATAAGAGACATAAAGAGCCAATCCAAGAATAGGAAAAAAGAGTGGGGAAAACTATTCAATAATAACAGAATTCCCCAGAGCTGAAGAAAGACCCAAGTCTTAAGATTAAACGGGCTCAGTGAGTACTCAATACAACTAACTGATAAAAGATCCACATGTATACATTTCCTCATAGAATTCCAAAACAAGTATAAAAAGGAGACCCTGAACAGGGAATGCAGGTCACCCAGAAAGAACTGACAAACTGCTTCTTGTCAGCAATAGAGAATGTTAGAAAACAATGGAACTACGTCTTCCCATTTTCTAAAGGAAATTATTTTCAGCCTCGAATGCTACACCCAACTCAACTACAAACCAGTATGAAGGTACAACATAGACAGTTTTAGACAGGACTCAGAAAGTTTATTTCCCACATATCCTTTTAAAGAACTCATTTCAGGATCCATTCCAGTAAAAGGGTGGAATAAATCAGGACAGTGGAAGTGGATCCTGTGGGAGACACAGGATGCTGAGAACAGTGACTCCAACCCAGGAGAAGAGTGGATGGAAATCCTTGGAAGACAGTTGTGTGGTGGCCTAGGAAAGCATGTGGGTACAAAGGGGGATTCCACAGAATAGAAAATACAACTGAGAGTAGAGAAGAAGTGAGGCCATGACAAAGACATATTATGTCTGAAAAGGAGAAGAAGGGAAGGAGGAGGAAGAAGAAGAAAAAGAAGAAGAAAGGCAATTAGAAACTCCCTGGGGGAAAAAAGGCACAAAAAAAGCTACATTTTGAATATGAAGCAAGCTTACACGTACCTTGATTATAAGGAGCTAATGGAGTATGAGAAAAAAGGATCTAGTTGTTATTGATCACAGAATCTTGAGAGTCCAGGGTTCATTACCCCAGCCCTAGAGGGAAGAAAATGTAATCCCAGCAAACAAATTGGCTCTGCACTAAGTATTTATAGAATCATATTTTAGCGGATACTATAAATAGAGATGCCCTTCATCTTAGGCCAGAACTAACTTTGATACTTTGGCTTCAAGACATAAATTTTGGGATCCTAAAAGAAAGACTGGCCAAAAGTGTTTCACTCTTATTTTTTATAAATATGGCACCGAATCATAGTAAGTTCCTACCTGTACTACTCTCCCTAAAGATGATAGTTGTTTTCATTATTCAAATGGTCCAGCACTCCAGAACTAGCTCAGTTTCCTTGGATTTGGGGGCAGATGTCAGAAGAAATGTCTGTTCCCTGTAGCTGAGCAGATAACCATGCAGAAAAATAAGGTATATTGACTGCTCAGGGAAGAAACTGTGGCCTACGGTAATCACAAATTATAACTCTTGTTACTTCATTACAGATCCCAGAGGCTAGGCTTTGAATTTTTATTCTTTGATCGGAATATTAAAATATCAGCAAGCATGATTTCTAAGCAAAAAGGAACTTTTTATAGGGAATGTGCAAACATCGCATGTTCTCTTCCCTACTAGCAGAAATATGATTCAGCTTCTGGAAAAGGACAAATCCTTGCAGTTATCTGCTTAATAACAAGAGGCATTTGTCCTTGTCTGTTAATTCTACCTGCCTTCCTGACAAGGGGAAAGTAACTTCATGCTGCAGTCAGTGGGTCTCAGATTCATAAGGGAAACTTTCCTTTCTGGAAAAATTAACATGTCATGACAGTATGATACTATTCATAGTTTTTCATCTTTTAGATTCAACTTCTATGGAGACTTGCTTGTCCTTGGTAACAGGACAAAACAGAAAAGTTATCAACCTTGACAATGTAAAATAAGTGTCGCTGACAGAAAGTGAGAAGAACAGATGGAAAAGGAGCACATGTTCTAATGCCCCTTTTTAAAAATAGGGGAGTTGACAAAGACTGTCATAAGTGGATGAAATGAGAAATAGAGTTGTCGTTATCTAAAGTTACTAAGTTAAGCAGCAGAGGAAGTAAAATTAATAATACAACTACTATTTCAAACCCTGGAAGAGAGAATGAGATGACTGTAAGCTAAACATTCATTTTTTACAGTGGAAAGTCAACAGATAATATCTAAAGTTGATCAATCAAAAAAACCAGATAAAAGTCTATTATTTGGAGTAGTAGCCCCAAATCTTTTTGATTGTACAACCCTCTAAGGAAAATATCTTAGAGCCCAAATCCCTGACATTTGTATATTTACTTATTTATGTTCCATATAAACTTATAACTATATTAATCTATTACATATATACTATGACTTACATAAAAATAGACATTAAAAGTGTATCGGAATAATTTTGAATGAATTTTTTATGGAGAGGGAACACTTACAGTAATAAACCAGAAACAGAAAATCACCAACTATTCTGACAAAAATAAACATTTTAAGATATAAAAAAGTATATGAGAACAAAGTACTTCCTAGGATGTGTACAGTTTTTAGACACAGAAATCTAGAAGTTAGAGATGTAGCCACCAGGAAATCCCAAAAGATAGGAGGTTCAAAGAGGCTACCTTTCAGAAGTAAAGCTGGGGATACAGAGAAGTAGAAGGGGAGACTTACCATGTGCATCATAAGCTCAACTGTACTATTTTACTTATTATATACATGTTTTCTTTTGTATAAAGAATTAATCTAGGGGCACAGGTGGCTCAGTCAGTTAAGTGCTGGACTCTTGATTTCAGCTCAGGTCATGATCTTGGGGTACTGTGTGGCTTGTGGCCTCTGGCTCCTCGCTCAGTGGGGAGTCTGCTTCTCTCCCTCTCCCTCTGACCTCCCCCTCCATGCGTGCTTGCTCTCTCTTTCTAAAACAAATAAATCAGGGATGCCTGGGTGGCTTGGTTAAGCATGTGCCTTGGGCTCAGATAATGATCCTGAGGTCCTGGGATCAAGCCCCACATCAGGTTCCCTCCTCAGCAGGGAGTCTGCTTCTCCCTCTACCTCTGCCCCCTACTTTCCCCCACCTCCACTCATGCCTTCTCTCTCTCTCTCTCGCTCTCTCAAATAATAAAATCTAAAATAAATAAAAACTTCATTACAAAATAATAAATCAATCTTTTTAAAAGATTAATCTAATCAGCCCCATAAAACTGTGCCTCTACCAGTGTTTATGCTGATTCATTCATTCAACAAACATTTACTGAACATCTGCTCTGGGCTAGGCACAGGGGACAAAAAAGGACAACTGACATCTTGGCTCTCAAGCAAATCACAGTCTGGGGCAGAAAAAGCTATGAAAACGAGTGATGACAAACCAGTACCATAAATGTTAAAAGACAAGCATGTGCCGCCTATCTTGCACGGTCTAGGTTACAGAAGTGGACACTAATAGTGTGTGGGGTGTCAGGGACGGATCGCTAAAAGGTCACTTCCTCTTGGATTTGAAACCTCAAGGACAAGTAGAAAACTGAGAATAAACCAGGTAGAGAGGAATGCAGGGAAATGGAGGAAGGGCATTCTAGCACAAAGGAGAAAAGGTGGGGGAGGGCAGACAGGCTGACACCTGAGCATGGTGTGTTGGTAAGCTGGAAGTTTTTCTTTCAGGATTGTTAGGGCAAACGGTGCATGAGGTGGTGATGGCAGGAATGAGAGAGCAAGACAGGAAGGAACCAGAAATGAAGGGCCATGCTCAGAATTCTGCATAGTCTCCCGAACTAGGTCAGATGTGCATTTGGGGGAAGATTACTCTAGAAGCAATGTGGAAGATGGAGCTCAAAGGGATAAATGAGGCAGGAAGGCCATTCTGGGGCTATTATAGTGGGCCCAATGAGACAGAAGGAGAGAATCCTACCAGCAGGAGACAGATGGCCAATAGGTCCATGAAAAGGTACTCCTCATTATTAATCATCAGGGAAATGCTCTTGAGTAACTGGAGAGTATCACTAACTGAAACAGGGAAAGAAGCAAGTTTCGAGGGGGGTGGAGTTTAGGTTAGGACATGTTAAATATGAAATGCTCCATAAGAGACTCTTAATCATAGGAAACAAACTGAGGGTTACTGGAGGGGAGGGGGGGAGGGGTTGGGGTAGCTGGGTGATGGACATTAAGGAGGGCATGTGATGTAATGAGCTCTGGGTATTATATAAGACTGATAAATCAAAGGCCTGTACCTCCGAAACCATTAATACATTATATGTCAATTAATTGAATTTAAATAAAAAATGTTTTAAAAATATGAAGTGCCATCTAAAAACAGATAACAAGCAGCTGAAAGTGCAAATCTAAGGTTCTGGGAGAGAGGTTCGGGCTAATGATACACATTGAAACTCATTAATATTTGGGTTGTACTGGAAGCCATGTGAAGAGCTGCAATTATCCATAGAGATTGTACAAAATGAGAAGCCAAAGAAGGCTGGAGTCCTGGAGAAAGCAGGGAGCAAAGGACTGAAGAGACTAAAGGAAAGGGCAGGAGTACCAGGAAAGAATGGAAGAAGGTCAGGGCAACAAGGAGGTGGTAGATGACCCAATAAGGGCAGCTGAAATGACAGGTCATGGCATCCTGACTGAATAGGGAAAGGAGGGAAGCCAGAAGGTGTCAGCGGACTGGAAGGCACGGGAGTGGCAAAGGCCTCAATTAGGAAGCCAGTGATAAGATAGTAGTGGTGGTGAGAATAAAGAATAGGAATGCAAGAGACACAGGAATGCATGCTACCAGAGCTCAGTATCTTAGAGTGGTTACAGAGTATTTTTGAATACATGTAAACATATGTGTACTACACTGTACAACCTGAGTATATGCTCAGGACAAGGCGAGGGTAATAAATAGGCTCTGCCTTCACTGGATCAGGTGTGTCTGAAAATGTCAGCTGGCACATTAAAAACAAAACCAAGCGTTGTCTTCTTCAAAGGGCAAAGAACGACTCTAATTCATTATAGTAATAAAGAGAAGTAAGTTACATTTTAAGAAAGTTTTCTTAGAGTTTATTAGGTGAAATTTTTGTGTTCTTAACTTTCGTTTATATAAGGGTATAAAAGTTTTAAAATAGTATCAGTTGTAAAACACAATTATTTTTGCATATGATGTTCAGCAGCAATTTGCATTTTCTTCTTTAATAAATATCCATAATTCCGTCCACAGTAATTGTTGGAGTATTAAATACAAATCTCTTGGGATGCCTGGCTGGCTCAATCAGAAGACTATGCAACTCTTGACTTTGGCGTCATGAGTTCAAGTCCCACGTTGGGTGTAGAGATTACTAAAAAAAATAAACTTAAAAAAAATACAACTCCATTATAAAATCTGTTCTATGACAACATCTTTAAACCAAATAGTAATAGGAAAGACACAAGAAAAATACTTTAGGAAATAATTGATTTTTTTAATTGTCAGAATTCAGTTGTATTCTTTTTGTGGTAGGCAGAATTCTAAAGATGTCTCTCAAGATTCCTACCCCCTGGTTATTGAATCAAACAATCTAGGTACTGCAATAAAGGGACTTTGCAGCTGGAATTAAGGTTACTAATCAACTGACTTTAAGGAATATCCTTGGTTATCTGGGTGTACCCAATGTAACCATATGAGCCCTTAAAAGCAGAAGAGACAGGCAAAAGAGCCAGAGCATGGGACAGAGAGGCAATCAGAGAGATTTGAAGCATGCAGCGGACTCTACCACTCTTGCAGGCTTTTAAGATGGAGAAAGGGAGCCATGAACCAAAGAATGTAGGTGGCCTCTAGAAGCTGAGAACCACCCCAGCCAACAGCCAGCAAGGAAATGGACACCTCAGTCCTATAAGAGTATGGAACTGAATTCTGACAACAACCTGAAAGAGCCCAGAAGCCAATTCATCCCCAGAGCTCCAGAAAGAAACTCAATCCTAGTGATACCTTGATTTTCAACCTTTGAAACCTGGAGCAGAGAAAGAGCCAGGCCAAACTAGGCCCAGACTTCTAACCTACAGAACTACGAGATAAGGCTGCAAATTGCAAATGCATGTTGGTCCAAACTGCTAAATTTGTGGTAATATGTTCTAGGACCACTGGAAAACTAACACATTTTCTTTAATTACTGACTTCAGATGTGTTCTATCAAATCTCATTTTCTCGACCCTTAATGTACTTTGGACAGAATTCACACATCTTTCAGTAATACTCAGTTATTATGAAATCCTGTCTAATTTATTTTCCCCCGACCTTTTACTTTGAAAATCTTTAAATCTGTAGAGAACTTAAATAATTACTTTTCTTAATATTTTATTTATTTACTTGACAGAGAGAGAGAGAGAGATCACAAGTAGGCAGAGAGGGAGGGGGAAGCAGGCTCCCCCTGAGCAGAGAGCCCAATGCGGGGCTCGATCCCAGGACCCTGAGATCATGACCTGAGCCGAAGGCAGAGGCTTTAATCCACTGAGCCACCTAGGCGCCCCAAATCTAAAGAGAACTTAAAAGAATAGTATAAAAAATGCCCTTATACCTATATTCATTAATTGCTAACATTGTCCTTTATTTGCTCGTTTTCTCATTGTCTCTAAACATATATAAATATCTCTACCTCTCCTGCTTTCTTCTTCTCTGTATCAGTGATCCTCAACTAGGAACAATTTTGCCTCCCAGAGAACATCTGGCAATGTCTGGAGACATTTTGATTGTCACTACTGGGGGTGTTACTGGTATCTAGTGGGTAGAGACCAGGGATGCTGCTAAACATCCTACAAAACACAGTCCCACACAACAAGGAATTATCTAGCCCAAAATGTCAATAGTGCTGAAGTTAGAACATCCTGCTCTTTATACATGTACATATAAACAACTTTCCTGAACAATTTATGAGTAAATTATAGATATTATCATATTTTTTACCCTAAATTTTTCAGTTTACACCATCTAAAAATAAGGACACTCTTCTAAATAACACAGTTTACCGGTGATACAATAATACCATCCAATGTATAGCCCATTTTCAAATTTCCCCATTATTTCAAAAAAGTCCTTTAGCAGTTTTTATTCAAAAGCTGGATCTAATCAATGGTACAGAGGTTGTCATGTTCATCAAGATTTTAAATTTAATATAAACAAGAAGCTCTAATTTTCAAGCAATTGGGGGCAGGCAGTAAAACTTGTGGTGCCAGCTCTAGGATCTATAAGTCTGTGACTCTTGATACCACACATGTCTGAAATGGATGCAGTAATTAATTCAGAAGGTCGTTAGCATGTTATAGATCTCTCTTGCAAGAATATCCTCAAACATGATTACTCAGTTCTTAGGACAGAAAGGGGAACTCATGTTTATAATAACTCATAACCCTATTGAAAAAACACCAATCTGAAACAACAAATCAAGAAGGAACTTTTTCCAAAGAAGACATGAAAATGGCCAACAAGCACATTAAAAGATCCTCCTCAACATCACTCATCATCAGGGAAACTCAAATCAAAACCACAGTGAGAGGGGCACCTGGGTGGCTCAGAAAGCATCTGCCTTCAGCTCAGGTCATAACCTCAGGGTCCTGGGATTGAGCCCTGCATGCAGCTCTCTGCTCAGCAGAGAATCTGCTTCTCCCTCTGTTCTCTCTCTCTCTCAAATAAATAAAATCTTAAAAAACAAAAGAAAACAAAACAGTGAGACACTACCTCATACCTATTAGTATGGCCACTATCAAAAAAAACAAAAAACGAAAAGAACAAGTGCTGGCAAGGAGAGAGAGCCCTTGTGCACTGCTGGTGGGAATGTAAATGGTACAGCCACAATAAAAAACAGTGTGGAGTTTCCTCAAAAAATTGAAAATAGAACCACCCAATGACTTAGCAATCTCGCTTTTGGGTATATATCCAAAATAATTACAAGCAGGATCTCAAAGAGATATTAGCATTCCCATGTTCACTGCTGCATTGGTCACAATAGCCAAGAGGTAGAAGCAACCTAATGTCCAGTGACTGATGAATGGATAAGGAAAGCGTGGTATACACATATAGTAGAATATTATTCAGCCTTCACAAAGAATGAAATCTTGTCATATGGTACAAGTTGGAAGAATCTTGAGGGCATTATGCTAAGTGAAATAAGTCAGTTTCAAAAAGACAAATACTGCATGATTCTACTTATATGAGGTATCTGAAGGAATCACATTCATAGAAACAGAAAGTAGAATGTGGTTACCAAGCTGGAAGGGAGGGGGAAATGGGGAGCTGTTGTTCAATAAACACAGAGTTTCAGTTTTGTAAAATTAAAAAGTTCCAGAGAGCTGTTGCCAACAATGTGTATATATATATTAAATTTTTTTTTTATTTCTTTGAGAGAGAAAGAGAGAGAGAGAGAACAACAGAGAGCATGAGCGAGGACAGGGACAAGCAGACTCACCGCTGGGCAGGCAGATGAATGTAGGGCTCAATCCAAGGACCCCGGGACCATGACCTGAGCTGAAGGCAGACGCTTAAGCGACTGAGCCACCCAGGCACCCCAACGATGTGCATATATTAACACTAATGTACCATACACTTAAAAATAGTAAGATCATGAATTTTATATTATATGTTTGGAGTCACAGTAAAAAAACAAAACAAAAGAAAAAAAATAAAACAATACCAGAATCACATCTAAAAAAGAGAATTATTTAATTTTATGAAATATTCGGTCAACTCCCCCCACAAAAGAATCATTATTTCTAAAGAAAAATTCATCCACTCATATTTTGGTTGTTTTTCAAATATGTTTACATTACAATATCCTAGTTTTTCTAAATTCATATACTTTGTAGATTAAAATTAAAAAAATTATTCGCAAAATATTCAAATGTCTAGAAATATGTTAAAAATGTGAGACATTTAGCTTTTCAACCAAATGATATAAAAATATAGTATTTAACAGAATGGTACAGTATTGTTTCAAATCAACTCTAAGAAATTAAAACATTGGGGCCCCTGGGTGGCAGCTGATTGAGTTCTTGGTTTTGGCTCTGATCTCAGGGTCATGAGATCCAGCCCCATGTCGGGCTCCCCACTCAGCACAGAATCTGCTTGGGACTCTATCTCCCTCTCCCTCTGCCCGCCCCCCCCCCCCGCCACCGCATGTGCACTCACTCTATCTTTAATCAATCAACCAATCAATCTTAAAAAAAAAAACAAAAATATTAAACTGTACCTAACTCTGAAAAGGAAGGAAGGAAGGAAAGAGAACAAACTTCTACAGAGAATACAAAACAATTCTATAATCCATCAAAGTGAAAACCAGGGTAGCACTGGAAAGATGACAAAGAAACCAGCACTGTTACTGTATGCCACAACCCCAAAGTATGGTGAGGATGTACTCTGTCTGAGAATTCATCATTTCTTTGAGTTCCTAACAGAGGTAAAAAGCAATTAATGGTAATATAAATGGTTACATTATAATTTTATGCTTGAATTTAAGATATTGTGGGATGCATATGCTCTCAATATACTGACCAGTCTCAGGAAGCTAATTATAGTTTTGGAGATTTAGTTTCAGTCAAAGGCAAAAATTTAGCTCTGAACAGCAGGTCTAACAAACATGATGAGAACCACACCACCTATAGTCTTTAGGGAACCACTACCTGCTCTAATTATCTTTAGATCTAAAATAATCCTGGAGGCTGAAAATGGGCAAGAAGCCATAATACTCTTAGTACCGTATTTGTCAACATCATCACTTACTACTAGTTAATCTAGATCAGTAACCCCATCTGGTACTAAATCCCACAAAAGAGCCACACTAAGTCATAAAGAATGAAACCATCTACAGCAGTCATGTTTGAGAAACAGTACTAATAAAAGCCTGGTATCAGAAATGTTAAACAAGTGCCCACACCCTGATGAGAACATGCTATCTCATGACAGCTCTACTGAACACATAATTGAAACTGTTAGTCAGAGGACCTGGGTGGCTCAGTGGGTTAAAGCCTCTGCCTTCAGTTCAGGTCATGATCTCGGGGTCCTGGGATCGAGCCCTGTATCAGGCTCTCTGCTCAGCAGGGAGCCTGCCTCTCCCTCTCTCTGCCTGCCTTTCTGCCTATTTGTGATCTCTCTGTCAAACAAACAAACAAAAAATCTTAAAAAAAAAAAAGAAACTGTTAGTCATTTTTAAGAAGATGCCTGAAGAAATATAAAACTTCGGCAATCGAAAGGGCTTAAAAATCTTTAGAAGTACCTACATATCTCAAACTACAAATTCCATTAGAATTGCAGCAGCTTTTTCAATGCAACAGGGCATGCAGAGGGAATGACTAGAATGGAAATGTGTATAATCTAAACATAGAGAATTGCTCTAAATTGTCTTCACTTTCATTCTTCCAGGACTTAATGATAATGAGAAAGAAGAAGGTATTCTAAACTAAAACCAAGGAATTATAGGGTTGTGTTATCAGTCCCACTCAGACTTGAGCAAATCCTAAACGAAGTAGATCCTAATTTGTAGAAAACATACTGCTAAAAACAAATCAATGCAGGTGTCACTCTGGGTCGCTACAACCAGCGGGCCACAAGTAGTATCGTCATAATGGTGTGTGGAAAAAAAATACTGCCTGAAAACGGCCTGAGCTGGTTAATACACCCACAGTTTCTGATCTCTGATGGAAGACTCTATTCAGTGTGCCACAACAGTTAGCCAAGCCAGGAAGTACTATCTCTCGGGTAAGGTTTCAACAAACTGGCTGGAAAGAACGGAACTCCAAGTTCATATGCTCTGACTCAGGTAAGTGTTTGCAGGTCTCAAACCCTCCTGGCCGTCAGAGGCCCCACAGACAAACAGTATACCCGCGCCGCTTCTCTGGAAGAAGTACTCCCTGCATCAAAAAGCTGGCATTGGTGGAATCTGCAACAAGGGGCAGAGTAAAGGACCACGTCAATGAGATAAACTCATTTCCTTTCCTTTTCTTTTCCCACAGCTTTATTGAGAGATGATTCACAAACCATACATTTTATTCATTTAAAGTATGCAATTCGATGGTTCTTAGTATATTCATAGAGTGCAACCATCACCAGTCTCAGTTTTAGAACATTCCCATTACCCCCAAAATAAACCTCATATCCATTTCTCCCCAACCCTCCCAGCCCTAGGCAACAACTAATTCATTTTCTGTCTTTATAGATTTGCCTTTTCTGGACATTTCATATAAATGGAGCTATATAATATGTGGTATTTTATGGCTGGCTTCTTTCATATATTTAATATTTTCAAGGTTCAGCCATGTTATTGTATACATCAGTTCATTCCTCTTTTTTGCTGAATAATATTCTACTATGTGGATATACCACACAGTTCTTCACAAGCGACAGAATCTCTTCTGCTATATAAACAAAGCTTTAAGCAATGATTAGGCCCCCACATTAGCCCACAAATGCCTATTTCATCCATGTTACAGCTGAAAATATATCATTAATTGCATAATGCTGTAGTTTTCTAGAAGCATTATCAATTATCAGAGTGTTATCTGGATCAATAAAAACACCAGGATTGAAAGTCCTTTATGATTAAGTCAACTGCTTAAAATTTTTTCCCTGTAAATTGTAGGAGGAAAAGAACTTGAAAGCCCTGAGGCCCGAACACTTCAGACATACCTGTTTTTTCACCTCACCCAGTTGAAGACAAACAATAAAATTACAACTATATAAAAAGCTGGTCTCTGCAACTTCCCTCTGTTCTTGCTGGGCCCTTCATCTCTCCCCTCCATCTCTGAAATCCAATTCCTTCTGTACTCTTCACTCTATCCCCTATCCCCCAAACAAAGCAAGATCTTTTACACCTGTTAACTAATGCGTCTTCATTCTAATTAAAATATTATATTTACATGAAAATGTTACTTAAACCAGACATTTATTTTCTAAGACATTCTCCCAAAACACAAAATGAGAATTAGTTTTCCCAGATGAACACTTTCCCCGAGAACAAGCTAGTGAGAGGGTAGTTTTTTGTTTGTTTTGGCCGAGAGACCCTCTCGAATCACAGTAAGCCCACTCCACAGCAAATTCAGTCAGTTCTCTCAGGCTAATGCATATCCAGAAAGAGGGCAGAGAAAAATAAGGAACTGTTATCAAATTTGTTACATATGATAATTGTATTGTGGTTATGTCTAAAAATATCCTTATCTGTTAGAAATGCATAATAAGGTATTTGGATGGAATGATGTGATATCTGAGATTTGTTTCAAAATACTTTAGTTGGTTGGAAGAATATTATTAAAATGTACGTACTACCCAAAGCAATTTACAGATTTAATACAATCCCTAACAAAATACCAACAACATTTTTCACAGAACTAGAACAAATAATCTTAAAACTTGTATGGAGCCACGAAAAACCCTGAATAGCCAAAACAATCTTGAAAAAAAAAAACAAAACTGGAGGTATCACAATCTCAGATTCCAAGATACACTACAAAGCTATAGTAATCAAAACAGTATGGTACTGACACAAAAATAGACACATAAGTCAATAAAACAGATGAGAGAACTCAGAAATAATTGACCACAATCATATGGTCAATTAATCTTCAACAAAGGAGGCAATGGGAAAAAGAAAATCTCTTCAACAAATGGTTCTGGGAAAAGGGGACACTAACGTGCAAAAGAATGAAACTGGAACACTTTCTTACACCGTACACAAAAATAAATTTAAAATAGATTAAGGACCTAAATGTGAGACCTAAAACCATAAAAATCCCAGAAGAGAGCACAGGCAGTAATTTCTCTGACATCGACTATAGGAACATTTTTCTAGATATGTCTCCCGAGGTAAGGGAAACAGAAGCAAAAATAAACTTTTGGGACAATATCAAAATAAAAACTTCTGCACAGAAAAGAAACAATCCACAAAGCTAAAAGGTAACCTACTGAATGTGAGAGAGTATTTGCAAATGACATATTTGATAAAGGATTAGTATCCAAAATACATAAAGAACTTCTAAAACTCAACACCCAAAACCCAAATAATCCAATTTAAAAATCGGCAAAAGACATGAACAGACATTTCTCCAAAGAAGACAAACAGACGGCCGACATATTGAAAGATGCTCAACATCACTCATCATCAGGGACATGCAACTCAAAACCACAGTGTGGTATCACCTCACATCTGTCAGAATGGCTAAAATCGAAAACTCAAGAAACAACAAGTGTTGGTAAGGATGTAGAGAAAAAGGAACCCTCTTGCACTGTTAGTAGGAGTGCAAACTGGTGCAGCCATTGTGGAAACCAGTCTGGAGCTTCCTCAAAAAATTAAAAATAGCTCTTGGTCTTTTAGTGAGGCTGCAGGGGTGGCTTCTGTTCTCTGAGCTTTGCAATGTCGTCCAAGGACAAGAAGAAGAAAGATGCCAGAAAGTCAACCAAGAAAGACAAAGACCCAGTGAACAAACCTGGGGGTAAGACCAAAAAGAAGTGATCCAAAGGCAAAGTTCGGCACAAGCTCAATAACCTGGTCTTGTTTGGCAGAGCAACATATTACAAACTCTGAAAGGAAGTTCTCAGCTATAAGCTTATAACCTCAGCTGTTGTCTCTGAGAGACTGAAGATCCCAGGTTCCTAGCCAGGGCAGCCCTCCAGGAGCTCCTTAGTAAAGGACTTAAGAAACTGGTTTCAAAGCACAGAGCTCGAGTAAGTTACACAAGATATACCAAAGGTGGAGATGCCCCAGCTGCTGGTGAAGATGCATGAACAGATTCTACCAACTGTACATTTTGAAAAATAAAACTTTATTAAATAAAAGAATTAAAAATAGAATTACCCTACCATCTAGTAATTTCACTCCTGGGTAATTTACCCAAAGAATATGAAAACACAAATTCAAAAAGATAATCACACCCTTATGTTTACTGCAACGTTATTTACAATAACTAAATTACGGAGGCAGCCCAACTGTCTGTCAATAGATGAGTGGATAAAGAAGAAGTGGTATATATATG
Organism: Potos flavus; assembly: GCA_028534135.1. Classification (NCBI taxonomy): domain Eukaryota; kingdom Metazoa; phylum Chordata; class Mammalia; order Carnivora; family Procyonidae; genus Potos; species Potos flavus. Next base: position 96,361,463 of record CM052900.1, on the reverse strand, counting down.
TGTATTATTCAGCCATGAAAAGGAATGACATCTTGCCATTTGCAACAACATAGATGGAGTTAGAGAGTATAATGCTAAGTGAAATAAGTTGGTCAGAGAAAAGCAAATTCCATAAATGGAATTTAAGAAACAAATGAACAAAGGAAAAAAGAGATCATCCCAAACCAGACTCTTAACTATAGAGAACTGATGGTTACCAGAGGAGAGGCAGGTGAGGGGATGGATGAAATAGGTGATGGGGATTAAGAGTACTCTTATCATGATGAGCACTGAGTAATGTACAGAATTGTTTTATCACTATATTGTACACCTGAAACTAATATAACACTGTAAACTATACTAGAATTAAAAATTTTTTTTAAATAATCCAAAAAACCCCACTTTAGTTGGAAGGAGGACAATGGGAGGAGAAATGAAACAAAATACTGATAATTGTTGAGGGCAGGTGATAGGTAGGTGAGAGTTCATTATTCTTTTCTGCCTTATGTACACATAAAATTTTCTATAGTGAAAGTTTTAAAAGAGCAAGAGACTGTTCTCTTCCTTGCAGGTAGTCTTTGGCTTCTTCTCTTTTCCTTCATTTCACTTACTGTTGTCATTATACATTTTTGAGATTGTTTGTCTCTAAATAGACTTTAAGCTCCATGAGGATCACAAAGATGTTTGCTTAGCTGTAGTAGAATTGCTACCACCTCACAAAGTTTCTGGCATGTGACAGGCCTCCAACAAATATTAAGTAAATGACTTAGTCAATATGATAAGTCATTGTGCAACTAGGTCTATATCAATAAATGCTCAATAAATAAAATGGTGGGGAGAAAGCCAGAAACCTTTGGATAAAGGAATTGAGCAGATTTACCTATATGTACTTACCATTCAAATTCACATGCTTTTCTATTTAAAGTGTAGTAAAAATGCCACAAAACAGATTTAACTTCATCTAGCTTGGCCTCACTATACTCATGTGATGTACCAGTTAATAACTATAATCTCCATTTTATGATATGGAAACTATGGAACTAAAAGTTAGGAAACTTTTTCAAGGTCATGATGAAACAGAAGCACAAATGAACAAAGCTCAGCTCTGTTCTCAGGCCTCATGCTGTTCCTAAAAGAACACAATTTAGTCTCAGGAAAAATAAAACAATAAAAGAGGAAAGGGAGTACTGTATATATTAATTCAATCTTCAGTGGCTAAGAAACTTGAGTAGGTGTATGACAGTCTCAGTTGGAATATTTTGACTTTGCCCAAAACAATTTTAAGATTGAAGCACCTAGTAGTAGAGAAATTCTAAAAAGCAGAAGGTGAGGCATTTAGACAATAGGAAACAGAAAAAGGTGACAAGTAATGTTTTTTCTTTAACTGGTTAAATTGAAATAGTATAGCAAGGGACAACTAACAAGAAAATTCATAAAGAGAATACTAATACCAAGACATTAAGACACCAGTCCCATGGGTTCCCAAGCTTTAAGTTTATTTATCTGAAATATAACACTAGAATTAATAATGTTTCTATTTAATCATTATTTTACATAGAGGTAGCCAACTAAAATATCACTATGCTCCCAAATCCTTTTGAAATGGTTAAAATCCAAGTTTACCTTAAATTAGTAATAGATAATGATGTGCACATTCAGAAAGTTAGAACTGCCAAATGTTTGCCATTAATGGAACTATAACTATTTGTAAAACTAATCTTAATTCAGCCAATCTGAAAGCTCTTGAGCTATGGTGCCAAAACATGTCACAGCCACATTTATGGAGAACATTTAGAGACAAACTAATCGAAGCCTAAAATAAAGTCTGCCACAAAATCTAAAAAAATAAAATGCCTAGCTTTAGCAAAAAACATTTTAAATATCTCAATAAACTTATTTTGGGGAGAGAGTCTGGAAAGACTTTTTTTTGTTCACACAGAGGTTACAAAGAGGTATCTGGCCTGGGCTGAATTCTACACTGGGTTACTCTACTGTTACTCAAACATAATTACTACTGTTGGAGCTGCTACAAGGACTCAGGGCGTTCAGCTTTACTCCTGTAGTTTTTATATCATGGGTTGTCAAATCATGCTTCCAATTTGCAGTACATCATTCACTGCAGGGTAACGATTTACATATGCAATTTCCAAACAAGAATGAAAGATTTACTTGCCCCGTGATGGCTTCTCCTCAACTTTTAAAATAATTTATAAAAGCGCCAGCTCAGCATGACTTCCCATCCCCAAATCATCTACCAATACCTTAAGCTTTTGAATGTAAGCTGTAAAAGGAGTACTGTCCTCTGAAGGCAGACAACACTGCCGACCCACGCGAGGCACTGATTTGTAGTTGTTTTTCCACTGGGGTGATGGATTTGCGCTCAGCTACTCACGGTGTCTACTAGGTCCCCCTGGTGACCAACAGTACATGATGGCAGTAGTAGGGTTCGAAGACACAGACTGGCAGCGGCACAGAGGGTGGAACGGGAAATCATGAAAGATTAACACGCGAACAGTACACATGACATGACTGAGAATTACGTTTGCATTGCTGGGGTATTTGAGATCGGCACCAGACACTGTCCCCTTTCCTTTTAGAAAGCAAACACCCATCCGCCTCTTTCGGGCTTCCGAGTCCTACCTCCTACCTCCTATTTAAATCACGAGTGTGATGGAAAGACCAAACCGAGGGGCTCAGCACTAGGCACAGCTCGCTTCTCGGGGATTTGGGGAAACACTGATGTGACAAATTGCCATAATTTTCTAAAATATGGTGGAATGACACACCACCTCTCCTACCACCGACCGAAGACACACAGTCTTGAAAAGCCGACCTGCGGGGCCCACGGGGGAGGGGGAGGAGAGCGCCAGACCAGGGAGCAGCAGCCGGCGCACGTCCCGAGCCCAAGCTGCCGAGCCTCAACTACTAGGGGCGTAGGGTCGTACCCAGGTCACGTCTCGGGGCTCTCGGGATGCTAGGGGCGCCCGGGCGAGCCCGGGCGGGGAGACCCGGGCCCCGGGGCCGGGCGGCCAGAGCGCTAGAGGCGCCGGGGCAGCCATGGGGGGCGCGGGCAGCGCCGCCGTAGGGTCTGCGGCGCCGGGCGGCCGGGGAGGGCGCGCCGCCAGGTGCCGGACGGCAGGGGGCAGCGGGTTTCGGGCGGGCGCCGACCCAGGGAGGGAGAAAGGAGGCGGGCGAGTCCCGCACGGCGAGGGAGGGCGCCCGGCGGGCTCGCCGCCGGCCTACCTGGAGGTAACAGGGTTTCCTTAGCCAGGCCCCCGGACAGAGACTCCTCGCCATGGTAATCACACATCGCCCCGCCGCGCCGCAGTCAGAGGCGGACCCGAGCGCTGGCGACCCGGCTCCCCGCCTTCCCCCTCCTCCCCGCCCCCAGCCCGCCCGGGCCCGCCCACTCCTCCGCCCCCGCCGCGGCGCGCGCCGCGCTCTTCCACGGCCTCGCTGCGGTGACGGCGGCCGGCTGCCCGAGGTTCGGCCTCCTAGTCTGCTCGCCCGGCCGCCGCGGCTATGAGAGCCGCTGCTGCCGACTCCGCCATAAAGGGGAGTCGCGTCTTGCCTCGGCCGACACAAATCCAACTGCGCCTCGCGCTTAAAGGGGAGGCGTGCGGAGGAGGCAAGAGGGCGCCGCGGAAGGCCGCGCGTCGCACGCTCCACGCGGGGAGGGGCGGGTCGAGCTGGGTGTGTGCTGCGCGGCCGGAGCGCCGACCCTTTGGACCTCGTGGAACCAGCCTTCGGCTCCCGGCTCCCAGCGCTGCATGTGCTGCGCGTCCCGCCAACGCCGCTACCCCTCCAGTTCGGACTGACGTTCCCTTTGGACTGTACTCCTTCAGTCGGGACATGTCTGGGCGGGCTGCATGGAAATTTAAGGGAAGCTTGGGGTTCCATTGCGTGGAGACTGGCTGGTTCTCCCTGGGCGGGTGCGGCCGGGGCAAGGGGCGTCTGCCGCAGCCCGAAAGGCCTACGCGCGCAGCCCCTGAGGGCTAGGCACTGTCTGTGCTTGTGGTGGAGCGAACGCGGACAGGGCTCCTCTCCGCTGAACCGAGAGTGTCCCCCAAAGGCATTTCGCTTCTTAACGGCCTTAAACTTTTTTTTATGTACTTTTTAAAAAATTCAGACTTTAAGTCTGTATTGTTTTCAAACATCTCCAGAGTTTTCCTGGCCCCACCCAGGAACCCTGACTTAGAAAAGAAAAATAGTACCGAATTAAATGTAGTCCTGAAGATAGGAGACCTGGGACGTGGCATAGTTACTAAGGGAAGGCTACATAACGAAGGGTGTGGTGTCTTTCTTTTGACAGTGAAGTCCAAATAAGGGAAAAAAGAGCCACACTAGTGGGAGAACAGCTGTTGATCCGAGAGACTCGGATCAACATCGGAAGATGC
>CM052900.1:96322263-96356587 GCA_028534135.1 Potos flavus | reverse complement strand
TCTTTCTGGCCTGTTGCTCTGAGCAGTGTTTTCTCCAGAAGCTAAACCTTTACTCAGCCGCCGTGGTTTTTACCTAAACCTTGTTCGGGTGCTTTGCATTTCTGAAAAAAAAAAAGAAAGAAACTTCGCACCTGCCCCTCCCCCAGCCCACATACAGGCACGGATTTTAAACCGGGCCGTTTGTGATTGCTTGCAGATAAATCCATTTTTCATTGATTTTCAGTTTGGGTTAAGAGAACAGTAACTTCATGAGTTAGCTGAGAATGGATACTACCTGTTTAATTCATTAATTAATACAATAAATACTAATCGAACACCGGTACATTGTTCTAGTTGGTTGGGTTATAAACCTGAACAAAACAAATTTCAACCCTTGTGAATATTACATTTTCGGAGTGGGGGTAACAGACAATAAATAATAAATATAACAAATGAAATCACATAGGGTAATAAAGCTGATGGGGGATATAAATAAAGAAAACAAATCAGTCGAAATGAGGGGAACTACAGGTAGTGTAGGTTTGAAGAGAAAGATCAGGGGTTCAATTTGGACATGGGGCATTTGAGATCTATTAGAAATCCAAGTGAATCTTGAGTAGGTAGTTGTATTTTTGAGTCTGGGGTTAAAGATAGTGGCTCAAGCTACTGATACTCGAGAAATACTAACATTTAGATGATATTTACAGCCATGAGACCGGACAAGATCACCAAAGGAGTGAATGTAAATAGGAGAGAACCAAGGATGAAGCTAGCAAAGGAGACTGAGAAAGAACAGCCAGTGAAGGAGGAAAACCCAAGAGAGAGGTGCCTGGAAGCAGAGTGAAGATAGTGTATCAAGGAGGAGTGAATGCTTCTATGTGAGTAAGGACTGAGAACTAACCTTTGGATTTAATACCATGGAGGCTATTGGTATCGCTTCAGTGAAGCAATGGGAGAAAATTTGATCTGTGTGGGTTTAAGAAAAAATGGGAGGATGGAATTAGGATGTCTAATACAATTCTTTTGAGAAGTTCTTTACAATGGGGAGCCCCAAAATGAACAGTAACTTGTGGTGGAAGTGGAGTCAACAGCAGATTGACAAATTGGGAGAAATACTTGCTTTTGATGAGAATGATCTGGAAAAGATCTGGGAAGATGAAAAATTAATGCAGGATCAAGAGAGAATTGCTGGGGCTGTGTCATTAAGTGGGAAGGAGTTTGGAATCTAGCACACGAGTGAAAGGATCTTCTGTAGACAGGAGCACAGGCTCTTTTGTGGGAAGAGGCAAGCAGGTGGATAGGAGGAGTGGGTGGTGGGAATCTGTGGAAGTTCTCTTCTGATCATTTCAGTTTTCTCAGAGACAAAGGAAGTCAGGTCATCAATAGAAAGGTGCAGAAGAGTAACAGAGCTTTGAGGAGAGAAGAGGTGTGAAGTAGTTATCTAGGAGAATGAGAAGGTGAATGGACTAGGGAAAAATCATATGCTTATTGAGTGCCATAAAGGACCCACTTGAGTTCATGGTTATGAATTTAAGTGAGATAAATCAGTGTGATTGTGCCTTTTTTGTCCAGTAATAATTGGCTACCAGGATGCAGGTTCAGAATAGGTTTAGAAATCTTTTAAATCAGGTTTTACCAAGGGAAGAAGAGCAAGGAAGTTGAGAATGTAAGTAAGGGAGTGATTATGATTCTCCATGGAGTTTAGGATGAGGGAAGAATGAATATGGAGAGATTAAGGACAGAGAAAAGGTGGTAGGATCAATGAATTGCAAGTTTTCGAGGGACTGTAGGGGTCTGAGAATAAAACAGAATGAGCCGGAAAGATAGATGTATAATAAAGAGTCTGACTCCATTTTTAAAATATTCACTGACAGCTTCCAACCCCCACCTCTCCTCTTCCCTGCCCCCCATCCAGGAAAACTGATAAGGTGGCTCCTTTGGTGCTGGTGGAAAGTACAAACCATGCAAGACTCAGCCCACTTGAGGGAATTTTTACCCCAGTCCTACCCCCCAATCACCATAAAAGCCTAAGACAATCTCCTTTCCTTGTTCCTTTACACCATATTTGTACCAGTTAAGGAGCCTATCCTGTTCTCCACAGAAAGCTGGTTTTCATGAGTAGTAAAAAATTTTTTAAAGATTTTATTTTTAAGTAATCTCTATACCCAACATAGGGCTCAAACTCACAATCCTGAAACCGAGAGCCACGAACTCCACTGACTGAGCCAGCTAGGTTCCCCGTACAACTTTTCATACTCTCTTGGTACATGTATGGCATCATCAGTCTCGACATCCAAACTAAATCTGAGGTAGAAGCGTCCATCCTACTTCTGCATAGTGACCACAGCAATATGATAATTAGAGTGGGATGCATGAAAGCAAGATTATGGAGAAGTGGTGAAGTCTAGAGTGGAATGCAACAATGGCAGCAAGTGCCTAAGGAGTGTGGAATATAGTGTCATTGGAAGAGAGTCAAGGAGAGTGTCATAAGGATTACCTATGTATATACTGTAAACAAGACTTAGAATTAGGGAAGGTGCTAGAGAGGATGCCAGTAGCCAAAAGATGAAGTCCTTGAAAAATAAGGCAGAGTGATATATGAGTGAGTAGGCAACTACCACCATGAGGAGGATGACAACATCAGAGGACATGAGTTAAAAAACAAAACAAAGCAAATACTGAGCAGGGGGAGAAATTAGAAAGGGGAGAGGAAGAAAAGCAAGGAGGATTTCTATCCTACTTCTATGTCTAGTGGTATGAAGTCTCTGGAAAGGCTGCAGAGACAATCGCATCTATAGGGAGTGAGTCAGACTTGCTTTAGAACAGGGTGAAGCGAATACTCAGAGAAGAGATTGAGAATACAGAGAATTTTGCTGGCAATGGACCATGAATTCCAGAGGCCACAGTGGAATAGTCTCAGAAATTGGGGAGCGCTCAGAAAAGGATTCAAAATAGGTGATGTGAGGAGCCTTGAGGTGGGCCAGAGGGTGGAAGATGAAGGGTGACCTGGAAGTCTGGAATTTTTCCTGGTAAAGGGATATAATAAACAGGAATAACAAGGGCAAAAGTTCAACCAAATGAGAAGAAATGATTACTCAGCTCTTATTTGGAGTCAACAAAGCTTAAATGTAGTTAATATTTTCTTATTTGGAAGGGGAAAATTAGTTTAGATCATTTTCATTTCAAACTTGGGTTGTTTTCCTTGTCATCACATGTTCCAGGAGCCTGAGAGAGAAATGTGGGGCCAAGGCAATCTCCCAGGGTCCACTCTGGGAGCTTCATTATAGGTGGGTTTGATGAGCCCTCATACCACTGGACTTGTACTTTTGGTTTTAAATCCTTCTTATGTGTTCCAAGATGGACCCAAGCAGGTTGGCCAATCGTAAATTTGAGTAGGAAACTTTCTACCTCTTGATTTGGGCCTCCTTTGCACTCTCATTACATTAGCCCTGCAAATTCTTGATCTTGTATGTTGGACTTGCCTTACAAACATCTAAATTTACTTGTTTACTGGCAGTCATTCTTATGGAACTTGAAAGTTTTCTGTTTTTCTAAGTAAAAGCTAACTAATCCATAACTGATCTATATGATACTGTCTAGAGGTGCTAATTTGTCATCATGTAGCATGACTTTGGCCTTCCATGGACAAAGGAGTGACTCCAGTAGTTCAAGTAGAAGTGACCTCCGAACAAGATGGGTTTGAACTTTGCAGATCCCTTATATGCAGATTTTTACAGTACAGTACTGTAAATGTATTTTCTCTTCCTTATGATTTTCTTAGTAACTTTCTTTCCACTAGCTTATTTTAAGAATATAGCATATAATACATATAGCATACAAAATATGTGTTCATTGACTATGTTACCAGTAATGCTTTCGGTCGATAGTAGGCTATTAAGTTTTTGGAGACTTAAAAGTTATGCATAGATTTTCGACTGTATGGTGGGGGTGTTGGCATCCTTAGCCCCCATGTAATTCAAGGGTCAACTGTATAGGAAAATCAAGATCAGTAATCTTTGAACTTTTTTGTTTATATACTCTCAAAAGAACTTTGAAAAATACATCTATTCCTTTCTCATTTTTATGTAGGTATCAAAATTTTTTATCATAAAATAAAATAATTGTAAAGGAAGCAATTTCAATATTACATTGTAAGTATTGGCATTTAAAAATAAGAACCACACAAGTCTTAAGTATGTTAGTGGACTATAAGTACCACAGCAGTTTGATACCATTTAAACAGTAAATTAAAGAATTTTTCTTTAGCTATCCTAATTGAAACATTCTTCCTTTTCCTTCTTCTTTAACTTTTATAATTCCATTTCCCTTATAGAATTTTGTCCTGTTGTATATTTTTACACATTCTAATTTATTTTTCAACCTGTCATACTTCTCTGCAGTGAAAAATAATTTGGCATGTTAATGCCATTTACTTTCATTTTAAATTTTCGATTTTGGGATATATAATACTGTCATCTGTTTCAAAAAGAAAAACTAAATAGAAAGTACAGATTGAGAAGTCTTCTTCCCACACTCATGCCTTTCTACCTTATCCCTACCCTACGAAGATAATCACTCATTAATTTTTAATGTATTCTTCCAGTGCCAGCGTTCCTTTATATAAATAAAAACAAAATTGAATATGTATTTTTTTAAGATTTTATTTATCTATTTGACAGAGAGAGAGATCACAAGTAGGCAGAGGGGCAGGCAGAGAGAGAGGGGGAAGCAGGCTCCCTACTGAGCAGGGAGCCCGATGCGGGACTTGATCCCAGGACCCTGAGATCATGACCTGAGCCAAAGGCAGAGGCTTTAACCCACGGAGCCACCCAGGTGCCCCAAAATTGAATATGTATTTTAAGTTGAAAATATATTTCATCTCCCCTTATCTTACATAAAAGACAGATTGCTTTATTACATTTTAAAAAACTGTAGAATGGCAATGTACTGATTAGATTAATGAGAATGTACTAATTAGACCAATACCAAATCACACCTCTTATAAGAACTCTTCATTCTCCTTTCCCCTTGAGTGTGGGATTAGGTCACAAATTCAACTCATATTCTTCAAGGACATTAAAAAACCTATGGTGCTTTTAGTTTTTTTGATTCAATACCAGTAAGAACCAAAGTTGCAAATGGCAGTCCTGGGCAGGCATGTTTTGTTTTAGTGGTTCAACATTTACAGATAGGGACATTTTACATAAAGATCCAGATTTCTGACTCTTGTGAAAATTGGATGATCAGCTAACTTAGCGTTTCATTCACTCAATAATAATGAGTTGGCGCTGAGTACAGCATCCTCCTCTTTTCCAGGCCTGTGCTCTACAGTTTGCCACATTCCCCCCATCACTCCCTAATGTTTCTGCCTCAGCCCCCAGCACTTATTTCTCTTTCCAGGCTGCTCCCTATAGGCATCTGAATTTGTGACCTCTGAGTTAACCTCCTTGTGAGTGATTTGGGAAAGTAGACACAATGAGGAGTTTCTTTGAAGCTTCAAAATGGGAGGCAGGAAAGGGACTAGTAGAATAGAAGGGAGGAGGTTAGGCTCTGAATTAGTGATTCAATTGAAAAAGAACCCCTGTTTTATGTGAAATTCCCCAGAGAACAGGATAGACAAATTATTTATTTACAGTGTTTTCTGGGGTACAAATTCAGTCACCACCATCCACTGGAATGGTAAGGCAAGGTGGTGACTGAATTTATACCCCAGGAAAAATGAAGTCTGTTGTGACTCAGTCACGAGAATATAAGACTAAAATGAGAGACAGGTCATTGAAATAAAAAAATTTAAGAGGAAGGGAGGAAGGAAGGGAAGGAGGAAGGGAAAGGAAGGGAAGAGAAGGAAGGAAGGAAACTAAAATGAGAGAGAAGGCATTCATTTATCTTCTATGAAAAGGCAAAGTGAATATTAATTTTTTTTAAGATACAATGATTCTCTAATCAGCCACTGATATCACCACCAAATATTATGAATCTCTTGTGTCCAAAAAAATTATAAAATGATCTTAGGAGTATAGAACACAAGAAATTTAATAGGAAGTAGGGCAGGCATTTTATGTGTCTGGTTTTTTAATATTTAATTTAATTTAAAGGAATGGTTACAATTTGACAGCAAATTCTAATTCATTATTATCTCCTTAATACCTAGCGCAGCACCTGGCATATAGAAGGTAATCCATAAATATTTGTGGAAAGGATGAATGAATAAATGAGGCTGCCAGGAGGACAAAAAGTACAAAAACAGAATAGTTTTAAAAATGTTTTTAACTTAAAACAACATTCAAAATCAGAATCATGAATGACAATCTATGTACTATTTCTTCTTATTGGTACGTTCCCTGAAGAAATATTGTGGGTTTTTTGGAATAGTTCCTCAAGAAAAGGAACAGCCTATAATAATTTGGTGTTAGGATTTTGTCTGACTCGAGGCATAACACTATAATTCTGGAAGTTGAAATTCCCCCAATGAAAATATGGCACTGAAAGACCTCTATTGAGAATTCACGATGACTGTAGCAAGCATGTCAGAAATTATCATATAAAACTTGTCACTTGCCTGCAATGATGGCATTTCTTAGAACACCTTTGGATTAATCATGAAAACAACTGTTCTCTGAGCAGCTGCTGGAAGAAAAAAAAAAAACTTGTCACATGGAAGTTACTGACGGGTTTACTTTGTTATGGTGGGTTGTGGTCTTCAGCAGGACATCAGCTTGTCCTGAGACAGAATATTTTCAGCCTCTGGCTATAGTCTCAGGGTCTTCTATAGAATAACTGTCAATGTCATAACATTCAAATAGCATTCCACAATCTGGCTTCCCTATTTTGTGTATAAGGGTATGCCATGCTCTCTATGGAAGCGGAAAATTGCGTAGAGACTGCAGCAAGAGGTGACCTGGTAGCACACTGCCAGGGCCCTGTTTATTAAAGTGATTTGTAGTGTTGTCTTCCTTCTGAAGACCAGCTGTAAATATTTCCCAGTTCTCTCGAGCGCAGGAATGACCATCCAAATTCAGGAAACATCCAATTCTTTCAGATGACAGCAGAGATCTTAGGAGACCCAGATGTTTCCTCGCTGATTACCCCCAGTAAAATCTAGTCAGAACCAACCAATTCAGAAGATGTAATGAGGGTTCAGACTTCTTGTGGAGCATATTCTTTATCTTTTTCCACGTTTTTTTTTTTTCTCGTTTTTTTCAGTGTTTCTTGTTTCCATGTAGTGATTAGGAGCTGTCTGAAACCAGATAGATTCTGTTCGTCTGGTTCTGCCATTTTCTCACTGTGTGACCTCCTTCGGCAAGTTACTTAAAATCTTGATGCCTCAATTTCATCTTTAGTAGTAAGTCAATAAACCTGTGTGACAATTTAATTAGACCATATGTTATAAAGTTCTTAGCATAATACCTCAAACAGGGTAAGTACTATACACACATAGATGCTTAAAATGCCATGCTGGAAAACCATGTGATGTCACTTTTTTTTTTAAGTGGAAAAAAACATAATAGGAGTTTTTCACTTCAAAAGCATAACTGGATAAATAGATAAATTTACAAACATTCCTGTGAAATTTGTTATTGGACAAATTCATGGAGCACCAACATCTTCAACAAATCTTCCTCCACAGCTTTAGGTAAAAATCCATTTTTGAGTTTTAGGGGAATGAGCTTTTCTACACAAATTAATTTTCTTTTCTTTAAGATTTATTTATTTATCTTAGTGGGGGAGGGGCAGAAGGAGAGGGAGAGGGAGAGAGAATCTCAAACAGTCTCCCTGCTGAGCACAGAGCCTGAAGAGGGTCTTGATCCCATACCTTGATATCATGACCTGAGCCAAAATCAAGAGTCACCCACTTAACCAACTGAGCCACCCAGGTACCCCCACAAATTAATTTTCCTAGTAAGCAAAACTAGCCCCTTAGTATCAACTAGTACTAGTACCAACTCCTGTAAAAATTTTGACCATTGTTACCTTAACAGAGATCTTTTTGAACTATGTCACCTATGTCCCTGTCTTATTAAACAGATTATGGTGAACACAGTTTAACAATTTCTTGATGCTATGGGATAATGCCATATGGAATCATATTTGGCATCTCGAGAGTAGGCTGTATGGCCCACTAATACCAGAGAAGGGAAGAGAACCAGTCTTGAACATATCCACTGGGATAGGATTGGAACTTGAGGATACAGACATGTTAACAGGTATTCAAAATATTTCAAGGTATCAGGCCATAGTTCATAAAAGCAGTTGTCAGTGGGTGGCCCAAGGCAGCAGTCGAACACAGTCAAGTTTGACGCAGAGTCAAGTTGACACAAAATCAAATAGCTCAGGGGGAGATAGTTTTCTGGGATTCAGACCAACAGACTAGAGGTAGTAACTGGAAGGTCTGTCCAAAGATTGTCAGGTTCTACAACCACAACCTGTGTAAAGGGCAGGGCTCCAAACCTAGAGGTGATAACTGTGCTGGACAGGCAACTGAAAGATAAATTGTGGAATAGAGACCAAGGCAAAGTTTTAATTATAAGAGCTGGGACACATGAAGAGAGTTAAAGTCTAGGATATTATCATGGTGAAACCACTACAAGGATGACTTGACCCTAGGTCATAGACTGTGGGGCTGGAATCGGTTAAAAATCTTTCTCAGGTAAGGAGATATTGGGTAATTTGCCCACGGTCATGCTATGAAGGTGCACACCCAGAACTGTACCACAGGATATCTGACTCTCTACATATTTCTGCTGCTTTGCTTGGTTCACTTTAAAATAAAACAAAAAGGTTATACTATTGTGGAAAATATAGAAATGACTGAATTTGTTTTTCTGATTCCAAGGAAAATTCCAACTATAAAATTCTAGAGTCACATAATTAATTTATAATTTTTTTTTAATTTATTTGACAGAGAGATAGAGAGAGAGCACAAATAGGCAGAGTGGCAGGCAGAGGGAGAGAGAGAAGCAGGCTCTCCGCTGAGTAGGAAGCCTGATGTGGGGCTCGATCCCAGGACCCTGGGATCATGACCCCAGCCGAAGGCAGCCGCTTAACCGACTGAGCCACGGGAGCGCCCCAATTTATAATTTTTGATGGGACAAGAAGAGTGAGTTGTCCCTTATTTTTCTTTAAGATTTTATATATTTATTTGAGAGAGAGAGAGCATGCACAAGCAAGGGGGAGGAGTAGAGGAAGAAGCAGACTCCCCACCAAGCAGGGAGCCCGATGTAGGAGTCGATCCCAGGCAGACACTTAACCAACTGAGCCACCCAGGTGCCCTAAAATTTAGGTGCCCTAAAAGGAGCCTGTATATCCCTATGAAAATAGCACAATTCAATCAGATTTGAAACTAAATACTAGTTTCAAATTTGGTACCCTAAAAATACATTATTGTAAGTGTTTATGAATGTTAAGATATTTACCCACTTAAAAATATCTAAATTCACATATTCAAAATTTGATAATAAGCTAAAAGCATTTAGTTCAAAGGAACAAAATTTTCTTGATATAAAAAATAGAATGTTATTAAGAATCAATGATTTCTCGGGGTTCTATTTTAAATTCTTCTTAGATGATGATTATTTTATTGCCTCTATTACCAACAATAAATATCTTTCTTTTGAAACCAGATCTTTTTTATGTTCCCTATTATTGCCTTCCTGAGATTCAGATCTAAAGGAGGCTAGTAACCCTACTCTCCAATCCTGCATTTTATTTTTCCAAAAGAGTATTTCCTCTCGATTGCTCCACCTAAAACTCTAAAAATGTCAGTTCTGGAATTGTGAACAATGGTGGTGCTTTGCAAAAACAAGGTTAAAAAAAAAATTAAACAGGTAAGGGAAGTTGGAGGTGGGTATCTGCTAGGCAGTGGGCGATTAGGCATGGAAAAACAGAAGTCAAAAGTACACAGAAACCAAAGGACAGGAAAAATCAGTACACAAGAACCAAAGACAGGCAGAATTTAGAGTGTGCCAGAAATCAGGCAAAGACACCAAATTGACCAGAAATCCCAAAAGAATGCTTCAAGAAACCAGGAATGCCAAAAAGCCAGGCACATAGCTAGGAACCCAGTGAGCATAAGGGTGATCAGGAGGTAAGAGCACAGCCTCTGCAAGAGGTCTGGATGACAGAGCCAAGCATCTAAACAAAGAAGTCAATAAGGAAAGCTTGATTCTCCTGCCAAACGGTATCTAGCTTGGTACTGTCGGGAGAAGTAGGAAAAAGGAAATCAAGTTGCTCAGGGAATATGGAATTGAGCCAACCAGAGCAGGTCCTCCTTTTTTCCTTTTGCTAACACAAGATTTGACTGCATGACTAGATAGCTGGCTAATTTTCTTCACTTTCGGACACTTTTATTCAAATAAGAATTCACAGCACTCTGTTGCTCTCTTCCTAGGTGATGTGGCATTCTTAATTGGTTCTCACAGATGCTGCACTGATTTAAGTCTTGGCAAGAGATTTACAGCATCTCAGGACAAGTTGAGAACTGAAAATAGATCCTGTCCATTGACTCAGCAGGATTGTAGAGCTTGCTTCTTAATAATCCTACACCAAGTTAGAACTCGTGTCTGAGACATCCTATTCCATCCCAGTGTGGGTCTGATTTTGTTCCAAAGGTAGTTTTCTTATTAAAACAAAAGCATTGACAGTTGGTTTCATGTTATATTCTCCCTCTTTATAGAATGCTAGCCAAGTTCTACTGATAGAAAAGTCTGGCGACATTTCCCCTCCTCTTTATAAAGTACAGGTCTTACAGAACCCACTCCCTGTCAAGGCCATCTGGGGAAACAGAATCTTTTATCTTCATTGGCAGAAGGGTTTATCTATTTCATTTCCTTCTTTTAAGCTAGGGGACCAGTCCCCCCTCATTTGTGGTTTCACTTCCCACAGTTTCAGTTACCCACAGTCAACCACAGTCCAGAAGCAGATAATCCTTTTCTGACATATTCTCAGAAAGTCAACAGTAGCCTAACACTACATCATAGTGCCTCTGTCATTCACCTCACTTCATCTCATCACATGGACATTTCATCATCTCACAACATCCTGAGAAGCAGGGTGAGTACAGTACAATAAGATATTTTGAGAGAGAGACCACATACACATAACTTTCATTGCAGTATATTGTTATAATTGTTCTACTTTATTATAATTTTTTTGTTTTGTTCTACTTTATTATTGTTGTTAATATCTTACTGTGCCTAATTTGTATATTAAACTTTATCATAGGTGGGTGTTATAGGAAAAACCATAGTATATACAGTATATATAGGGTTTAGTACTATCCCTAGTATCCACCAGGGTCTTGGAACATATACCCTGTTAGATACATAGGTAAAGGACAGGGGAACTACTTTGACAGATAACTGACTTTCTGGTCATGCCTTACCACATGGGGGTTGATAGCAGAAGTTGTGGGCATTTCCTCAGAAGATAAGATTTCTTTTACTTTAGGTTCATGGAATGAGAACTGGTGGATGCAGTTTTTCCTTTCCCTCCTCATTGTCACTACAGGGTCTGACAGACAACTCTGCACCACATCTAGTCTTGTTGAGGTGCCTGTGGTGAGTGATAGTTTCGTAGGTTTGGATCAGACTACCTGAGTTTAAATTCCAACTCTGTAATTTTCTGGCCGTATGTTTTTGGATAAGTTACCTAATCTCTCTGGTCACTAGTTTTCTCATGTCTGAAAGATTAAAAATGATACTTAAGACACAGGCTTCTTGTGTGGATTAAACAAAGTAATATAGTTGAAAGTATCTTGCATGTTGGAAGTTTTCTGGGGACATGAACAAAACCTTTAAGTAAAAGCTTTAGTACCTGAAGGCCGTGGGGCATAACACTGTTCTCCCGTGGTCATCTATCACAAGGCTATTTACATGTGAGACTGTTATTTCACTGGGCATAATTTGATTAAAAGACAAAAAACAAAGAATCTCCCCAAGGGCCTTTTTAAAAAATAGATGGCTTTTCTCTTGGGTAAATGGAAATTTCCAGTATGCTGGCCCCTAAAGAAAGCTTAGCTTAAATCCCCTTATAACTTTAACGGTAGCTTGTTATATAGCTCAGCATCACCATGCACTTAAAGATCAGCGTTCTACAGCCAAGAAAACAGGCTTAGAAAAGTTGGATCATTTATCATAGCTCACGCAGTTAGTCATTATTTAAAACGGTTCAGTGGCTTAGTAGGTTGCACTTGCATACTGCCTTAGCCTCAGCTAACACCACTGTCCCACAAATGTTTGCATTTAGCCACAACGTTCTTCTTTCAGTTCCTCTATTGTGCTGTGCTCCCCTGCCACATGGCGTTTGCACATTCTGTTCTCACTTCCCAAAATGCTTCTTATCCTTATCCTCTTCCTCTTCCCAAACTCCTCATTGTCCTGCAGATATCAATTCAAGCAAGTCTTCCCAGACTCCCAAGACAGGTTCTGATCCCACATCACAAGCTCCCAAAGCCTGTTCATGACCTGTAATGACATTTGTGGAATTATATGGCAAGTGTCTTTTTTCACTTCTAGATTATAAACCCTTTGAGGGCATAGGCCATGTCTGTTTTTTGTTTCCCATTGTATCTACAGAACTTAACTGCATGCCTGGGACATAGTAAGCTAGTAATAAATAAATATTTAGATAAAGGAATAAATTAACTGAGTCTGGAGCTCAAGTATTAGGACGTTTTTTTCACTAACCAAAACACAATAGTTTGATCTAGACAATATTGATTTCAGAGGGGTCTATGACTCTCATGGCCACTCTAGAGTTATGACAACAGGGTCTGATGTTGATGTTGAGAACACTGGCACTAATGTGGTATAACCAGAAACCTTGTAGAAGACTTTGGAATCCTAGTTTGAATCATGAGAGGTTTAGCACATTACATGCTCCAAAGGGAAAGAGGATCCCTCACTACCCTTTATTCAACAAAAAAAGGGGTAGGAACTTTGGAATCCTTTATAGAAATACATACATATAACAAAAATATACTAACATAAATGAGGCAAGGAGTCAAATGCAAAGTTAAATGGTAGAAAAATATAATACCTAGGGTTTAAAATTAATGTAATGTAATATATAATATATAATATCCAGGCACTAAAATTCATCCATGAACCTCTGTATAGGCACTGGGAAGCACACAAATTTGGTTTAGTGTTTTCTAGTGGCCAAGGGAAAGCAAAGATACCACAAGACTCACAGTGTTAATAGCATAAGGTAAAAGAGGACCAAATGCTCAGGAAGGAACACAGCTTTTTCTACCTTGTTGTGATGTATAGACAATGTTCTCAATAACAATACTACAGTATGTACAATGATGGAGGTAATGTGATTGTTTCTTAAAACACCTTTCAGTGTACACCGAAGGCAAAATGATTAAATGTAGGTCAGAAGGGCCGTGTTGTGAGGGAGAGGAGTGTTGAAACAATGTGGCCCAAGAAATCTCTCCAAAGATCTGTCTCCAAATCTGACAAAATTTAGAATGTCTAGAGAGGGGGTCCATTCCCATTAGGCCATTCTCCCTCAACATGATTTTTACAACTAAACTTTTTCTGATAATTCAACACCAGGCAATTCAAGGTTATATTTTCTGAGAATCTGAAGTGTAGAAGTTCTATGGTGTAATTAAGCATAATCAACGTAGAAGTGATTCCTTCATGAAAGGAAAACATCTAACCAGTATGCCAAAGTAGAAGGCCACCAAACTTTTGCATGGAGGTAGACTGGAAAATGCAGGGCCAAGATTTTCCTCAGATTATATTTTTGGATCCACTTCAATACACACACCTAATGAGCATACAGCACTAATTCACAGCAGAAAAAAATTTAAAAGAGCTTTAATTACAAAAATATAGGCACTTGTGAAATATTCAAAAGACACAGAAAGCCTTCATACCCTCATCGTCTCTATCCTCACTACCCCTGGGTAACCATGGATGCTTTCTTGTGTCTCCTGCCAGACCTTTGTCTGTCTACAATCTTAAGAAAATCCCTGGGGGAGCTAGAGGGGATCCCGACGCCCCTAACACTGTTATATGATGATTCTCTCTCTCTCTCTTATTTTCTTTTTCACGGGAAGCAGGTAAGACGAACAGAATGTAACTGTTGTCTCTTATTCTTAAGCAAGGTATACCAAGATCTGTGTGTTCTTTCCAAGAAGATAAGACTCATATCTGCAATAAAGGAAAATTTATGAAGCACCCATAAAAACCCTACTTTATGCTTCTTAGTATAAAAAGCAATGCTTATTTTTTATATTTCTACAAAAGACTGAAGAGAAACCATCAGTCCCTCAGGGTCTCGAGTTAAGAGGCCAAGACTGACCATCACCATGGGTTCATAACCTTTGCACTGAGGAAATTAATAGAAATCGTCAGAACATCTTCCTGTTTTGGAACATTTTCTTGCTTGGTTTGGCAGGGGTTGGGCAGAGAGAGAGGACAGCCCTCCTGTTGTTGACCCTCATTGGCTAGTGAGCAGAACTCACTCTGGGGCCCAATCCCATTCAGATCATTAAGTAAGCTCACCTTTAGATGGGCAAAGATAGTGTGGCTGTTATCAGGGTATTGCTTGGTCAAAATTACAAAACATCATACACATGCATACACACAGACAGACATATACACACACTCCTCACTTGCAATAAAACAAAACAAAACCTCTTTTACAACTCTCCTCAGTATCCTTTGATTTTCGTCTCATTGTGATCTTTTAAAAAAATGAAAATAGGGTCCTAGTCAGAGACAAGAAATCCCAAATTTTGAAAGACTCTGTACAAGTGTATTTTTTAAATAGATGAGATTATATTTTACACACTGTAATTTGCTTTTTATTTAAGAGTTTATCACCTACATGCTATCACCTAAATTCATCCTATTCTTTATAATAGTTATATATATCTATATATACTATAAGGCCATAGTCATAAAAGACCTTGTTATAAAATTATTTTAAAATGTACCATCATATGAATGTTCCATAATGTATTGAAACTTTTTAAATTAATAAATGTTTTAGGGGCGCCTGGGTGGCTAAGTTAGTTGAGGGTCCGACTCTTGATTTTGGCTCAGGTCATGATCTCAGGGTTGTGAGATCGAGCCCCGGTTGGGCTCCATGCTCAGTGCAGAGTCAACTTGGGATTCTCTCTCTTCCTTTCCCTCTGTCCCTACCCCTGCACACACTTGCTCTCTCTCAAATGAATAAATAAATAAATAAATAAATAAATAAATAAATAAATAAATAAATAAAATCTTTAAAAAGATATTTTGCTTTGACTCTAATTTTCACTCATTGAAATAACACTTTAATAAATATCCTTATGCAGAGTTTCCTGACATCCCATTTCCTGAAAATGAAGTTGCTGGTCAAAGGACATGCATTTATACTCTCACAATAGTATATTAAAATATCTGCTCAGATATTAAGGAACTATTGAAACTTTGTCAATCTGCTAGGCAAATGAAAAAGTATCCTCCTTTTGCTTTAATAATTATTTCCCTAATTAGAAGTGAAATTATACATCTTTTTATATGTTTTCTGATCATTTATATTTCTTATGTGAATTACTTCAAAGGTAGCATTAATTCTTTAGCGAAACTGACTGAAGGCTGCTCAAGGGCTAAAACTGGTTCATTAAGTTTCTCTTTGGTTAACAGGCTGTAGAAGGTATATTGTCTCAGGTAACATAAATGAGGGGTGAGCAGTGTAGCCAAGTGGGCCTCAAGTGTGACTGCAGTAGGGATTTGAACATCTTCAGAACCCTTTTTTCAGTCTTCACTGCCCTCTGCATATGGGCTTTCCTGAAGATGGTCCCATAAGTTCCAGGCGCTCCCAAGTTCCCATCTCCTGTATTTGTCACACTCATTGGCCTAGCTGAGATCATGTGTCCATCCATCTTTTGACCAGTGAGATGTTAAAATGACTGCTAGCCCTCACTAGAATGACATGCTTTGTAAGAGAAGAGGAGGAATTTCCAAAAAAGAAGTGGGTATGGCAAAGACAAATTAGATGTCCCTCAATATCTTGGTTCTCCTTTTTTTTTTTTAATGTATACTTTTTATTTATTTATTTATTATTAATGTATAATGTATTATTTGTTTCAAGGGTACAGGTCTGTGATTCATCAGTCTTACACAATTCACAGCAATCACCATAGCACATACCCTCCCCAGTGTCCATCACCCAGCCACCCCATTTTTCCCACCCCCCTCCCCTCCAGCAACCCTCAGTTTGTTTCCTGAGATTAGGAGTCTCTTACGGTTTGTCGGCCTTTCTGGTTTCATCTTGTTTCATTTTTCCCTCCCTTCCCCTATGATCCTCCTTGTTCTCCTTTTATCTCTGACTTTTATCTGGGCACATGGAGCTCAGAATGAAGACAGCATTTCTTAGTTCTCCCCGCCTGTGTGTGACTAAGTTCTAGCCAGTGGGATCTAAGTGGAAGAGTATATGCAACTTCTAGGAAGAGTCCTTAGTAAGAGGCGCATGCTCCTTTCTTCCTTCCTGCTACTTGGAATAGAAGTGTTTTGGTTGGACCGGAATAGCCAAGGTCATGAAATGGAAGCTATAGCAACAAATTACAAGAAGGAATCTGGATCCCTGGTAATCATAGAGCCACACCAGAGCTGTCCAAATTTTTGGAAAGAGAAAGCAAAACTCTAGCTTGTTTTAGCTCTTAATGTTTTACATTTGCTGTCACTTCCAGCCAAAATTAATAGTGATGAAGAAGGTGCTATTTTACCAGAAGAAGGGAAATTTGCTGGGGAGGCAGGGAATAAATGTCCACTGCAAAGATTTAGTTGATAATTTTTAAAAACCTCACATTCGCTATCCACAAGACTAACTTTCTCACTTCCTTCAAGTCCTTGCTAACCTATCACTTTTACCATTTTTAAATATCCTTATTGAGATGTGATTGATATACAGTAAACTGCATATATTTAAAGATACAATTTGGTAAGTTTTGATGTGTGTATATACCACAGTCAAGATAGGGAACGTATTCATCACCTATACAAGTTTTCATGTACCCCTGTATCCCTCCTTAGATACTCCCTAACCAGGTAACCACTAATCTATTCTCTGTCACCACAGGCCAGTTTGCATTGTCTAGAGTTTTAATAATACAGTATGTACTCATCTTTTTATTTTATTTTATTTTGGCCTGAATTCCTTCACTTACCATAATTATTTGGTATGTATCAATAGTTCATTGTGTTCTGAGTAGTACACTGTGGTATGGCTATATCACAATTTGTTTATTCGCTCACCCATTAATAGACTTTTGGATTGCTTCCAATTTTTGGCTATTACAAATAAATCTGCTATGAACACTAATGTACAAGTATTTGTATAAGCATATGTTGACTTTCTTCTTGGGTAGATAGGAGTTTGGCTGGATTATGTAATAGTGTATATTTAACTTTTTAAAAGACTTCCAGACTTATGATATTGTCTTATATTTCCATCGGTAGAGTATGAAGTTTCTGTTTCTCCACTTCAGATGGTCTATTTTCTTATTATAGTGGCTGCATAGTAGTATCTCATTGTGGTTTTAATATGCATTTCCCTAATGACTAATAATATTTGGCATCTTTTCATGTGTTCATTTGCCATCCATGTATCTTCTTTGGTGAAGATATTCAAATCTTTTGCTCACATTTTATTGGATTCTTTGTCGTCTTATTGAGTTCTCCTAGTCGGTGGCTTGCCTTTTCATTTCCTAAATAATGTTTTGAAGAGCAAAAGTTTTTAATTTTGACGAAGTCCAATTTATCAATTTTCTTTTATGGATTGTGCTTCTGGTATTGTATCTGAGAAATCTCTACCTAACCTAAAATCACAGACATTTTACATTGTTTTTTCAGAACTGTTGTATTTTTAGATTTTTACATTTTGAATTAATTTTTGCATATAGTATGAAGTATGGATTTAAGTTTATTGTTTTGTATCTGGATATACCATTGTTCCAACACCATTTGTTGAAAAGACTCTCCTTGTTTCACTGAATTTACTTTGTACATTTGTTGAAAATCAGTTGTCCATAACATTTGGGTCTTTTTCTCAAAGTCTCTATTGAATCGATCTATTTGTCTATCTTTACGCAAATATCACACAGTCTTGAATAGTGTCACTTTATAATAAGTCTTGAAATCAGGTGGTGTTTACCCTCTGAGATTGTTCTTCTTTTTTCAAAATCATTTTGGCTATTAAAGTATGTTTGCATTTCCACATGAATTTTAGGGACAGCTTGTCAATTTCTATGAAAAAGCTGACTGGGATTTTCACTGAAAACGAATGAATCATTGAACACAATATCAAAAAACTAACGATGTTCTATATTCTGGCTAATTGAACATAATAAAAAAATAAAATAAAAGTAACCTTAAAAAAAGAAATTGCATTGAATCTAGAGAACAAATGGGGGGAAGTAACATCTTAACAATATTTAGTCTTCTGACTCATGTACAAGGTATAGCTCTCAATTTATTGTTTCTTTCATTTCTTTCAATAACATTTTATAGTTTTCAATGTACAGGCTTTTCACATCTTATGTCAGATTAAACCTGAAATATTTCATGTTTTTTATACTATTGCAATTGACATTTTAAATTTTGATTCTAATTTTTTGTTGGAAACATAGAAGAATACAGTAGATTTTTGTAGGTTAATATTCTATGCAGGCCTTACTAAACTCATTTATTCTAGTAGATTTTTAGAGATTCTTTTAGATTTTATACATAGATAATATTTTATCTGTGAATTGTACCCTTTCTGATCTTGATGTGTTTTGTTTCTCTTCTTTGACCTATTGATCTAGCTATTCAACAATTTTAAATAGAAGTGGTGAGAATAAAAACCATTGGCTTGTTTCTAATCTTAGGTGGAAATCATTCTATCTTTCACCATGAAGTTTGATGTTAGCTTTAGGTTTTTGTGTTTTGTTTTAAAGATGTATTTATTTATGAGAGAGAGAGAGAATGAGCAAGAGGGGCAGAGGGAGAGTGACAGAGGACCCAAGCAGACTCTGAACAGAGCCTGACGCAGGGCTCGATCTCCTGACCCTGAGATCATGACCTGAGCTGAAACCAAGAGCCAGACACTTAACCAACTTCACCAGCCAGGCACCCTATGGGTTTTTGATATTATGCCATTATCAAGTTGAGTAAGTTCCCTTCTAATCTTAGTTTGCTGAGAGTTTTTATTGGCAATGGATGCTGGATTTCATTAAGTGTTTTCCTCCATATATTGAGGTGATCTTATAGCTTTTCTTTTTCCGATCATTAATTTGATAAATAACATTAGTCAATTTTTCAAATGCTAAACCACCCTTGCATTTCTGGGATGAATCCAATTTGGCTATAATGTATTATCCCATTTATATATTGTTAGATTTGACTTGTTAAAAATATATTTAGAATTTTTGCACTATGTTCACAAGGGACATTTGTTCAAAATTTTCTTTTCTTGCTATGTCTTTGTCTAGTTTTGGTATCGGGATACTACTAGTCTTATAGAATGAGTTGGGGAAAATTCCCTACTTTTCAATTTTCTGAGAGAGTTTATGCAGAATTGGTATTATTTCTTCCCTCTTTTCCTATATCAGTTATATAATTTGCCAGTGAGGCCTTCTGGGCCTGGAGTTTTCTTTGTAGGAAGGTTTGGGTTTTTTTTAAAGATTTTATTTATTTATTTGTCAAAGAGAGAGAGAGCAGCAGGCAGATAAAGAAGCAGACTCCCCATTGAGCAGGGAGTCCGACATGGGACTCCATCCCAGGACTCTGGGTTCATGGCCTGAGCCGAAAGCAGACGCTTAACGACTGAACCTCCCAGGTGTCCCCGTAGGAAGGTTTTGGTTTGTTTGTTTGAGATTTTATTTATTTATTTGACAGAGAGAGACACAGCAAGAGAGGGAATACAAGCAGGGGGAGAGGAAGAGGGAGAAGCAGGCTTCCTGCGAGCAGGGAGCCCAATGTGGGACTCGATCCCAGGCCTCGGGATCATGACCCAAGCCTAAGACAGACGCCTAATGACTGAGCCACCCAGGCGCCCCCGTAGGAAAGTTTTTAACTAAAAATTTAATTCTTTAAAAGATACAAGGCTATTCAGGTTACTTTTTTCTTCTTGAGTAAATTTTAGTAGTCTGTGTTCTTTCAAGGAATTTGTCCATTTCATCTAAGCTGTTGAATTTATAGCTACAACATTATTTATAATATCCCCTTATTACCTTCTTAATAGCTATAGAATCTTTAATGATGTCACTTAATATTGGTAATTTGATATTATAAATTTGCATATTCTCTCTTTTTTTTAGTGACCAATCTGGCTAGAGATTAATTTATCAATTTTATTGATTGTCTTAAAGAATCAGCTTTTGGTTTCATTGATTTTTCTCTATTATTTTCTTTTTTATTTATTTATATTTTATCTTCACTATTTCCTTTCCGTTTATCCTGGGCTTAATTTGCTCTTCTTTTTCTAGTTTCTTAAGGTAATTTTAATCTTGTAACACTGAAAAAATAAAATAAAAGTATTTGGGGAAAAAAAAATAAAAATAAAATAAAATTCAAAAGCATTTTGTCTGCTTTTTTTTGTTGTTGTTTCTGGCAGAAGATAAACCTAGTTCCTGTATCCAATGATGCCTGGAAACAGAAGTGAGATATAGTTAATAGTAATCAGCTCTTTATCAAAATGTATTGATCACTGAACCCAAATCTTTCCTTCCATAGTTTTTAAAAGCCTAAAGATTCCAAACATCCCATTTCATACATTACTGCTGAATACTTCTGTAAATTTATTTTTTATTTGTTTAACATTTATTTCTTTGAAGAAAATTAAAATACAATTAGCTGTTCTTCCTGAGTGAAAAGCCTATCCTTTTTATATTCTATGGCCTTTCTTTGCATTTTGTGACCTCAAAGTTCAACACATTTCTGGATTTGAGGAAAATAACAGCAAGATTGGCAATCTAAGGGTGCTTTTTTAAATTTCAAGGATCTAATGACCCCTCAGGGTTATCCACACGTACTCAAGAGTAGGAGTAAGTGATGGCTTCCATAGATTGAGGAGATAAGTGTATATGGTATATAGGCTTCTGAATACCCCACTAGGTTTGAACTCAGCAATTTGACACAATTTCCTGGAGATAGCCTTAAGGTTCAGAGGAAACTAATGGGCTAGGTGGATCCTGCTGTATCTGGAAGTCTTTCCAAGGTTGGATTCTGTGGCTTTAAAATATGTCTACAAATTCATTGCTACCCTCCTCTACAAGAGTCTTCCCTTCCCTTAACTATGGCTAGACTTAGGGAGTTACGTCTAACAAATTGAATATGACATAATTGACATGTTAATTACAAGACTAGGCTATAAAATACACAGCAATGGCAGCTTCTGTCTAGGTTAGTCTCTCTTGGATTACTCATTCTGAAGGAAACCAGCTGCCATGATGTGAAGAAAGGTATACACAGTGAAGAAGGGAGCCCACAGCCATGTGTGTGAGTCATCTTGGAAGCAGATCCTGGGCTTTGTTCGAGGCTTGGATTGACGGCAGCCCCAGATGACATATTGACTGCAACATCGTAAGAGATCTTAACCAGATCCACCCTGCCAGGCCGTTTCAGGAGCTGACCTTTGGAAACTAATAAATACTGCTTTAACTGCTAATTTTGTTATTTGTAATAACAAATTATTGTTATCTGTGCAACAGACTCACTGTGAAATAGGACTTTCTGGGACTTGAGGTAAATATTATCAGGCTTCTAGAACTCAGAAGGTACCAGGTAAATTTCTTTGCCAGATTCTATATGAAACATTCAGAACACTGATAGAAAAACAGTGACAGATTCAGAGGGTCCAGGACGGTGGGAGACAAATGTTTCAGTGATGCAGATTTCTGTAGTAAGTGGTTGTAGAGAATTGGTTTTGAAAGCACCAGAAAATTTTTATGGTGATAAAAGAGCCACACAGGTTTTAGAAAGTTCAAGAGAGAAAAGGCAAAGATTCTAGAGCTTAGAAGTTAGAGGGCTATTTTCTGAAGCAATGAAAGAATTTTCTTTACCTTTCCCCCTGTAATTTAATAGTAACACATTTAGAAATTTAAAAAAATACAAGTAAACGAAAATAAGAAAATAAAAATTACCATATAGAAATAATCATTGTTAGCATTTTTGGTATGTTACCCTGACAAACAAATAAATATAGACAAGTGGACTGACAAAAGTTGGTACTTCAATTGCCATTTTGGCATTTTTTGAGCCTGGCTACATCTTGATGATATGGTATGTGATGAGATCATTTGGACTCATAGTATTCATAGGTCTGTTCCTGCACGTTTGCTCTAAAGCAGGCCCCCTGGTCACATATTATGCTGTGTGGGATTCCATGCCTATGGAATCCAAACATTTTATAAGGTCCTGGCTGAGGCTCTCTTAGGAAAGGCAAACTCATACCTGGAGCACATATTATCCTTATAAGAGTGAACCACTAGCTCTTTCAGAATAGGACAGTTCCAGGGCACCTGGGTGGCACAATCAGTTAAGTGTCTACCTTTGGCTCAGGTCATGATCTGGGGGTCCTGGGATCGAGCCCCGCATTGGGCTGCCTGCTCAGTGGGGAGTCTGCTTCTCCCTCTCACTCTGCTCCCCCGTCATGCTCTTTCTCTTTCAAAAACAAACAAAACCGGGGCGCCTGGGTGTCTCAGTAGGTTAAAGCCTCTGCCTTCGGCTCAGGTCATGATCTCAGGGTTCTGGGATCGAGCCCCGCATCGGGCTCTCTGCTCAGCGAGAGCCTGCTTCCCCCCTCTCCTTCTGCCTGCCTGTCTGCCTACTTGTGATCTCTCTCTCTGTGTCAAATAAATAAATAAAATCTTTAAAAAACAAACAAACAAACAAAACCAGGCCAGTTCCAATGTCCAGGATGATTTCCTCGAAAAAATAATGCTACATTGTAGGCATAATGTTGGTCTCTATTGCTGACAAGTTAAGATGTTCAGAGACAGTGGTAACTAGATTGGCCTTGCTAAAAATATGAGTCCATGCTATTGGGCACAAAGGTAGCCTCCATCTCTACCACATGGTCATTCCATTTATATGTCCATCATGTCAATTCTCACGTCAATTCTGAGATTGCCAATAATGAGATCTGGTTAATATCAATTGGCTGAGCCATTTTGTCTACTGTTTTGTCTCTGTTGTTTGGCATCTGGTAGATGCTTTCTGGTGGGTGTCAAGATGAAATACAACACCCTTCACACTTTGTACCTACTACCACATTTCTATACACATTCGTCCACACAGACCTCTTTGTCTCTGGTCTTCCAGTCCTTTTCATTCCAGGCCTCCAACTAGACAGCTAAACCATTACCAACGACCCAGGAATTAATATGTATTCTTAACTCAGGCCATTTTTCCTTCCACCAAAGCAGATGACCAGACACTGTTCCCAGTTTTGTCCTTTAGAAGAATTTTTCCTCTTCGTTGTCTTCTAGGACCACTTCTGAATACAGCTATAATCCATTTTGAAATGGCTAATCATTTCAGTCTGTATGCACTTAATGAGTTGATCCATCTATAAGCCAATCTTGGGCTTTTCCTCCATTTTGACGGGTCATATGAGACTCTTTGCAAGGCCATAGTACAAGGCATAGGAGGGGAGTTAGTGCAACCGTGATAAGTGACACGAAGGTCTGACCTATTTGCTCATACAACTGATTTATGTTGTATGCCTTTTAGTCCTGCTTGAACTTGATCCTGGATATACTAGTTCCATCTTATGAAGAATTGATACTGGGCCAATCCAACTTTTTGATACAACATAGTTTATAAAGGGAAGTTCCGAGTGCATGGGTCATTTGATGCTCCATAGTCAAGCATTCTGCCTCTACCAAAGTAACTTGTCCTCTATAACTTGTCAAGAACTGTTTTTCAAAAGATGTATAATTCTCTGCTGTGGATAGCATGAACTTTCTCCATAATTTCAGGCGCCAGCCTTGTGATTCTCCCACTGGAGTTCTCCATAGGTCCCTTACTACATTTTTTGCCACCACTGACACCTCCGTCACTGTAGGGCTTGCTGGATTGTATGACCCAAGAGGCAGTGCTGATTGCACCACCTTTTAGACCTGTCAGAGTGCTCTTTCTTGCTCCAAGGCCCCTCAAAGCTGACAGCTTTCCATGTCACCCAGTATATGGGCAGGAGCAATATTCCTAAGCAGGGAATATGTTGTTTCCAGAACAACATTGTTACAAGAGGGGTGAAAGATGCTACAATTCCTCTTTCCCTTTGAAGAAGTTATTCTGGCAAGCCTGAACCACTGGACTCCTAAAAACTACACTGAAGTGGATGGTCTCTGAATCTACATAGCATTTATCTCGCAACTCTGGGACTTGTGTGTCTTACCAGGGTCTCTAGCCAGCTCTACCAGACTCAGGACACCCAACATGAAGCGAGTTGCTCATCTTAACTGGGAGTTGTCTGCACCAAACCATAAATTTGGGAAGCCGAGCACTTCATCATCAAGGGGAAATGGCATATGTAAAATCAGTTTTAAATAATTTCTTCTTCTTTTTTTTAGATTTAAGTAACTTCTGAGATCCAAGGTAGGCTGCATGAGCAGGTATCTCCCACTCAGCCCACACCTATATCCTTATGGAAAATTCTCTATGAACAATTGACAAAGGAAGAAGAAATTCAAGCTTGGATTACAGATGGCTTTCCATGATATGAGGTTACAAGTCAAAATTGCTCTAGCAGTCCAAATTAGGTGTGTCATGAAAAGACAGTGAGGAATGGAAATCCTCCCAGTGGGCATAACTTTGACCAGTACATCTAATGGTCAGTTTACCAAGAAAGAGAGATGGACTGAAATGTAGATCCATATAAATTCAAGGACAGTGGTTAAGGGTTTGGTCACATGCTCAGAAACTTGGAGGGAAGAACAGAACATCAGGGGATTGGTAGCTGGAGGTTTAGGGAAGATGTATGTGAATGAATATCTTGGGATGATATGAGAATACGAGAATATTTGTGTCCTTTGTGAATACCCATCAAAGATGATCTGAATAATTGGGTGGACAAGATTATTCATTTTGTGACTCTCAGATTCGTTCCCCAAACATTCAGTACTTGCACAGTAGACTCATGGTGTCAGGGATGGAGACTATCCATGGACTTAATACAAGGCTCCCTTCAACAAAGTTGATCTGGCTACTGCCACTGCTGAATGGCAACCTGACCTTTTGCCCTCAATGCCACCTTCCTTGATCCCTGAATTCTGTACTACACTCAGCAAGAGGAGACTGCCACCTGGTGGCAGATTTATTATATTGCTCTTGCCCCTTCTATTCCTATGACTAACGAATTGGGTAATTTGTCCTCACTAGGGTAGAGATGTATTCTGGATAATCTTTCTTGCCCACCATATATCTTCCAGAAATATTATGCATGTCCTTAGTTTATGCTTCATCCACCACTATGGTATACCATACGACATTGCTTCTGATCCAAGAAAATTTTTTATAGAAAAAAAAAGTAAGGCTGTGTTTATGGGCTTCACTGGTCTTAACTGGTCTTAAATTCTAAGCAGAGTTGTGTCATTCAAAGTAATCTATCCCAAATTAATGGAGGGCCTGCTCCTGGGAAATGGGATAGCAAGAATGAGGTGGAAAAGTAGAACCTTGCCTTTTACCTGCAGCTTAGAGTAGAAATCTCTCCTACAGGGCCAATACAAGGATGGAAAAGCCATGAGACCCAGCAAGATGGGATGTAGAAGGGTGATCTGGTTTCTTTTCAACAAGGCTTCTACGAGTCTCATGTTGAGAGTGTCATTGTGGGATTTAAGGTTGTTCTCAGCTGAGGAGCATCTAAGCCCATTTTTAAGCCTTGATGGGCTCACAGGAGAGAATGATTCAACTGTGTGAAACCTAGATACTCAGGCAAACAGGACCTTAATTTTTCTGGAGGAACGGAGAAGATGTATTTAGAGGAAAGAGGTAAGGAACAAGGGATTTAATGGTTATAGCATCTCTCTTCCCAACTGCTTCCCGCCATTCTCCCCTCTGGTACACTCCCACTCTCGGCCTCACCATTAACATTGCCTGATAAAGAACTAAGAACGAACGACAGAATAGGGAGGAAAGTAAGCTTCAATTATTACTGACGTGATCATCTAATCTTCCCTGCCTTTGGTCTTCAGTACCATGAAAAAACAAATATTTTGGTGAGTGATTTGGCTTTAGGTCAGTCCTCAGGGCACAGGCTCAAACTGGGCAGGCCAGTGGCCTCTGCCATAATATAGAACAGGCCAGTCCTGATTCCTTCCTTTAGCCAGGCGGATTCTGGGAGGTTAGGTTGGCTGCCTCAAGAATTACATTGTGGATTAAAATCAGTTTGGGTGGAGAGAGGCTGAGGCAAACCAAAATCCATGACCCTTTGTGAGGCAATCATAGATAGACTCCGATTTTGCATAATTTCTTTACCCAGCTGTATGATGAGCTGGCTAGACTCTTGCATTTTTTACTTGCTTAGCCACTTCTTATATTCCAAGACTGGGGCAGAAATAAGGGCTTAAGAAGAGCTCCGGGATTTCTTTGGAAGAGAGGAGGTGCATATTGGCCTAGTTACTCCAAATCTCAGACATTCTGGAAGGATCCAGATGGGTACAAGGATATTAGCAAGCTTAGCCCAGTGACTCCTAGGTCCTGTGCCTGGAATAAGATTCTGCGTAGGAAAGCTAGAGAGATGCTAGTTTGTCAAGGTGCCTGATTATAGCATATACTTTCCTGCTTTCCCCAGGTACCCATCATCCAACAGATCTATCTATAGATCATGGGATTATCTCCACAGCTGAAATTATTGAGTGTTTTTCCTGAGTCGGGACTCATTGATGATGGCCATTTATTTTCTTTAATGTCAGTCCCTTGATCATTTTTATTATTTATTACTAAATCTTTGCCTGAGCTTCTCTTTGCTTCCTGGTTTTTACTTTCTGAAATAGCTTTTTCTCAACCACGTTTATTCTGATTAATTATCCATTGTTTTTCTGCCGTCACCCTTCTTGCTTGGACAAAAGATTATTTCTTGAGAGGCACATTATGCAAAACACTTTTTTTGTTGTTGCTTCCTTTTTAGATTTTTTTTTTTTTGGCTTTTATGAAAGAGCATTTTTAATGGATTGATTTCATCAGGCAGTTTTAATTCTGTTACTATTAATTCTGTTTACTATTTATAAGCATGGGAACTGATTAATATTCAGAGTTTTCCTTTTCCTGTCCCCCTCCCTTTCTAAAAATTAGGCCAGGATAGATTGCCAAGCAAAAAAACGGGAGGCCTACTGCAATAAAACATCACTACTGAGATTTAACTGAAATATTCAAAGAGTGTTGAATAATGCCATTGACACTGCAGATACCACTGCTTTTCTCATAATTCTAAATCTTGGGGTTGAAACATTAATTAGGAGGCTCATCTGTTGCCAGGAATTTTAGTTGTTGGATTGTTCATAAGCCCAGAGAAGCCCATCTCTCTCTGGTGAGATATTAAGTAGAACTTTATATACCCATAAAGCCATATTTTTTTTCTTTCTTTTTTTCCTACTGGGTGGGTTGGAAAGAAAGCAGAATGAAGGGGCGCCTGGATGGCTCATGTTGGTTAAGCAACTGCCTTCAGCTCAGGTCAGGGTCCCAGGGTCCTGGGATCGAGTCCCACATCGGGCTCCTTGCTCGGCGGGGAGCCTGCTTCTCCCTCTGTCTGCTCTGCCTGCCGCTTCCCCTGCTGTGCGCTGTCTCTCTCTCTCTCTGACAGATGAATGAATAAGATCTTTAAAAAAAAAAAAAAAGCAGAATGAAAAGTATTTATCTGTCAGACATTATGCTCTTTTACAAATGAAATCTCAAATAATCCTAACAATGACCCCAGGGTCCATATTTGACAAATGAGAAAATTTAAGCTCAGAGTAATTAGGTAACTTAACCAAAATCACACAGCTGGAAAATTGGCAGTTTGAGGCCCAAATTCAGATCTGCCTAACTTTGAGGCCTGGGCTATTCTACTAGACCTGTTGTTCAGAAAAAAGACAAGGATCACTTCTTAAACTGGGCAATGAGTCAGCAATAAATGTTTATTCAGGTGCCCACAAATATTAGAGGCCAATGCAAAGCAAGGAATGATTAATTATAAACCAGGTCAATAGAAGTTAGGGTGATGTAGATTTCAGAGGTCAGCTTAGAAACTGGAAAGCTCTGGGTGTGTGGAGATGGGTTTGTAGCAGGCTAAAGAGGGGTGTATGGGCAGAGAATGAGGTCCTATCAAGATAAACCTAGAGGACATAATGCTAAGTGAAATAAGCCAGAGAAAGACAAATACTGTATGATCTCACTTATGTGTGGAATCTTAAAAAAGATTGAACTCATAAAAGTTGAGAGCAGAATGGTGGTTACCAAGGTCTGATGGGGTGTCTTTCTCAATCATATCTTGTCCTTAAATGATCATACCTTAGCACCGGCCTTTTAAAATTAATTATTTTTGTTAAATAGAATTCTCCTGGTCCCTTGGTCTTAATTTTTAAACCTAAAAGGTAAAATTAAGTTTCTTTTCATTTCTGAGGCTTTTAATTAAAACATTTTTGTTGTTATTGAAATTTTAATGGAAGTGTTCAGAAACCAAGCTATCCCGAATTCCTCACACAGCCTTCCCCTGGCCCTCCCATCCCTGCTGTTCTCTCCTTTCTCAGCTGGAGGGCTGTTATGGGTGAGGCTGGAGGGAAGGGATAGAGCTGGAGGAGGACGAGCAGGAGAGAGGGACAGCCTTCCAGTCTGTTTGTATGCACCTCTCAACTTGCTATTGACCCGTCTACATTACTAGTCTCAGGCTGCACTTCCGCCCCAAGACAATGTTTGATAACCAACTTTCTAAGTAGAGAAAAAAAATATTTCCTTTCTTTTAATTTGGACACACATATTCTTCTTAAGAAAACAGATTGACATTTATACTGACTTGAAAATGCTATGACATTTTTGGAAATTGCTGGGCTCAAATAGCTTTCTGGAACTGGAAACCAAAGAACCTGCCAGATGACATTTTTTACTCAAGAGAGAAAAGAAGTATAGAAGAGAAGGAAATTTGGATTCACAGCTGAACGTCTGGCTTCGATGTTAAGCCTCTCTGGTGGAGAACGTGCTTTCTTGCTTCTGTTTTTGGTGTAATGCCAAGGGAACTGTCAGACCACAAATAATCATTGTTAACTTGCGGTGGAAACTGGAGCCATTAAGAAAAATATTAAAAGCCTGTTCCAAGATCATAACATTTTAGAGGGTAAAGAAATAGGATACCCGGCTAACCTGTTTTACTAGTCATGGATGGAAAATGTGCTGACCAACTGAATTTGAAGTAATGGATGACTTTTCCGTGATTTGTCATGGAATTAAAAAGACAATGTGCTTAGAAAAACGAATTTGCTGTAACTTGGGTAATAGGGAAAACAAAGGCAGAAAGCCTGAGTTGATCAGATCCATGACGCGGCAAAATAATTTTGTCATCTGGCCAGGATTCCCTGCTTCTGGTGTTTTTAAGCTCCAGGGAGTTGCCTAGGTTGCAGAAAACAACTCACACTTGTGCAGGATGCAAACTAAATTCCTTTGAACTTTCACTGTAAAATTCTTTACTTCTCAAACTGTGTTTTTGAAGATCTTGCTGAAAGATTGGCAAAAGCCGCAGATCCCAAAAGGGAATTTTCATCAGATTTTACAACTAAATATCCTGAGTAATAGATAAGGATGAGTGGAGGGACTTCCTCCAACAGTTGAGCACATTTTTCTTCCTCCATTTTTGTTTCCCAATTTAAATGTTTGAAACCCTATTCCAGTGCAGGCTAAGAGGTGAGAATTTGAGTTGGTAATTTGATGGGCCGGATTCCAGCATGGACTTCTGTTTGCCCCTCCAGGTCCACTCTTCACCCTTCACACTGCACTAGCACCTGGAGGCTGACCTGAATCCACCACAGATTCTCCAAGCTTCTGGTTGGGGTTGACCAATGGGGATCCTGGGTAAGTGTACTGATGAGAGGGAAGAAAGCGAGTCAGGGAGAATTTCTACTCCCCTGGCTTCTTCCCTGTGAATTCCTTGACTGAAGATCACAGGTCAAAGAGACCTTTTCTATAGGACTTTCTCCAGCTAGGTTCTGGAAACTTACCACATCTATTTGGGGCCTAGGGTTATCCTTTGTTTTTTGTTTTTTTTTAAAGATTCTATTTATTTATTTGACAGAGAAAGAGATCACAAGTAGGCAGAGAGGCAGGCAGAGAGAGAGAGGGGGAAGTGGGCTCCCCACTGAGCAGAGAGCCTGATGCGGGGCTCGATCCCGGGACCCTGGGATCATGACCTGAGCCGAAGGCAGAGGCTTTAACCCACTGAGCCACCCAGGCGCCCCTAGGGTTATCCTTTGTGATGCTTCTACACCCTGCCCATATCTTTGTAAGCAACCCTTTGTAAATAAGCTAACTTAGAAGCGCTCCAAGTTAAGAATGCCATCTATTTCCTGCTAATCATCCTGCAAATTTTATCTCAGTCCTCTAAGGACATTCTAAGATGCTATCAGATAAGAAGCAGGGGACCAACTAGGTGTTCCTTGGAACTTAATACAAGTCCCAACTCTTTGCTAAACCCCATCTGCCAATGCCTATTGTGCAGTGCCCAATCCCTGAGCCTCTCCTACTCCCTTGCTCCCCCAACCTGCCAATGCCCACATCATCCACCTCCTTCTATGGCCACTGCCACCTCCATGGTACAAAACCCAACCATCCGCTACTACCTGCTTCACAAGTCCACCACTCAGTCCTCTGCACTCACTCTTACTTCCTCTTATTCACTTCCCATATTGCAATTAAAGTACTCTCTCTAAACTGTGAATCTGGTCAAGGTGATGGTCATGTTGTTGATGTTTAATAAATATAAGTTAACAGGGGGAACCCATAACACCTCCCTCAGGCTTAAAATCCCTCTGTGGCTTCCTTGTGCTTTTAGGTGTACAGTCTTACAAGGCGTATAAGGCTTAAAAGACCCTACAAGATCTGGCTCCTGCTGACCCCACCAGCTTCATCTCACATAACTGCTCCTCTTGCTCTCTGCCAGCCACACTGGCTGCCTTTCGGTTCCTGGAGTGAGCTGCTCTCTTCCTGGCTCAAAGCCTTCCCACCTGCATTCCTGTGCTAGAGACTTCTCTTCTTTTCACTTATCCTTCCAGTCCCAACTTGAATGTCACTTGCTCAAAGAAACTTCACCTGACTTCTCCCACCCTGCAGACAGACCAAATTGCCTTATTCATCTCCTTCGTAGCATGGAAACCAATTGAAGTTAGTTATTTGTGTACACAGTCACTTAATGTCTGGATAATCTAACATATCTTGCTATCTTGCTTGCTACCAGCCTAGTCCGGGCCATCAGCCTCACTTGCCTCATTGGCAATAAACTCCTAACTGGTTTCCAGACTTCCCCTCTTGCCACCTCTCCATGTTCATGCTCCACAGGGCTGCCACAATGATCTTTAAACGCATAAATGGGCCATGTCACTTCTACCACACTGAGAATAAAATCCTAGCTTTGCAACATGGCCTGCTGCCAACCTCCCTCTCCATCCCTATCTCTGTCTATGCCTCACTTATTCTGCCTCCCTTCTCTTCCTCTAACTTCCCTCCACCCCTTGCTGGAATACCGAGCAGTTTCTCCTTTCTCATTTTAAGCTTTCTTTCTGGAATATGTAACGTGATTGAATAGTTTATGATGAGTTCATGTACTACCATGCAAACAGCTGTTGCTTTTCTTTTCCCAATTCTCTGTCTCCTATTCTTTTAATAACAGAACTCCCCTTTCTTAGCATATCTGCTCCCACTCAATACCCACCTAATACCCCACCCCACCCCACCCCAACCCGAGTAGGCCTGGGACCCAAGTCTGATCAGGTGGGTCTCCCATTTCTCCCATTTCCCAGTGCTTTATGATGTATGTTGTTAGGAACTCTCACCTGGAGAGAAATTAGACCAAATCGTAAATTAGACAATACATACGTAAGAATTTCTTAAATGCTTCATATCCATTTATTTATTCAACATTTATTGAGCACTTCCTAGCTACCTACCTATTGTGATAGAAACTGGGGAAAGACATAGCAATGAACAAAGCAGACATATTTCCCTGCCCTGGATGATTCTGTAACTCAGACAATATCAACCACGTGATTGCTGAAATTCTACACACAAAGAGGTGTGTATAATAGTCACTGGATCCAGCAAAGAATTTCATGATCAAATAAGATTTACCATAGATTTTGTGGATTCTAAGACTTATGTACTCTATGAAGCATTAAAATGCAAGCTATTAATAGAAAGAGACATTAAAATTCTATTCTTTCAAAAACCTGAATCACCTTTGCAGGTTAGAGATAATATGTAATCAGTTCTGAATCTAAAATGACTCTGGAAAGTAGAGATGTGGCACAGGGTCACACTCACATCTTTCCTCTCTACAGATTTTCAGAATATGAGCACTATATTCAAAAGAAATGATTTTTAAAAAGAAATAATCCTAGGTCTAGAAACTGCAAGAATGTGACTTCGGGGTTGCAGAAAAAAAGTGCTTAAGCTATTCTTTCCATCAGTTATTTCAGTAAAACCTCTTAGCAATAATGAAAACATTATGCCAACTGGAAGAAACTAGTCACATAAAACCACATATTGTATGATTCCACTTATGTGAAATGTCCAGTATAGGCCAAACCATAGTGACTTAAAGTAGATGAGAGGCTGGGAGAGGGGAGATGGACAGAGACTGCCAATGGATATGGGGTTTCTTTTGGGGATATGAAAATTTTCTGGAATTAGATAGTAGCAATGGTTGTACAACTTTCTAAATATACCAGAAAGCCACTGAATTGTACATTCTTTGAGTGGTGAATTTTACGGTATGCGAATTATATCTAATTTTTTTTAAAAAAAGATTGAATCATTTGTTGATTCTCCTGGCAGGATTTAAGAGCAGGGGTGGCTTCCTTGCCCTTCTCTCTCCTCTGTGCTAGCGGCCTCACTACATCCTTCAGCAAAGTAGGACGACAGGAGTAACGGGATCTAGACTCCCACATGGGTTCTGATGATTGCATCAGACCTAGAGTTCTCAAAGCACTCATCTTCAAAAGCTAAAATTGAACAGGGCCTATCTTTTTCAATCACAGGAAAAAAGTTAATGGATATATTTTTGTCAATGTTAAGTTTCTCCCAGATTTATCTTAAATATTTGTTGCCCCTTCTGCTGGTCTATTAGTGCATGCTGGTGTAATGCTCAGCACGCCCACATAGAAATAAGTCTCATTGAAGCAGAATACTAAAAGGGGGTACAGACCCACTTAGCAAACCCCAGTTTGAGTTTATAGACAGAGTTGTCTTCATGCAAAATTATGAGGCAGGTGAAGTTTGTCTTAAGAAACTTCCATTTTCTCTTTCTGCCTTTTTCTCTTGGAGGCTCAGTGCTCTATCATACAATCTTCATCTCTCTAGGACTCTCAGATCCCTGTCAATTGGTGACTCATCCTTGAAATTAGTTTATTACAACCCCAGTTTAACTCTGTAGTCCATTTAGTCCATTAAAGCTTTAGACACATTCACACAAGTATGCAGAGACGCATGTATAAGGATGTTTATTGTATCATTTTAATAGTAGTTTCCAACTACTACTATTATAACTACTATTATAACGTGGATAATTGCTAATGGAAGAAATACTGCACATCCGTTAAAAGAAAAAGTTCCTTGTGGAGGATTTACATTACTGAGCCGAATTAGGGAGAGGCCCGCTCCTTAATTAAGGTGTTAACAGGTGCGGTTATGGGTGGGAATTGGGATTTGGGTAGTAATCGGGAGCTATGTGGAAGCTAATTTGGTGCCCTGAGTTTTTGCTCATGGTTTCCCTTTGCCTGGATTACCCCGCCCCTTCCCCCACCACCTATCTGACTTTTGGAAGGACTGTGAACAACTTTTAACATAATGTTGCTCAGATGTCACTCCCAGTATACATCTCTTACCCACTCAGCTAAGCTCTTTGGTCTCTCTCATCTTTGAATGTCCATAATAATTTAGCAGACAGACTGGCATATATCAGGACTGCAATAATATGTTTTAAACAAAATACTGAATGACAGAAGCTACTTCTTCCAATGAAATTGATTATTCCACTCCCTATGGGCCCATAACACTTTGTTTATGTCTCTTTTATGGCATTTTGGCTTTCTACCTTGTATTATAATTTATTGTGTGAATGTCTGCTTCCCCACTGGAA
Source organism: Potos flavus (assembly GCA_028534135.1). Classification (NCBI taxonomy): domain Eukaryota; kingdom Metazoa; phylum Chordata; class Mammalia; order Carnivora; family Procyonidae; genus Potos; species Potos flavus. The sequence continues at coordinate 96,322,309 of CM052900.1, read as the reverse complement.
TGAAAGCCTTTTGTGGGCAGGAATCACAGAACACCAAGCATAGTGC
>CM052900.1:96306075-96321763 GCA_028534135.1 Potos flavus | reverse complement strand
AGCCTTAGCTTTGACTGTTTCTTCCTTATTTGTCTGACAAGGGCTAGTCTCCTGGTTGCTTGAGCTCCTTGATCTCATTTCCCTTTGACTTTGAGATGACCTCGCTATTTCAGCTCAGGAATTTCTGGGTTAATAAAAATAATGTACACCCTGAAATTTGCAGCATTTATGCAAGAAATTTTATTACTATATCTTCTGCCTTGGTTGTAATATGCTAGGGCATGCTTGAGATTTTAAGATTTATCAGTTAGAATTACATTCAGTTGCTAGTGACAGTGGCTTGAACAAGATAGGAGTTTGTTCCACATAAAAGTCCAGAGTGAGGCAGACCAGACTTGTCCTGCCAGGCCTGGCCTCTGTTCTAAGATCACTTCATGGTCCAAGATAGCCACTCACCATCCAGCCAGGAGGAAGAAGGCAGGAATGGAGAAGAAAGCTAAAGTAGGGAAGGTTCCTGGAGACTGCTATATGACACTTATTCTTACATGTCATTTGTCTGAACTTAATTATCAAGCCACACCTATCTGTAAGGCAGACTGAGGAAATGTGGTCTTTTTCTAAGTGACCATGGACCCACTTAAAAACTCGAGGGTGGGACAAGTGTCCATTAGTTGGTGAATGGACAAAGAAGATCATAGATATAGATAGATAGATATAGATAGATAGAAGAATTCATTGTCTACACAACCACCTCTAGTTTAACTTAACTAAAATAACTTTTTACCTAAATGGAAAGGTGTGATTATAATACTGATATATTTATAAGGACTATAAACTGAATGTTAACTAACCAAATGCGAATGAGAACACATGTTTATGTTTGTGCAATTGTGACTTTGTAATTCCTTAGATCTTGAAATTTTATTCTACAACAAATTTAAGTTTAGTGTTTGGAAAAGTTTGCATCACAGGAAATGAATACAAGAGACCCAATCACCAGTATTTAAAGTACTGGAAATAATATAAATTTTGAGTCACTTTGTAGGTTCCATTTTTGTCATCTAGTTGTGAGTGTCAAATTAACTACTGTTTTATTTTTAGCTGTGTGATGTGTCACTCAGTACACATCCCCTGGCAGATTGCATTGGCTGAAATATATAAAGGATCCGCAGCATCAACAGGATTGCCAAGCCTTCGTCAAAGATTATCCCAAACTGGTAATTTGCTTTTTGGTACAAATTGATATGTCATTTTCCAGTGCCAAAAGTCATGATGATCAAACAGAGTTGGAACTGAGGCAACTCTTACTCTTCCCATTGCCACATTTTTATAGTTCTTTGCCCTAGAGAACTTTATTCCAGAACAGTGCTTTTCTGATGGCCTCAGTGGAGTGTTGGCCCAATCTCAAGACCTTGCCACATATTACAGAGTCAACATGAGGGGGGAAAGTTCAGTTCTGAACTCTGTGTAGGAAGCAGGCAGCCCAAATACCATTCAAGATATTTGGTTGGACTTTCTTAAGGAAACTTACGTGGGGTAGATTCCAGAGAAAGTCAACCTACTTTTGTTACGTTCTTCAAAGAAAAGCTTGGTGTCCTCCAGTTCTGATCCCAGTTCCTATTATCACTCATTTCTGGAATTGTTTAGGTAAATATAAAATCTCAGAGGTAAAGAAGAAAATGAGGTGATTTGCAGGCCTCATGCCTGGATCAAACAGAGGAGGTGGGCACTCCCAAGGAATGCAGTAATTGGTGATGGCATGGCTTTTTAAAGGGGCCTAGAGAAGGGGAGACATCAAAGGGCAGTTTTTCTTTACACATGTAAGACAATGTCTCTAAGGTCACCAGCACACACCTTAATAGCAATCATTATCAGTAGGATCAGCTTTCAATGGAAAGAAAACCTTCCATATCTTTACATGTATGTGTGTTACCCACACACCAATCCAGTTCTGTGAGGGAAAAATATGTGTAAAGTGCCTACCACTGAGCCTGGCATGTGGTAGTAGGTGTTCATGAAGTGAGAGCCATTGTTATTGCCATTATCCAAGGGAAGGGGCACCTCAAGATCCTTCCTCCTGACCTGCAAATCCAACTCTGGGATCACCCATGCAGATAAGAAAAATACACCTGTTACCCAGGACCTAAGATAATCTCTCTCACCTTCTTGCAATACTTGTTGGCAGGTTCTTTTCACCAATCATCTTCCTTCTCCTTTCTCCCCCTCAAAGGCCCACTTTTCTTCAAGGCCCAAGACAAATGCCAACTTTTCACTATGCCTACACCTCATTGCATTCTCAGTAGACACCCACTTTCTCCCATCGGTGCCTACAGCACTTTGCTTATACATATAACAGTTCTTACCGTGCTGTAATTTATTTACGGGTCACCAGCCCCAATGACAGTGGACTTCTCTAGGGTAAAAATGAATTTTTCTTTATCTCTGCATTTTCGATTATTAAAACATTGCTTGACAGATAAAATGTACCTCTATCCAATGAGATATTATTCATAGATAAAGAGAAAGAAGCTACCAAGCCACAAAAAGACACGGAGGAATTTTAAATACATATTGCTAAAGGAAACAAGCCAGTCTAAAATGGTTACACACAGGTCACCTGGGTGGCTCAGTCAGTTAAGCAACCAACTCTTGATTTTGACTCAGGGCGTGATCTCAGGGTCATGAGATCCAGCCCTGTGTTGGGCTCCACTCTCAGTGGGGGGAGTCTGCTTGTCTCTCTCCCTCCCCCCACTTCTCCCCCACACTCTTTCTTTCTCTCAAATAAATAAATAAATAAATAAATAAAATCTTTAAAAATTTTTTAAAATAAAATGGTTACACATTGTATCACTCCAGTTATAGGACATTCTGGAGAAGGCAGAACTATAGAGACAATACAAACAGTGGTTGTCGGGGCTTTAGGGTGGACAGGTGGGGAAGTGAAACACAGGTGACATTCAGAGAGGTGAAAACCTTCTGTAGGATACTTCATTTTTTTTTCATTTTTTAAGAGATTATTTATTTATTTATTTGAGAGAGAAAGAGAGAGCCTGAACAGGGAGCGGGGAATGGGGCAGAAGCAGAGGGAGAAGCAGGCTCCTGGCTGGACAGGGAGCCTGATGCAGGGCTCGATCCCATGACCTGGAGATCATGACCTGAGCTGAAGGCAGACACTTAACCAACTGGGCCACCCAGGCACCCCTGTAGGACACGTTAATGGTAGATAACGTGATATTTTATTTATAATAAAATGTTATAAATAATATTTATATTATTTATGCATTTATCAAATCCTGTAGAACTGTATGACACAAAGAGTGAAGCTTAATGTGTGAAAATTAACATAAAATCATTTAGGAGGTCAGAGAACTCCAGGAAGAGAAACAGACCATGACGAAGACCCTAAATGTATTAACAGTGTTATGAAACAACCTTGCTGGAGGAGGTGGGGGGAAATGGTGCTGACCTTAAATAAAATGGGAAATGAGTGGAATCCATAAGACTGAAGGCAAAGAAATTGCTTAAAAAACTCTACTTTAGTTGACAAAGTTGTTTTACTTGGGGGAGTGGGGTAACAATTCTGATACCACTATACATGTGTACTGGAACTAGACAATTGAGTAAAGGGATGGCAGATGGTGGGAACCAAGTATCTCATTTTTGGAGTAAGAACTTATAGATAAGCAGGAGCAGGCGGCTAGAATAATCCATGTGGTAATGGATTACAGTTAGAGACATTAGTAGGAGCTCAAGTTTAGCTAACACAGAAGCATATGGTTCCATATACAAATATTTATAGATATGTATATATAACCGATTACTATACACACATATATTTCTTTGATCTGTTAACAGAACGGTCCTAAAAGAAATGACACCGCTATCCCAAACTCACCTAACACCCGGATCTTGGTTTCTGATGTCATTCTCCAAAGAAAGGAACTAGGGATCTTTGGAGAAATGACTGATGTGAGGACTGGGGCAGGAACTAGACAAGGTAAGCCTGGAGCATGTTTTAGTGCCAGAAAGTAAGGATGTGATTTTAAAAAGTTGGCAGAGGAACCAACTTTTTGAAAGAGTTTCCAGTGGCCAGTGGTGGAACAATTTGGGCAAATAAATAAGTAGGTAGATGAAAGTGATATTGGATAATAATCTAAAGTATAAAATAAATATTTATGAGTCAATACTGATATAAATAAATGATTAGATAAATTAATAAATGAAGGAGAAGAGACAAATTTTCCATGCTGAAGAATCTCAAATAATTTATGCAGACTCTCTGTCCTCAAGGACAGGGAGCATACATCTCTACTCCCTAAATGGGGGCTTTACATAATGACTTCCCTTCAAAGATTATGGAAAGGGAGGAAAACAGAATGATCACACAGTGGAGAAACCAGACAAAAACTATCTCAGCCAGGTGATCAATGTCAACACCAACAGTCATAAATCATGATGATATTATACGACCTTGATATGATGTGATGAAAATAGCACTCTGCCTCTGTGATCTTCCTCCCCAAATCCCATAACTCCAATTTAATCACGAGAAAAAACTCCAAGGACACTCTACAAAATATTTGATCAGTCCTCCTCAAAATTGCCAAGGGCATCAGAAGCAAAGGAAGTCTGGAAAATTGTCATAGTCAAAAGGAGCCTAAGAGACTTATGAATTAAATGTAATGTGGTATCCTGAGTGAGATGCTAGTGTAGTAAAAGAACATTAGGTAATGGGGCGCCTGGGTGGCTCAGTGGGTTAAGCCTCTGCCTTCGGCTCTGGTCATGATCTCGGGGTCCTGGGATCAAGCCCCGCATCAGGCTCTCTGCTCAGCGGGGAGCCTGCTTCCCCCTCTCTGCCTGCCTCTCTACCTGCTTATGATCTGTAAAATAAATAAATAAAATCTTTAAAAAAAGGACATTAGGTAAGAACTAAAGAATTCTGAGTAAACTATGAACTCTAGTTAATAAAAGTGTATCAATGTTGGTTCATAGATTGCAACAAATGTACAATACACATATGATGTGGTAATAATAGGAGAAATTGATTGTGAGGTATATGGCAATTCTATGGACTATGTTTTCAATTTTTCTAATTCTAAAACTGTCCTAAAAAAATAAAGTCACACCTGACCAATGAAGATATGCAGATGGCAAATAAACATGGAAAGATGTTCTACATTTTATGTCATCAGTGATTCGAAACTTAAAACAGCAAGGAGATACATATCTATTACAATGGCCACAATTCAGAACACTGACAGCACCAAATTCTGGCCAGGATTGAAACAAAAGGAATTCTTGTTCATTGCTAATGGGAATGCAAAATGGTACAGTCACTTTGGAAGACAGTTTGGCAGTTTCTTACAAAACTAAATATACTTTTATATGACCCAGCAATCATGGTCCTTAGTATTTACCCAAAGGTGCTAAAAATGTATGTCCACAACAAAAATATGAATATATATTTATAGCAGCTTTATTCATAATTGCCAAAACATGGAAGCAACCAAGATGTCCTTCAGTAGGTGAATGGATAAATAAACTGTGGTACATCCAGACAACAGGATATTATTCATGCTAAAAAGAAATGAGCTGGGAGCCTGGGTGACTCAGTCAGTTAAGCATCTGACTCTTGATTTCAGCTCAGGTCATGATCTCAGGGTCATGAGATTGAGCTCAGCATCAGGCCTGGTGCTCAGCGGGGAGTCTGTTTGAAATTCTCTCTCTCCCTCTCCCTCTGCTCCCACCCTGCTTGCACTCATGATCTCTCTCTCTAAAAAACAAAACAAAACAAAAAAAACAAGCAAACCAACCCAACAATAACAACAACAAAAACGAGCTATGAAAAAACACAGAAGAACTTTAAATGCATATTCTAAGCAAAGGAAGACAATATGAAAAGGCTACATACTCTGTGATTTCAAATATATGACATTCTGGAAAACATTTGTCCAAGCACGCAGAATGTACAACACCAAGAGTGAATCCTAATGTGAACTATGGGGGCGCCCGAGTGGCTCAGTTGGTTAAGCTTCTGCCTTTGGGGTCCTGGGATCGAGCCCCACATCGAGCCCCGCATCAGGCTCCCTGCTCAGCGGGGAGCCTGCTTCTCCCTCTTCCTCTGCTGCTCCTCCTGCTTGTGCTCTCTCGCTCTCTCTGTCAAATAAATAAATAAAATCTTTTAAAAAAATGTAAACTATGAATTTTTGGTGATAATGGTGTGTCAGTAGGTTCATCAGTTGTAACAAATGTTCTCTCTGGTAGGGAGGGTTGTTAATGGGGGACAATGAACCTAAAACTTCTAAAAGTCTTATATACATACATATGTAGTGTATTTTTAAATTTTTCCTGACATATAAGTATTTATTATTAAAGGAACTTAAGCCCAGAGAAGTTAAATAGTTTTCCCAAGCTAGCAAAAATATAAATTACTGTATAACCTAAATATAAGGATAATCTTTATTGTGATTTATTTCATTTAGCAAACATTTATATTATGTTTATTATGTGATAGGCATTATTCTAAGTGCTTTACAAATATTAGCTAAGTTAATATTCATACCAATGTCATGAATATGGTACTATTATTATTCCCATTTACGACAGGGAACTGAGACCTGGAAAAATTAAAGATCACTTGCCTGCCCAGGCTCAAGTAAGTGGCAAAGCTGGTGTTTGAATTAAGACAGTCTAGCTCCATAAATTATGTGTTAACCACTATACTATGTGGCCTCTGTTATTCAAAGAAAACTTTGAAAAGTAGTTTAAAATTAAAGTCTCCCATTGTTTTCAGGCATCAAAAATTGCTGCTGAACAGTCAATTCAGACTTTCTATACTGTTATGACTGGCCACTAGGGGGCGTCAAAACTCTTACAAACCTGCCAAATGACTGGTCGTAGTTGCTCATTTACAGTGCTTTTTAACCTGTTTCTACTTGATAACCCATAAATAAAAATTATACAAATATATTTAGTACAGACATGTTTAAGTGTTATAAAGCTTTTCTTTCATTTTTTTTCCTTTTTTATAAAAAAGATTTTATTTATTTATTTGACAGAGAGGAGAGAGATCACAAGTAGGCAGAGAGGCAGGTAGAGAGAAGGGGGGGAAGCAGGCTCCCCACTGAGCAGGGAGCCCGATGCAGGACTTGATCCCAGGACCCTGAGATCATGACCTGAGCCGAAGGCAGAGGCTTAACCCACTGAGCCACCCAGGCGCCCCTATAAAGCTTTTCACTTGCCTTTTTTATTATCCAATCCTACAAATTTTCCACACTGTACATTTTAACTTTATTAAAAACGGTTTCATTTTCAGGTTGTTTCATTTTTTTTGAAGATTTTATTTATTTATTTGAAAGAGAGAGGGAGTGAGAGAGAGCACGAGAGGGGGTAGGAGCAGAGCCCCAATATGGGGCTCCATCCCAGAACCCCAGGATCATGACCTGCGCCGAAGACAGATGCTTAACCATCTGAGCCATCCAGTCATACCTCAGGTTCTTTCATTTGCTTGTCTTGTGCCCACAACGAAGATGCAAGCCCTTTGTCAGTAGGGAAGATGGCTTATATGGTACTTTTTAAAAATCGTATAGCACCTGACACAGTTAGGTACTTTATAAACACCACTTGCTAACTGGTTTGAATGCATAAATACCTTATTTTACATAATAGATGTGTTCTTGACGCCAGCATAAGCCACTTTAAAATTCAGTAGGGAAGCCAGATTTTAAGGCAATCCAATAGTGAATCCTTTTCAATTAAGTCAAGAAGCACTCTCTAATTTCACCTAGTCTATAAATCTCTATTTTCATATGTGATTTGGCTTAAAGCCAGAAGCACCTGAGTATTGTTGGTTGAAAAAAAAAATCCATTTCTGTATCTTACGCAAGGTGTTCAGAAAGTTTACTTATTTACTTCTGTCCTCTCTCGTTGCTGCCGTTGATGGCAGAAAATTGGGGGATAAAAGAGGCTGGGTGGTCAAATGACCAAGATACGGCCTAAGGCAGCAAAGACCTGAGATTGCAATCCTGTCCCTCGTCACTCACTAGCTGGGCAAACCACTTGGACTTTCTGGAGCTCTGTACCCTCATTCATAAAACATTAGAGTTAAATAAGATGAGGTCTCTCATCTTAAAGTCAGTATTCAGTTTCCCTGGCAAGGGGGCAGGTAGATAATAGAAAAGCCATCACAGGCTCTCCCACCAGACTGCGACACAGCACCTATATTCCTGACCTTCGTTGGATGCCATTGACACTGGAACAGTTTGCAATGATATAGTCGTTGTCCACAAAGTGTTTATTATTTCCATGATCCTCCCTGGTCATCCTAGACATTATGTCAAGATAAGGCAGGTACCATCTTTATGTTCTGGTTTCAAAGAGCAAGGGTGTTTGTTAAGGGACTAGTAGAAGACCTGGCAGTTGCTGAAGCTAACCTTTTACTTCTCTCCACAACTAACTTAAAGAAAACACTCATATATTAATTTTTTCTGACAAATAATTAGAAACATTTAAAGAGTATAAGATTAATCAGATATTTCATTTTCCCACCAAGGGACACTATGGTTCATTTAACTTTGAATCCATCACAGGCAGAGAGGTTTGGGGACCATTTGGGAGGGGTTTATGAGCTGTAAATTGAGTGCACTGAGAGCAATTAAGCACTTAAATTAGAGCAATGTGTAAATTTAACAGCTGGTAAGTGTTGTCAGTTGCAAGCTACGGACCACCTGCTTGGCAGAATCTGCATACCAACTGAAGAAAATAGATTGAATAATGGAAAGTAGAATCTGGATTTGGTAATTTGGAGCATAAATTCAGATTACACATACAGCTGGGGTCCCTTTAAGATTAATGCAGAAGTACAAGATCTCCTCTAGGGATGCTTGACTGGACAAAGATTTGTTAGGCTGTTTAAAATGTGCTTTGATTACAATTTAATTACTCTTACAGTTAATAGCTTGGGATTGTTTCAAGAGAATCTGACCTTGGCGAATGATGTCTATTTATCTTAACATTTTTTTTGGTGCTAAAAAGAATGGGTGTAATGAAGACCTACAAGCTTCTATTTACACACATGTTATTTATAAAATTTATTAAAACAATGTTTTTCACGCACTCAATATGTGCCAGGCACAGTGTCAGAAGTTAATGGTACAAGGATGAACAGGACTGTTCCTGACCCTCAAAAAGTTTCCATGGCCAAGCAGGAGAGACAGAAACTGAAATAACCCCAACAAAATAATAGCCTCATTATTTTGAGCACTTACTCAAAGTCAGGCACTTTACTCAATGATTTATATATGATGTATCATTTAATCCTTCCACCAACCCTAAGAGGTCTGTGCACATCTCCCCATTGGCAGATGAAGACACCAAGGCTTAGAGAGTTAGCTTGCTGGTCTCTCACTTTTTGGTCTATTTAATTCCTTTGCCTGAAATTTTCTTCCCCTCCTTCATCTAATTTGTTTGTCCTTCAAAAAGCCTTCCTTGACCTAGAGAAGGGTCAATGCCGTGACCAGTGCTCCTTGGACATATCTCTAGCAGTACACTTGTCCCTCTAAATTTTAATTTATTGCTTGTCTGAATCAACTAGATTATATTAGGATGTGAATTTCTTTCAGGGTGCACACAGCTTTGTCATCTTTGTATTCCTGGAACATGGCTCAATGCCTTGCTTGTAATGTATACTCAATAAAAGCTATTTGATTGAATGAAACATGACAGAGTCAGAAGTTGACCCTATGTCTGCCTGGCTCCAAAACCCTGGCCCTTGTCACTCTAATTTGCTTCCCAGGCTCATGAGATAAGTGTAATCGTAGGTATGTATGCAAAACATGGAAGCATAAACGAGAGAAAGCCTTGGAGAGGAGGGTTCACAGAGAGGTGATATTTGGGCTGGGTTTTGAGGACTGTGTTGTAATCTGTCAAGTTGAGAAAACATCAAAGGTGTCCCAGCTGGAGAAACAGTTCACACAACGGCATGAGAGAGCAGGGTGTGTGAATGCAGAGAGGGGATCCTGTATTGATAAAGCATGAAGCCAAAGGGAGGTGAATGATCGTTCCTGGAATGGGAAAGCAGGGGACATGCTGGAAGGGAAGGACTGTGTATGCCATTCTAAGTAAGGAAGGTGGCCACTGATGGGTTTTCAAGAGAGAAGGTCCCACTTGATAGAGAGGAGAAGGACCCAGAATTCTGAGGTTCAAGACCTAATTTTTTCACTTTTACTTATTTTCACTTGTGGTCTTAGGAAATCCCATGTCTTCAATTTCCTAATTGAAAATTACAGCCACGTCAGAGTTGTTATGAGATTCACATAAGATATGTAACTGCAAGTGCTTTATAAACTGTAAAGATAACCACTATAAATGTTAGTTATTATAAACAGCGTATGTATTATTTTGTTAGGGCTGCCATAACAAATACTATAGACTGGGGTGGCTTAACCAACAGAAGTTTACTTTCTCACAGTTCTAGAGGCTGAAAGTCCCACATCAATGGGCTAGCAGAGTTTATTTCATTCTGAGCCCTCTCTCCTTGGCTTATAGATGGTTGTCCTCTCTCCTAATGTCCTCCTTTTACTTAAATTACCTTTTTAAAAGTTTCTTCCTGGGGCTTAGGATTTCTTTTCTTTCTTTCTTTCTTTTTTTTTAAGATTTTATTTATTTATCTGTCACAGAGAGAGAGCACAAGCAGGGGGAGCAGCAGGTGGAGGGAGAGGGAGAAGCAGGCTCCCCGCTGAGCAGAGAGCCCAACGCAGAACTCGATCCCAGGACCCTGGGATCATGACCTGAGTCAAAGGCAGAGGCTTAACCAACTGAGCCACCCAGGTGTCCCTGGGGCTTAGGATTTCAACATACGATTTTTGCAGGTGACACAATTCAGCCCATAACGGCATATAAGAAAAACAAATTGTTAACCACCCTACAGTGTCTACTCAGGTAATGTCAAATGGAAAGCCTCAGCTTTTTTCTGACTGTACATTTCAAACAGAAAATGGAGTCATGGACCCATTCCCACATCTTCTTCCCTATGAAATGGATCTCTTGGTCAGAGGCTATGTTGAGTGGGATTTCATGTCTGTGGGTCAGGCTTTCTGGAAGCCTCCAGAAAATGGTGCTGTGGTTGTGGATCTGTGAGCAGGAAAGGCAAACCCATACTTGGAATAAATACTTGAGGATGTGAGGATGAATGTTGAGGATGTGAGGATGAACCACCGGATAGAAAAGACACTTAAGCTGGTCTCTTTGCAGAACAGTTCCATGTGTGGACCCCAATGGTGGTCTATGTTGCTGACATTCAGAGGCAGCAACAGCTGGATTGGCCTTAGCAAGTGAAAGCAAATGGGCAGTGCCTCCCCACTCTAAAGTCTGTCCAGAGAGGCAGGCACTTCCCTGGGCCTAGGGAATTAGAGGAATATTTAAGGTCACGGTGGACGCAGGGGCTGAAGAAGCTTTAAGGGGCATTATCCCTCGACAGAGATTTATGAGTGTTAGTGGGGTAGGGATGAGATGGATACAGGTGCAGTCTGGGCATCTCAACTCTTCAGCCCGCTGCAGGCCTCCTTTCTAGGCAGCTGAAGTGAGTCAAGGCCAGTCTCCTGCAGCAAGCCAGATTCTTTGATCCCATAGTTCCTTTGGATCATATTATGGAGAGAACTTTGCAAAGGTCAGAGTGATATGCTTTTCTAATTCTTATTGAAGACCAAGTGTTTTTCTTTATATGAATTTTTGTTGATTGTTACAGAAATATTCTTTCTATACATTCAGTTCTATACAAATATTAATTGCCTACTGCCTTTGAGGTATATACTAGGCGGGAGAGAGGGAGAGAGAGAGGGAGGGGGAGAGGGAGAGAGAGAGAGAGATAAATAAGCAGTTAAGCTTCTCACATTTCTTACAAATATTTCTTTAGTGACTACATGCTGGTATGGATTAAATAACTTTTTCCTTTTCAAAGCAATGTTGAAATATTTTTGCTCAAGGTAGCGAATTTTTAGGAAAGACATTCACATGTAAGTGTGGGAACCAGAGCACTTGATTTCATCTCAAAATGTAAGCAACTTGTGTTTTCATTCTAAGTAAAAGAAACAATGTGTTTGATGTTTGCTCTCTTAGTTTTCCCAGGCCAACAGTTGCCCCACATCTGGCATTTTGGTGGCCACACCTGGGGCATCATAAAACTGAAAACAGATGTCTGGGCTCCTAGAAAGCAGAAGTAAGTGTCAGATCCAATCAGAGAAGCAACGGGAACATCCTAGAGGGAAGTCTGTGTTTAACCACAAGGTGCCAGATCTGATCAAGGGATGCTGCCGGCTACAAGAAGCCACAAATGAGTAGGTGGGAAAGGAGGACAGGCGGAGGAGAAATGAGATGGAGATAAGAGATAGGAAAGCAGACATAGATCAGTCCAGTGTACTTTGGCTGGTTGGGGTGTGGCCACTCTTGTTCCTCTCACCTCCCTGTACTGCCCAACGTTTGACACCTGCTGCATACATGCTTTCCTAGGAGGCCAAATATCACGGCAATTAAAAGCCCGAGCTTTGGAGTCAGGAAATCTGGTGTCAAGGCTCAGCTCCATGATTTACCACTGTGTGGCCATTAATTAACTTAACAATTAATAACAGTGCTGACTTTTAGCTTCTTTATCTGTAAAATGGAGCTAATAAGGGATTCTTTCTCATAAAAGGTGTGGTGATGATTATAGGAGATAATATAGAGTTTTTAGCACAATGACTGGCACAGAGTGACTTCCAAAGAAATTAGCGAGTATTCATAACCTGGGTCAATAGTGCTCTCACTGAGCTCCAGAAAGACCTACATGTGTGTGGAAGTGTCTTTGTTTACTTCTCACCTTCACCAAAGCCGTCCTATTTTCATCTATTTTATATATTTGTCTTCTGTAAGTATTTGACTTGAGTGAAGTTATGCTTTAAAAAAAAACCCTTTAAGGGGCGCCTGGGTGGCTCAGTGGGTTAAGCCTCTGCCTTCGGCTCGGGTCATGATCTCCGGGTCCTGGGATCGAGCCCCACATCGGGCTCTCTGCTCAGCCGGGAGCCTGCTTCCCCCTCTCTCTCTGCCTGCCTCTCTGCCTACTTGTGGTCTCTTTCTCTCTGTCAAATAAATAAATAAAATCTAAAAAAAAAAAAAAGCCTTTAAAATCATGATCTATGGGCACCTGGCTGGCTCAGTCAGAAGAGCATGTGACTTGGGGTGCCTGGGTGGCTCAGTGGGTTAAGCCTCTGCCTTCGGCTCAGGTCATGATCTCAGGGTCCTGGGATCAAGTCCCGCATTGGACTCTCTGCTCAGCGGGGAGCCTGCTTCTCCCTCTCCCTCTAACCCTCTCCCCGCTGGTGGTCTCTCTCTCTCTCTCTGTCAAATAAATAAATAAAATCTTTAAAAAATAATAACAGCTAAATACATCATTATTTTGAAAGGTTAGGCTGATGCATCTTTTCATGCGCTGAGTATTCTTAATGTAGAAGATCGCAGGTGGGCTCTCTGATTGTTCTATACTTGAACAATGCTGTGAAAATTGGTCTGAGATTGTGTTTCTCCTACCTCCACTTCCCTTTACCAAAAGGTAGTGTATCAACCATCTGCACAGGGATAAAGTTTACACTCGCATCATGCAGGTTTTTTTTAAGTATGTTGTTTTGATAGCAGGGTTTGTGACACAGGAAGACAACAAAAGTGAACTTTATAACCTTAAAAGGGCAGGCATCTAGAGAAATAATAAATTCATTCGATTTATTTGACAAGATGAAAACAAGTTTGTTTTTTTTTAAACAGAAATATGTTTTTGATGATACAGAGAGGAGTTTGGAAGTCTTAATCTAGAAACTAAGTAAATAAAATCTTGACATATTTGGTCAGAGAATAGCATATATTGATAATCAAACACTACACGTACTATAAATATAATGTTGTGGGAATTCAATCTTCCAAGCACTCGGAGCTCTTCAATTCTAAAATCTTCATTTGAAAGCCCCTTATTTGAACCCAAACCAAAGTATTCTCATTGCCTCTTTCCTAAATATTCAGAAAAAACATCACCAGTTCAGACTGCATAACGAAGGCGGGGATCATTTACCTACCTTAAAAGAACATGATTCAGTGCTTATTTTTAAAACTGGATTTTTAAAATTGTATAGTGTAAATAACAATAAGGAGTGAGCCACTTTTTTTTTTTTAGGAGTGAGCCACTTTTTATGGGCACCCTATAGTTTTATAGTTCTTAATCTAAACTTAAGATTTTATATTTCTTCCTTATGGCAAAAACCACAAGCCCCCATATGTACAGACTACACAGTGAGTTGGGTTGGCTTTCCCATAGACTTTGAGGTGTATTATAAGAGTCCCAGCCATTATCATCTTCCTCCTGAGTTAGTCTGAAATGGGTTTTTATTTCATATATTTTGGCCGCAGTATTGGTGGTAGATATAATATGGATCATCTCTACTTCTGTTATGTATTTATTTATTTACTTACTTACTCACTTACTTATCACTAGACCTCAACCACAGTCTTCTTTTCCCCCTTCCACCACTTTCCCTGTAGGATATACTGTATGTGGTCATGCACTTTGTATTACTATATTAGAAATCTAAAAATCTGTTTTGTACTTTTTATACTGTTGGATGCTTTTACTAGGGTATTAAATATGTTTAGTCTTACTAGAAAACTTTTTAAAAATCTTCAAAGCACTGAAATATAATGTTAGTAAAATTAAATTGAATATAATGTCACTATTGAAAATTTTTGAATTACTAGCAAACCATAAGTGACTTTTAGTGATAGAGAACAAACTGAGGAGTGATGGAGGGAGGTGGGTGGGGGGGTGGGCTAAATGGGTGATGGATATTAAGGAGGGCCCTTGTTATGATGAGCACTGGGTGTTATATATAAGTGATGAATCACTAAATTATACTCCTGAAGCCAGTATTACACTATATATTAATTAACTAGAATTTAAATAAAAATTTGAAAATAAAATAAAATAAATTTTTTAAAGTAGGCTCCATGCCCACTGTAGAACCCAGCTTGGGGCTTGAACTCACGAACCTGAGACTAAGACCTGAGCTGAAATCAAGAGTGGGACACTTAATCGACTGAGCCACCTGGGCACCCCAAAATTTTTGAATTACTACATGAATCTCAGAGCTATTTATGAAACTTCATAATCATTACACAGTAGGTTAAAAAGGGAAGTGTCTGTTAACAGGCATTTCTTATTAATATAATAATGGCGAGGGAATTTATTGTACTCAATAGCGGCTAAGGGCCCATCACCCAGGCTTAAACAACTTTTCTTCAAAACAGGTTTTCTTCATTAATTCTACATTCAGTAAATATTTTGAACTCTTATTATTGTAATAGTTACAAAATAACATAAAAATGTTCTGTGCTTTCATTTTTCTCAAGTGCACATGGAACATTCTCCACAATAGAACACATCCTGGGTCACAAATCAGGTCTCAATCGGTACCAAAAGATTGGGATCATTCCCTGCATAATTTCAGACCACAATGCCATGAAACTAGAACTCAATCACAAGAGGAAAGTTGGAAAGAACTCAAATTCATGGAGGCTAAAGAGCATCCTACTAAAGAATGAATGGGCTAACCAGGAAATTAAAGAAGAATTAAAAAAATTCATGGAAATAAATGAAAATGAGAACACAACTGTTCAAAATCTTTGGGACAGAGCAAAGGCAGTCCTGAGGGGAAAGTATATAGCAATACAAGCCTTT
>CM052900.1:96261962-96305575 GCA_028534135.1 Potos flavus | reverse complement strand
CCCCCCCCCCCCCCCGCTTGGTTTGATGCTCTGCTGTCTCCATCTGGAAAGGTTTAATTATTTTATCTTTGAACTTATATCTTGTAAGTGAAGCCTGGTGGGACAGTGTGGCATGGGCAGAGATAAGTGTGTCCTCCATTCTTTGCTGTTGAGTTTGCATGTTTGCCCCATGAACAGAGAATTCTGGTGGAGATCCACAAGGCCTGGGAGTTCAGTGAGATGCGAAGCAAGCACCAGGTAAGCATGTTACATCCAAAACTAAGTGGGGCCTTGAGAGGCCTTTTTTTTTTTTCAATGCAAACCAGAACTTGCTCTGAATCAGAAAGCAAGCAGTGGCATCCTAAGAAACACAAATGACTCTGAAATCCCATCCTATCCTTCCTAACTCATGTCAATTCCCTGTATTAGCCAACTTCTTATGCTGAAAATGATGACAAAGAAGGAAAGAGAGAGAGCAACCTGTGGTTCTTTTCCTTTCAGTTCTTCCTCACTCTTCAGTAAGCTGAAGACAGTGCAGGTATAATGTGTGCATCACAAGAAGTGAAATAAAAACAATTGAGTTTGTTTTGTACAGTGTTTCTATTGTTCTGGTAAGAACGAAATACATGGGGGACGCCTGGGTGGCTCAGTCGGTTAGCATCTGCTTTCGGCTCAGGTCATGGTCCCGCGATCCTGGGATTGAGCCCCACATTGGACTTCTTGCTTGGCAGGGAGCCTGCTTCTCCCTCTGCCTGCCGCTTTCCCTGCTTGTGCTCTCTCACTGTCTCTCTCTCTGACAAAAAAGAAATAAAATCTTAAAAAAAATACATGCACATGTATGAACTACGATATATGAATTGTGTGATTTTGGTAATTCTGCATGAGTTAAATGCTCTTGTATTTATATTTAAAACTGGTATCACAGGTGCCTGGGTGGCTCAGTCAATTAAGCATCTGTTTGCCTTGGCTCAGGTCATGATCCCAGGGTCCTGAGATCAAGCACTATGTTGGACTCCCTGCTCAGTGGGGAGTCTGCTTCTCTCTCTCCCCCTGTCCTTCCACCCTCCTCGTGCTCTCTCTCTCGCTCACTCTCTCTCAAATAAATAAATAAAATCTTTTTTAAAAAATAAAACTGGTATTGCATAATATGAAAGTGAACATTCAATTCATGCTAATAATTTTAAATTTTATAGTTTTAAATTTTAGATGACATTAAATATCAAATAAACAGCATCACTGCAAGTCCAGAAAGAGACTTCAGAAGAAAGGGGAAAACTTTATATTTTAGTACTTTTTTTAAACAGCTTTATTAAGGTATAGTTCATATATCATATAATTCACCTGTTAGAAGTGTACAATTCATTGGTTTTCGGTATATTCACAGGTAAGTACAACCATAACCACAGTCAGTTATAGGACATCATCTCTTCAAAAAGAAAACCCATCCCCTTTCCCCTGCAAATCCCTCTCCCCTAATTAGCCCTATGCAATCACTGATCTCTTTTCATCTCTATAGATTTCCCTGTTCTGGATATGTTGTATGAATGAAATCATATTATATATGGCCTTTTCGTGACTGGCTTCTTCTTTTACTTAGCATATTGCTTTCAAGGTTCATTCGCATTGTAGCATTTATCAGTACCTCATTCCTATTTGTGGCCAAATAATAGACCATGTATGAATATACTGCTTTTGTTTATCCATCTGTCAGTTGATGGACATCTGTGTTGTTTGCACAAATTGTTTCTTTAATATGGCTCTTACGAATAATATTGCCATAAACACTGCATTTTAGTATTTGTTATAGTACTTTTCTCCTGCTTTTTGAACAAGGAGACCCGGTATTTTCACTCCCCCCACCCCCGGGCTCTGGAAATTATGTAGCCAACCCTGGTTCCAATTAACTTAATTCAAGAAATACTCAGTTTTACCCTGCCTGGGATATTATAGTTGACAGTGCCTGACTTTAGCTGGTCTACAGTGTGGTAAGCAAGCATAAGTCAAGTACATGTCATGCTTGGATCTCTAATTTCAAGGGAATTATAATATTTAAAAAGTTCTTAGTGCTAAAACACTTTAATACAGAGTACAGTCAGACCTGGACAGAGAGTTCTCCATGGAAGATTGGCTCCAACTTCCGGAATCAGCATTGGTCAATTTCATGAAACTCTTGTCTCCTGAGGGCTGATAAGCAGAGCACCTTTTCCCTAAAATAAGCAGTAAAAGACAGACATGCTGATAAATACCAGGGAAATCCAGCTTCTGAAGCTGCCAGGTGCATCTGTCCATGGAAGGCAGGGGAGAAAGGATTTAATCTTTGGTAAAAGCCATTATAGTGACTTTATTGGATTGTGTCTTTCTGTTGCAACTAATGTTTGCCATTAAATAAATCATGGTTGACTTGTAAATAGTCCAAACGAAAAGAAGACCAGGACATCAGTCTGAATTAAAAAGTACCTCTATGACTTAAGAGTAAGAATAAGCCTGAAGATGGCTTCAAACTTTAGAAATGAGTAGAGTGGGTGGGAACTAAGGAAAGATGATCTCTAGGACACCCCTGAATAAGATTTCCGGGTTATATGCACTTATAGAAGTAGGGAAGAAAAAAAAAAACTTATAAGAAACATAAACAATCCGTGCTGAGTTTTTCTGCTTTTCTAAGGTTATATGTAGACCAATTCTAATGAAAAAGTATTTCATTGAAAAGGCAAAAAAGAAATTCTGTTAATAAAAAAAGAAGGAAACAAATGCTGATCGCCTAATTGTTGATTCATCGCCTCGTTTGTATTGTGAGCCTCCTCTATAATAGGACATAGAAGGAAAAGACACAGTCCTTCCTTTTCAAGAAGCCCAGACTAAAAGGAAGAAACAAATAAATCGGTATCTAAATAAGTCACAGTGTGAGCAAACGAAACATGGAAATAGGAATAAAGTGAAGCACAGAAGGAGCTTTGCACCAGTGGGATGAATATCTAGATCATTTGAACTGGTCTTTGAAGGATGCAAGGAGCTCACCATGTGAACAGGGAAATGTCCATTTTCACAATGGCAACAGATTAACAAAAAGTTAAATTCTCCCAGGCTCTTGCTCCCAAGTCACAAACTTTCCTTTGCTTGCCTGTATTTCTAAATTTATATTCTCCTATTCCCAGCACAAACTCCTTGTTCCAGTTAGACATTTCTCATGTTACAGCAATTAAGATCGTGAAAATGTATAGAACAGATTGTGTTACCCTCCCTTTATTTGCATGGCTTGTCGAAAGTGCATCAATACTGTGAGAATCCTTATTCCATTCACAACTCTGAATATATACTTATGGTATTTATACATCCAGAGTTTAACTGGTCACTCTTGCCACCATCTGCACATAGATAATTTTTACCCTAAGAGCTACTGGATCCAAGTATTGTTTTGATATTAGGCACTATAGTTGGTTCAAACAGAAGTAAATACCACAATAATTGGTGCTCTAAAACAAAATTCAGCCCAGTAATTTTCACATTATTGTGAAATCTAATATACTCATCAACCACACTGAGTTCACTACATATCAAAGTGAAAGCTTGAGAAAGTAAGAATGAGATCTAGGTAGAAATTACCATCATTCGCTTACCAAAATGTTCTTAATAAAATCCACTGAGACTACTGACTTTAATTTTAGAAAGTTAGACCTAGACTTCCCAAAATTTATCAACTATGACTATTGACTGCTATCCATGGCCACCCTTCCCATTTATATTCCACTGTTTCTTTTAAATCATAATATGGTATAGCCTATTAAAATTTTTTTCAAGGACTGAAGATTCAAACCAAAACTGAACAATTTAAGACCAGAACTTCTTGGGATTATAGAGAACCTAAAAAATATGAGCATGTAATTTGGGAAATCTTTAGAGTTTATAACGTTTTAGAAATTTTAATCGCAGCCAAGGCAAAATAGGTACCAAACAATGAAATTGCAACTACAAAAGATTGTTTGAAAACTCATTTTAGAAAGTTTGATAAACTCCTCAATAATCGTAACACTTCCCACCGGCTTAAAAAAAGAGTAAGGGGAAAGTCCATGGATTATAGAAGAGAAACAGTTTTAGACATAATTGACATTACCTCTTTATAAGATTTATATATTTCTAAGCATCATAATTTAAGTTTTAAAGAGATTTTATTATTTAGGTGTAGTTGAAATACAGTGTTATATTAGCTTCCGGTGCACAACATAGTGATTCAACAATTCTATACATTATGCAATGCTTACCATGGTAAGTGTAGTTACCATCTGTTACTATACAACATTACAATATTATTCACTATATTCCTAATGCTGTACCTTTCATCTCTGTGACTTATTTATATTACAATTGGACGTTTATATCTCTTAATCCCCTTCACCTATCTTACCCATCCCCCCCACACCTCCCCTCTGACAATCACCAGTTTGTTCTCTGTATTTATGAGTCTGTTTCTGTTTTTGCTTGTTGTTTGTTCTAGATTCCACATATAAGTGAAATCATATGGTATTTGCCTTTCTGCATCTGACTTACTTCACTTGGCACAATACCCTCTAAGACAACCCATGTTGTAAAAATGGCACGATCTCATTCTTTTTTATGGCTAAGCAATATTCCTGTGCACGCGTGCACGTGTGCACACACACAGACATATGTGTTTACACCACATCTTCTTTGCCCATTCATCTGTTAATAAACACTTAGGTTGCTTCCATATCTTGACTATTGTAAATATTGTAAATAATGCCGCAGTAAACATAAATCTTTTTGAATTAGTGTTTTCATTTTCTTCGGGTAAATATCCAGTAGTGGAATTACTAGATCATATGGTATATCTGTTTCTAATTTTGGAAACTCCATACTGTTTTCCACAGTGGCTGCACCAATTTACACTCCTACCGACAATGCATGAGGGTTCTCTTTTTCCACATCCTTGTTAACACTTGTTATTTCTTGTCTTTTGTTACTAGCCATTCTCACTGGTGTGAGTTGTTATCTTGTGGTTTTGATTTGCATTTCCCTGATGATTAGCAATGTTGAGCATCTTTTCATGTATCTCTTGGCCATGTGTATATCTTCCTTGGAAACATGTCCATTCAGGTCTTCTGTCAATTTTTAATCAGATGATTTGGGTTTTCTTGGTGTCGAGTTGCATAAGTTCTTTATATTTTGTGGATATTAACCCCTTATCAGATATACCATTTGCAATTATTTTCTCCCATTCAGTAGGTTGTTTTTTCATTTTGTGGACTTTTACCTTGCCATTTGAAAAACTTCTTATTTTGGTGTCACCCAACAGTTTATTTTTGCTTTGTTTTCCTTATCTGGAGAGACATACCCATAAATATGTTGCTAAGACT
The DNA here is from genome assembly GCA_028534135.1 of Potos flavus. Lineage (NCBI taxonomy): Eukaryota > Metazoa > Chordata > Mammalia > Carnivora > Procyonidae > Potos > Potos flavus. Next base: position 96,300,227 of record CM052900.1, on the reverse strand, counting down.
AAAGTCCAGGAGATTACTGCCTATTTTCTTTTAGGAGTTTTATAGTTTCAGGTTTCGCATTTAGATCTTCAATCCATTTTGAGTTTATTTTTGTGTATGAAAATAAGAAAGTGGTCTAGTTTCATTCTTTTGAATGTAGTTGCCCAGTTTTGCAACATTATTTACTGAAGAAACTGTCCTTTCTTCATTGTATGTTTTTGCCTCCTTTGTCGTAGACTAATTGACTATCTATGCATGGGTTTATTTCTGGGATCGCTATCCTGTTCTGTAGATCCATGTGTCTATTTTTTTTGTTGTTAGTACTATACTGTTTTGATTGTTATAGCTTTGTAGTATATTTTGAAATCCAGGATTGTGATACCTGTAGTTTTGTTCTTCTTTCTCAAGATTGCTTTGGCTATTTGAGGTCTTTCATGATTCCATACAAATTTTAGGGTTATTTACTCTAGTTTGGTGAAAAGTGCTGTTGATATTTTGATAGGGATTACATTGAATTTGTACATTTCTTTGAGTAGTATGGACATATTAGCAACATTAATTCTTCTAATCCGTGAGCATGGATTATATCTTTCCATTTGTTTGTGTTATCTTCATTTTCTTCCATCAGTGTTTTATAGTTTTCAGAGTATAGAGTCTTTCACCTCTTTGATTCAGTTTATTCATAGGTATTTTATTCTTTTTGGTGCAATAGTAAATGAGATTGTTTTCATAATTTCTCCTTCTGCTACTTCACTATTGGTATATAGAAAGGGAACAGATTTCTGTATGTTAATTAATTTCTGTGTATTAATTATGTGTATATTAAATATGTACATATTATGTATATTAATTTTCTATCCTGCAACTTTACTGAATTCTGCAAATATTTTCTCCCAATTCTTGGCTTTCTTTTCACTATCTAAATGGTGTTGTTCACAAAGTAAAAATATTTTTCATAAAGTTCAACTTATCAGTGTTTCTCATTCATGGAACACGGTTTTAGTGTTGAATCTAAAAATGAATTGTCAAACCTGAGCCACATAAATTTTCTCCTATGTCATCTTCTGAAAGTTATATAATTTTGCATTTTACATATCTGTTTACACTCAACAGTATTTGTCAAACAAATTAGTGAAAGCTAATGGTAGTAGAAATGGAATAGATGAATTTGGGTGAAAAGAAAATTACTGGCTCTATAGATTTTGCAGGCATCAGTATACAATTAACAGTTAAAGTTTGTTGGAAATTCACTTAGAGAACTAAGTTGCTAGTTAAGACATAGTTAAGACAGCCAGTTAATCAGAAGGGCAGGATTCAGTGTAGACAAAGGGCAAATAAGTCAGAAGAGAAACACAAAGATCTTGTGCACTGGTCAGAATTTCAGGAGAGGCAGTCCAGTACCCTGGAGAGCTCCCCAAGGAGCCCAAGTTTTGACAGCCTTGGAGCTTTTAAAAGCCTCTGGCAGCATCTAAATTTTCTCATGGGTCACATGACCAAAAATCTATATTGCTGCCCTGTATGAGTTTTAAATAACATTTTAATTATTAGAAGAGGAGGAAATTAGGAAATAGGGACAAGCACAAACAAGAAAAAAAAATCTTACCACTTAGAGATAACCATATACTATACATTTATTATTATTATTATCATTGTAAAGATTTTATCTTTAGGTAATCTCTACACTCAATATGGGGCTCAAACTTACAACCCTAAGATCAAGAGCCACACACACACTCTGCTGACTAAGCCAGCCAGGTACCCCAAATCTGAATTTATTACTAACTGATGACAATGGTAAAACAACATCCATAAACACTATTTGTTCATTCTTGTCTTCCTATCAGCCATCCTGCAGATACTCCAGTTTAATAAACAAATTTTGTGAAATTAAATTTGATTAACTAAGATTTTATTCTGCTTCAATTCTAATTACTAATTGTGCCAACCTCTTATTCCTGCCATAGAAGAGTTGGGGAAGAATACTAATGAAGCAGATTGGATTGGAGTACTAAGGGTTGATTAGGTGTGTAGCTTTCCGTCTAATAGAAGCCCACTCCTTTTTTGAGTTCCAGATGTATTTCCAGCTGTCCACTGGACATACTCATTTTAATATTCCATGGACAACTTAAATTCAACTTCTTCAGAACTTCTTTCATTAGTTTTTCCTTTAAATTGTTCCACATATTTTATTATTTGTATTGGTTAATTTCAACATCAGCCACATTATGTTAAAATGAAGTAGGGAAGAAAGGACTGAGAGGGAAGAAGAAACAAAGAAATACAGCCATCATCTCTCATTTCACTCAAGCCACAAACCTCAGAAATTATTCTTAAATCAATTTACTCTTTCACATGTCTCTTCCAATGACTGCAAAGTTTTGTTGGTATCTCCTTCCGTCTTGAGAGTATCTTTTTCTCTGTCCCGGCATTCACCCATTACTCAACTGGACAGTTGCAGTGGCCTCTTTATTTACAGTACTTTCCATCTTAAATCCAATTTCTACACCACACTAGAGAGATATTTCTGAAGAATGGATTTATCTTAAAGCAGCTGATGGTTCTTCTGTTTCTCTATAGGATAGTAGTTAAAGAGTGGTTCCAAAGTCAAACAAAACTGGATTTAAATCTGCACTTACTGTGTGTGACTTTGGAAAATTTTTTTATCTTCTCCGTGTCTTTGTTGCTTTATTTGTAAAATAGGAATTAATATCTTTTTCTTAGGGTAGTTGGGAAAATTAAACCAAATAACATTTGTAAAGTACTTTTCATAAATCTTGGCAAAGGGTAAACATTCAATAAATATTATTATTAACTTTATTATTACTGCTATTATAATGGAAGTACAAACTTCATTGCATATTAGTAGACTTAAAGTGGCAGCCCAGAATAACAACCCCTTTTTGGGGGGAAACGCCTTTTCTTCCGCTCCAATTACGTGTTTCTTATGGTAGCAGCTGATAGAAAAATCTTCTTTGGCTGCAGGGATGGGAACTGATCCAATTTTTGCTGAACACAGTAGCTCATCTTCTTGTCTGTAACATCTGGTCCAGGTTGGGCATGTGATCCAAGCCTAGCCCATTGGAATATTCCATGGGATTTCCTTTCCTTTCCCTTCCTTTCCTTTCCTTTCCTTTCCTTTCCTTTCCTTTCCTTTCCTCTCCTCTCCTCTCCTCTCCTCTCCTCTCCTCTCCTCTCCTCTCCTCTCCTCTCCTCTCCTCTCCCCTTCTCTCCCCTCATCTCCTCTCCTCTCCCCTCATCTCCTCTCCTTTACTCCCTCCCTCCCTCCCTCGTTCCCTCCCTCCCTCTGTCCCTCCCTCTCTTCCTTCCTTCCTTCCTTCCTTCCTTCCTTCCTTCCTTCCTTCCTTCCTGCCTTCCTTCCTTCCTTCCTAGAACTCTAAAGGTGGGGATTAGGAATGGGGAAAAGAGATAGAGGGAGAAAATTCCCTTTTCTTAACTGGTTACTATAGTAATAATGTAGCCTTGCTGAATGACCTGTTTCCTACTAAACAGAGAAGACCATCTGCAGAAGAAGAAAATGAAAATGCCATTCCAAGAGGAGTAGAAACAGGAGAGGGAGAGTGGGAGAGGAAGAAGAAAGTAGAAGCGGGAGAGGGAGAAGAGGGGTAATGGAGAGACTGAGAGAGATCGAGATGGAAGAGCCTGATACCTTTCTAGTTTCTGCTTCCAGGCAAGACCAAGGCAAGGGATTCGGCTCTTCCAAGCCTTGTTCAGGTTGCAGACATGACCTTTGCAATCAAATAAGTCTTGACCAATATACCACTTGTCATATGGGGTCTCTCACAATAAGACCCATCCATCTTTCTATCCTTATTTATATCCTTCATGCTAGGTTCCAGTAAATTTGTTCTCATTCTTAGGATATATCACACCTTCTCACATTTTTTAATAGATTTGTGTTGTACCTTAATTACTTATTAATGTCATTATCTCTAGACCCTAAGCCTTCCAGTCTACTTTGTGGATATGTTTTTTTTGTTTGTTTGTTTTGGTTTTTTTACTTTGTGGATATGTATTATTGCTTCTCCTATCTGGTCCTAAACAGTGTACAGAGTAGTTCTCCACATAAAGAAGAACATATTTAACATTGTTAAATAAATATCCATTCTAAAATTTATTTATTGTTAGGGTTACTCTGTGGTCCAGGTGTTTCCAGGAACAGGGAAATAAAGAATAATGCCATCCAACCCTCAAAGAGCTTGAAGTTGAATCAGAGGAGTCAAACATGTAATAATTGCTGTAAGGGAAAAAAATCACTTTTACACATACTACATCATTTATTCCATTTGTTAAAGATTTAATGTTGATATTCTTTGCCTACCCATTGAGCCCACAAAAATAGTCAGACTGTGAGAATTTAGTGATTGCTTAAGATCACTCAGCTAATAAAGTGACAAAGGTTGACTAGCAACTGAGGTCTTTGGTCTTCTGGGATTCCTACTTCTGTTTCTCTGCCTCTCACTTCATGCTGTCTCTCTTACCTTGTCCACGTCTCTGAATGCTCAGTGGGCAAAATAGCAGTGTAAAGATAGATAAAATAGTTTATCTTTCTTACTATTGGATATAATTCTCTCTGTCTTTCTTGCTCATCTCCCCTCCCCCAAATTTTGGTGATTTAATCTTCCAAAGCTTGTCTTATAAATTGGGATATGGAAATGGGAACTAGAACCTAGCTCTTATGACTCTTGAGTGATTTGTTTTGACTGCACACACACTTTTCAATCACTCACCTGAAATTTCTGACTGGCAAGACAGCACAAATATCATCTGATGGCAGCACATGCAAATTCTTCTGGGGCTGGGGTAGAGCGAAGATGATTTGACAAAGCCCAGGGAAGATGCATGTACTACAGGATCCCAGCTCTGGGGAGGCTGTGCACACTGCCTGCTGGAAGTGCACGTTATTATTTTTTTTATAATTTTTATTTATTTATTTGAGAGAGAGAGCACAAGCAGGGCAGGGAGGAGCAGAGGGAGAGGAAGAAGTATGCTCCTCGTTGAGCAGGGAGCCCGATGTGGGACTCGATCCCAGAACCCTGGAATCATGACCTGAGCCGAAGGCAGATGCTTAACCTGCTGAGCCACCCAGGTGCCCCGGGAATGCACTTTAGAACCAGAAGGGAAAACTGCTTTATAACACATGGTCTCTTCAGCACTCTTCTCTGACAAAGTTTAAGGGTCTGCCAGCTGATGAAGGAAAAATATTTAAAGGGCCCATATCCATTTTCACAAAGCAAGAAATGAAAAGTGAATTTGGAAATGACAGGCAATAAATTGATAATGGGCACACTGTATTTTAAGGTGTATTATATGAAGTGTCTAAATTTTCTATACATTTGACCCTTGAACACACAGATTTGAACTGTATAGAATCACTTATACGCAGATTTTTAAAATAAATACAACAAAGTACTTTAAATGTATTTGTCTTATGATTTTCTTTTTCTTTTTTATTTATTTGAGAGAGAGAGAGAGAGAATGGACAGTGGGGGTAGGGGCAAAGGGAGAGGGAGAGAGAAACTCAAGCAGACTCCCTACTGAGCCTAGATCTCATGACCCTGTGATCATGACCTGAGTTGAGACCAAGAGTTGGACCCTTAACCCACTGAGCCACCCAGGTGCCCCATCTCTTACGATTTTTTTTTTAAAGATTTTATTTGTTTATTTGAGAGAGAGAGAGAAAAAGAGAGAAAACAAGTGTGGAGGGGCAGAGGAAGAGAGAGAGAAGCAGACTCTCTGCTGAGCTGGAAGGGCCACACAGGGCTCTATCCCAGGATCTGGAGATTATGACCTGAGCCAAAGGCAGAAGCTTAACCGACAGAGCCATCCAGATGCCCCCTAATGATTTTCTTTCTTCTTTGCCTCTCTTTCTTTCTTTCTTCCTTCCTTCCTTCCTTCCTTCTTTCCTTCCTTCCTTCCTTCCTTCCTTCCTTCCTTCCTTCCTTCCTTCCTTCTTTCCTTCCTTCCTTCCTTCCTTTTCCTTCTCTCTTCGTCTTCTGCTTTTTAAAAAGATTTTATTTATGGACATTGGGGAGGGTATGTGCTATGGTAAGTGCTGTGAAATGTGTAAGCCTGATGATTCACAGACATGTACCATGGGGCAAATAATACATAATGTGTTAATAAAAAAAAAGATTTTATTTATGTATTTGACAGATAGAGAGAGAGCACAAGTAGGCAGAGAGGCAGGTAGAGAGAGAGGGAGAAGCAGGCTCCCAGCTGAGCAGGGAGCCAGATGCGGGGCTCCATCTCAGGACCCCAGGATCATGACCTGAGCCAAAGATAGACACTTAACTGACTGAACTACCCAGGTACCCCCCCCTAATGATTTTCTTAATAACATTTGATTTTCTGTAGCTTACTTTATTGTAACAACATAGTATATACTACACATAACATATAAAATATGTGTTAATCAACTGTTTATGTTATTGGTAAGGGTTCCAGTTAGCAGTAAGCTGTTAGTAGTTAAGTGTTTGGTATATGTGCTGCCAAAGCTAGCACAGTAGTTAAGTTTTTTAGGAGTGAAAGTTATACAATGGATTTTCGACACTGCAGGGTGGGGGTGGGGTTGGTGTCCCTAACCCATGTATTGTTTAAGGGTCAACTGTATATACTTTTGACGACAAATAGCTGTTTTAAAAGCAGTTGTTCTTGTTATATATGGATGTTTAAGCTTTGGATAAAAAAGAAAAGGGATTTTAACAAATCCTTTTGATTTGATTATTATGGAAACATTCATTTTTCTTTTGCTGTTTCAGTTCTAGTTCCCTTTCTAGACTTATGAAAGCAAACTACAAGGACACAGAATGTCTTTCTTTGATCTGATTTGTCTGATGATTTGCATTTCTACCTCAGCACAATGAACAATGTTAAAGTTCTTCTAGCCCTTTTCCATAAGAGAGTAATAGCTCATAACTGGGAGCTTTTAGGTTTATAAATAAAGTATTTTATAACATTCCCTGTGACTTTTCAATGTTAAATATTGAGAATTACCTAATGTTTGAATACTCGACTCAAATTTTCCTATTTTTTATTTTTGGTTCTGATTATGGTAGAGAGTTTAATACTATTGCTGAGTTCTGTTCCATATTAACATATTTAGGTTGTATCAGTCATAATAAGTGATATACATAAAATATGCTGGATGGCAGACAGTTCCAAATCGCAGTGGCTTAATATGACAAAATTTTATTTCCTCCAATTGAGTATGCATATGCAAAAAAGATGAATATAGACCCATACCTCACAGTGTACACAAAAATTAACTCAAATGAATCATTAACTATGTAAAAGCTAACCTCTAAAACTTCTAGAAAAAACATAATAGAAAATGTTTGTGATCTTGGGTCAAACAGTTCTAAGATATAATATCTAAAGCATATGGCATTTAAAAAAGATAAATTGTATTTATATTTTGATAAATCTAAAACTTCTGAGCTTCAAAAGACACCACTAAGAAAATGAAAAGACCCGCCATAGAGTGGGAGCAAATATTTGCAAATCATGTATCTGGTAAAGGACTTGTATCCAGGATATGTAAAGACCTTATAACTTGATAATAAGAAGACAAATAGTCCAGTTAAAAAATAGGTAAAAGATTTGAATGTATGCTTTACCAAAGATATAAGAATGGCTAGCTAATAAGCACATGAAAAGATGCTCAATATCGTTAGCCATTAGGGAAATAAAAACTGAAACCACAATGGGAAACCACTTCACTCCCACTGGAGACAATAGTTCTTTGATTCTTTGTATAAATAGAAACATAACCAAAAAACAAGATGACATTCATTCAGCATTTATGGAGTAAAGGAGGGAGGGAGAGAGAGAGAGAAGAGGGACTCTGAGTTCTGTTGGCAAAAGATGAGAGAGTCTGTAAGGAATCTTCTAAGAGGTAGGATAATCATACATTTGACTGGGGAATGGTTTTGCTATGTTGAAGATAGTACAGTTAGGTTATGGTAGAAAGTTAAATAACTTAACCTTCAATTTAAATAAGACAGACAATATCAAGTATTGATGAGGATATGAAGAAGTTGAAACCCTCATGCATTGCTTACATGTTATCTCAAAAAGTTAAACATAATATATCATACAACACAGCAATTCCATTTCTAGGAGTCTATCCAAGAAAAATAAAAACAAGTATCTACACAAAGACTTGTACACAAATTTTCACAGCAGCATTACTGATAATAGCCAAAAATTGGAAATAATTCAAATGTGCATCAACTGGCGAAAGGATAAATATATATAAATATATTACATTCATGCAATGGAGTACTATTCGGCAATACAAAGGGAAGAACTACAGACATGTGGTACAACATGGATGGACCTCAAAAACGTTGTGATGAGTGAAACAAGCCAGATCAAAAGATTACATATTGTAGGAATCCATTTATATAAAATGACTAGAAAAGACAAATCTACAGAGATAGATAACATTGCCTGGGATTGGGAATGGGAACAGTGATTGATTACAAATGGGCAAAATGGATATTTTTGGGGTGGTAGAAATGTTTTAAAACTTATTGTGCTGATGGTTGCACAACTCTAGTTTCTGCTTATTGTAGTCATTTAGGGACCTGAAGTGACAGATGTTCTATTTTAACACATGGTTCCATCATCACCACAACAGGAGGGAAGAGAATGTGCCTCTGCCCCTTAAAATTTTTCCTGGGAAATGATATACATCACTCTCCTCCCATTTTATTCGTAAAAGCGAGATACATGGCCATGCCTAACTTCAAGGATGCAAGAAGTGTAATTTTACTGTGTCTGGAAGAGAGGAGAACCAAAACAATCCTCATGACTACGATATAAATAAATAACAACAGTAAAGGGTACAGTTTACTCTGACTGTAGTTACTTTCCTCTCACTTCTGAGAGACTTGACACATTTCTTTTTAAAGTTCTAGTCCAAGACTTCTGGGGAAGATGGCAGAAGAGGATCCTAGGCTCACCTTGTCCCACAGATACACCTAGATAATACCCACATCTATGTAAAGTCCTAATCTATTGCATGTTGCTTAGTTAACTGAAATTTCTAAGCCCCCAGTTATGGGTGTTCTTTATATTTTATTGTGACTCCCTCAGTGTCTTTGATACCCTGAGCACCTGGTTTTCTTAAACTGGTGCACTTTTGCACCAGTGTGTTTACGTAGAAAAATGACAAGCTTTTTTTTTTTTTAATAGGCATCGTTGCTTCTGTAATGTATAAGGGATTAGAATACTTTCATGTGGCTCAAGAGGCCAAAAGTTAGACCAGTAAATGGGAATCATATATTTATAGATATAAATATATATATTTATATATATATTATATATATTTTATAGATATAAATATATATATTTATAGATGGAAGAATTTTCTAATTACTAGCATTTATGAAATTGAAATGACTGTCTGTGAGCTACTGAACTACTGAAGATGTTGAAGTTGTGGCTTGATGACCCCTTGAGAGAAACATTGAGGAGAACTTAGACCAAATGTTCTCCAGAACTTAGGTTCTATGATTAGGCTTTGCTGCAGGGCAGGAATACCTTTTGTGTACTCTATTCATTTGTGGACTGTATCTACTTTTTTTAAGTCAGAACTCTTCTCAACCAAAAGTGTTAAGGGCATGGAAGAGGAATTTATGAGAAACTATAATAGAATTCAGAGAAAATAAACTTGAAAGGTAGCAGATAGAGGCTGTACTAAGACAGACTTAAATTCGATTAGAATTACTAGGAGAAGCAAAGGAGTGGAAGGGTATGACTAAAGTATTTAAAATATTGAATGGTTTGGATAGAATGAATATTTATTTGCCAAATCCTGAGATTATGGGCCGGAGAATAGCTTTTGAAATATGAGCAAAGTGAGTTTAGGCCCAAGATGTATTTTTTCTGAGAGAAAAAAAAAACATGTATTAATTTATCCTTGTATTAATTATCCCTGTTATGTAATGAGACAAAAACATAAAATAATTTAAAAATTTTAAAAATATTTTGACAAAATTAGAAACAAAGGTACCCCAGGCGGCTACTAAGAGGAGTTGGGTTGTAGCTAAGCATAAGTCAGAGACAAGCATGCACTTCCAGTTTGTCACTTGGACTTCCGGTCGGCAGCAGAATATTGGCAGGATAAGGGTTTGCCCTAATATGAGAAAAGTTCTGTATGCCTAAAATAAATCACTTCGCACGGGATTATTCTCAGATTTCATCACAATTAGGAATGATTGCAAACCAGATACACAGAAAAACCTTTCACTGTCAAGGAAAAAAAATGTCCGAAAATCTTCTATGCAAGGCGCTCCTGATAGGAATTTGGGACTGGACAATAATCGCAGAGCAAAATTTAATTCTGACATCCAGGGTCTCCTCGCTGAAGGAAATTCGAACAGCAGGCCTCCAGGTGAAAATAGAAGAAACGTGCTTTATCTAAGATAATGAAAGTAAACCGTCAAGACAAGATATAGAGAGCACTGTCGCATTTTTCCGGAAAAAAAAAAAAAAAACGCACAGCGCAGACTGGACACGACACTTTCCTTCATGAAAGAAACAGGAATAACACAGCAGACGGCCAGGAGCGCAGCAATCACTATTGTGTTAGCGCCGGCGGCGGAAGGACTGAGCCCCACCGCTACGTTAAAGAGTCCTTCTTTGTTCAGCTTCAGCCAAGGACGCAGAGCGCGGTGTTCTTCCGCGCTCGCTGCACAGTCCCCGCCCCCTAGCAGCCCTGGAGAGCTGCCATTCGGCACCGGAGTCGCTCCGCGCTCCCAGAATGCACCGGCGGTCCGCGGGAAACCAAAATGGCGAGGGGCTGTAGCGAAGTGGGCTGTGTTTGAGGCCGGTGTAAGAAGGCTCGCTCTACTCTCAGTCCTCGTCCCCAGGACCTCGGTTTGCGCGTGTGCATGTGCGGGGTGCCCGGTGGGGCGGGTGCCCAGTAAGTGCTTGGACTCGCAGGGGAAGCGCCCAAGGGAACGTGATTGGTTGTTTTTTCCTGTATGAAGCGGTTGGCACCACTGAAGTGACCGAATGAGGTGAGAGACCTTGGCCTGGGAACCAGGCTCTTCCGGAGGAGGTGGGGGTGGGGGAAGAAGGAAGAAAGGAAGCAAGTATAAAAGGGAAAGATGGAGGATCGAAGTGGGGGTGGGATCTCCAGTGTGTGTATGTGGGTCCTTTGCGTTTATGTATATGTCGAAAAGGATGGATAGAATGGAGTAGTCATTTAGGTGTTGGAGAAAATAGGGAGCGAGCAAATGGGGAAGTCGGCTGGGGGACCAAGATGAAACGTTGAGAGGGGAAGCTGTGTTTGGAGGGGCAGGAAGGAACCTGGGGGCGGGAGACGGTTGGAGGGGCAGGATGAACCTGGTGATGAGGGGGTGGGGAACCGAGGGGAGGAGCCGTTAGGAAATGCGGACTGAGGGAGACTTGGGGAGCTGAGTGAAGGGGCTGCCTGGGACCTTAGGGGGCGCAAAGGGAAGTAGCAGCTTGGAACCGGAGGGTGGTGGAATTGTACGGAATTGGAGTAAGGGGCTGGAGTAGAAGGGTAGGATGGAGTACGTGGGTAGGGAAACACTAAGTGGAGCCTGGAAGCAAACCCTGAAAGCTTTAAAGGGGAGAAGAGGGAGGGAAAATATGAGATGGGAGAGAGACACCTAATATTTGGAGCGCACAATGAAATCTAACTCATCCCTCTTAGGATGTAGATATGTATTATTCATTTTTACAACTGAGGTAATTACGGTTCGAGGGATTTTAACTGATTTGCCAAGATTTCTTAACATATTTTGGTAGTGCCAGAACTCTTTGAGTGTGTGTTTTACAATCTGGTGTCTTTGGTTGCTAGATTTTTTTTTTTTTTTTTGGAAGCAACTAGAGGGAACAGATGGATTTATCGGGGTGATTTGATGAACAGAGAGGGTTCGTGAACAATGGAAAAGGGACATGGAATGTTATTCTATTCTTTAAAACATTTAACTTTGGATAAAGTTAGAACCATTTACAAATAGAAATATGCAGACCTAGGTAGGCCTTCTGTGTATAACGTCAGAAAGTACCATGTGAGGTCAGTACAGAACTAGAAATATGTAAATAGTGACTGATTTAATTTGACTCCAGATGATCCTGTAGTAGTAACTTTCTCCTTCAGCATTGATTCCATGTGACCCTTTTGTATACGTTGCTTACACGCTGGTTTCATTTTCCATGTTTTCATTTTCTCTTGAGAATTCCTTTTTTGTGTTTTGTTTTGGGCAATAGATTGCAAAGACTGAATCTGAAAGTATTTTATGAGGGAAAGTAAAACGTACTTACATTCTTAAGTGACCTTTTCAAAGGTTTGAAATGCTTTACATGGAGCCATTTTGACTAACAGCTTTAGGTGCCAGGTAGTTTTGGCAAGGAAAGAGTTGATTTTAAATTTCTTAACATAGAACATTCCATTCTTGATATTTAGAATGTTACTCACACTCCAACCATTTGCAGTTACAGCTTGAGAGGGAATACAAGGCGAAATTCTGTTTTTGTTTTTTTAGATTCCTAAATATATATTAAAAATATATTCAAATTCATATTTTAAGTTTGCTCACCTTCAGTTTTTTTTTTTAAGTGCTAAAAATATCCTAAAATATTTGAATTAAGAGTGCACCTGTTTCCTGGTGCTGCATATTCATGTTAATGGCATTAACGGAAATCTATACCTACCTCATCAGGATGAAATACACACCCAATTTTAGAACTAGAAGTATAGAAATCATCTAGTTAAAGTTTTTTCTAGATGGAACAAAATATATTTAATGATCTTTTTAATTATGCTGGTTGCCGCAAAGCTCAGTTTGGAAAGGGATTTTATTCTGTGTATTTTGGTGTGGGCCATAAATTCTTTGATGTCATTGATTTATAAATACATCTTGCATTAGATCCTTGACTGAAAGGGTAATTTGCTTTATTCTTATTTCAGCATAATCTTTATATCTGACTTTAAAACTGGTGATATAGTAATAATCTATTTTAACAGATAGGGAAATTTGCCCCTGAGGAGTTGTCATGGCCAACATCTGTAGCTGGGTGGTTCTGAAAGTAAAATTTAACTGCTGTTTTAGTTAGTCTGAACTTCCATGAATGATATTCTTTGGTTGGTATTTTTATGTTTTGTTTTCCTTGTTTTTCAGGATTTGTTTATTGCAGTAAAATGCAGTATAACAACCCTAAATTAGAATGTATAAGTTTCTCTGTGGATATTTTTTATGTATTGGTGTAGTGCTGTTCAATATAATTTTCTGGACTGATGGCAGTGTTCTGTATCTGCTCTATCCAGTATGGTAGCCAAAGCCGCATGTGGATGTTGAACACTAGACACGTAGCTGGTGTGACTGAGAACTGGATTTATAATTTAATTCAACTCATTAAAACTAAGTTTTAAATGGCCATATGTAGCTAGTGGCTGCTGTATTAGACAGCATAGTATTAGGGGTTATGGCATTCATTAATTCATTAAGAATTAATAGGAATTAATGCATTAATTCATTAAGAATTGTCACATCTAATAACCATGGAAACCACAGGAACCCAAGGGTAAGGAACTATCTTGAAACTAAGGATTGAAATTCTCTTTGTACATTTTTAAATAAAGTATTCTTCGTTTTTGCCTCACACATAGTCTTCTGCCATATCTCTGCAAAAGAATGAAGAAGGTAGCCACTTCTCTAATCTTTTATTTTATTTTTTTAAAGATTTTATTTATTTGCACTTGAGCATGGTGGGGGGAAGATGTGGGGGGGCGGGGGGGGGAGATGTGACAGAGGGAGAGGGAGAAGCAGACTCCCCACTGAGCGTGGAGCCCAACTCTGGGCTCCCTACCAGGACCCTGATCATGACTTGAGCCAAGTCAGAGGCTTAACCAACTGAGCCACCCAGGTGCCTCTTCTCTGATCTTTTAATAGATGATTCTGTTTTCTTTGTCAAACAACAACAAAAATGGATGTTAAGAAAGTTAGTTTACATTGTTATTTAAAAAAAATTACTTGTTTTTTTAGTATATCAGTTAAACTTTTTATTAAGGAAAATTTAGAAAACATGTACAAAGTGAACAGAATAGTATAATGAACTTTTTTGTATCCATGCTTGTTTCATCTATATCTCTATGCACTCTTCACTCCTCTCCATTGTTTTTAGTATTTTAAAAAGCGTTTTTAGGTAAAACTTACATATATTAACTGTATACTTTTTAAATAACTTTATTGAGGTAATGCATCTATCATTTATAAGCATATAACTCACTTGTTTGTACCCTTTTAAGGTACAATGTACTGATTTTTTTGTATATTCGCAGAGTTGTGCAGTGTTCTAATTTCAGAACATTTTCATCAGCCCAAAATGAAAATCTGTAACCATCAGCAGTCACTTTTCCATTATTCCCTCCCACCATACCTGGGAACCTCTAACCAATCTTCTGTGTTTATATTTTGCCTCCCCTGGACATTTCACATAAATGGAACCATATAATATGTGGCCTTTTGTGTCTGGCTTCTTTCACCTAGCATAATGTTTTCAGGTACATCCATGTTATAGCATGTATCATTCCTTTTTATGGCCAAAATATGTTTCTTTGTATGGATATATATTTCATTTTGTTAATCCATTTATCAGTTGATGGACATTGGGTTGTTTCCACTTTTTGCTGTTAATAGTTTTTTATTTGCAGTGAATGTTCATTTACAGGATTTGTGTGGACTTGTGGTTCATTTCTCTTGGGTACATATCTAGGAGTGGCATTGCCGGGTCAGGTGACACCTCTGTATTTAACATTTCGAGGAACTGCTGAACTGTTTTCCAAAGAGCCTGCACCTTTTTGCAGTCTCACCAGCAGCTATGAGGGTTCCAATTTCTCTACATCCTTACCAATACTTGTCCGTTTTTTGGTTATAAGCATCCTAGTGAGTGTGCAGTTGTATCTCGTTGTGGTTTAGATTTGCATTATCCTGATGACTAGTGATGTTGAGCACCTTTTCCATGTAGTTATTGGCCTTTTGTGTACCTTCTTTGGAGAACTGTCTATTCAGGTCCTTTGCCCATTTAAAAAATTGGATTATATATATTTTCATTGTTGAGTTGTCAGCACTGTTTATGTGGTTTGGATAGAAGTCCCTTAATCAGATGTGTGGTTTGCAATTATTTTCTCCTGTTCCTTAAGTTGTTCTTGAACTTGCTGATGTCCTGTGATGCACAAAAGTCTTTAATTTTGATGAAGTCTAATTTATCCTTTTTCTTCTTTTGCTTATGCTTTTTTTTTTTTTTAAAGATTTTATTTATTTATTTAACAGAGCAAAAGCAGGGGAACACCAGGCAGAGGGGGAAGTAGAAGCAGGCTCCTTGCTGAGCAGGGACCTGGATGTGGATGTGGGGTTTATGCTTTTGATGTCATATCTAAGAAAATGTTGCCTAACACGGGGTGACATAGATTTTTCCTATGTTTTTTTCTAAGAATTACATAACTTTAGGGGCGCGTGGGTGGTGCAATCAGTTGAGTGTCTGCCTCCGGCTCGGGTCATGATCCTGCCAGAATCTTGGGATTGAGCCCTGCATCGGGCTCCCTGTTTGGTGGGGAGCCTGCTTCTCCCTCTCTTCTCTGCCTCTCCCCCAAATTTGTGCTCTCTCTTGCTCACTCTCTCTCTCAAATAAATAAATAAAATATTAAAAAAATAATTATATAATTTTAGCTCTTACATGTAATCTGTGCCCCATTTTGAGTTAATTTTTATATGTGGTGTGAGGGGGGGTGTCCAGCTTCCTTTTTTTTTTTTAGGTGTGAATGCCAATTTCCTTGAACCATTTGTTAAAAAGACTCTTCTTTCGTATTGAATTGTTTTGACAGTCTTTTCAAAGATCAGTTGAACATAAATGTAAGGATTTGTTTCCAGATTCTTAATTTTATTCCATATATGTGGCCTTTATGCCTGCATAATAATGTTTCGATTACTGTTACTTTGTATTAACTTTTGAAATGGAGAAGTGTGAGTACTTTGGTTTTCTTCTTTTTCTTCTGTTATTTGGGTATTCAGGGTTTCTTGTTCTATATGAATATTAGGAGCAGTCTGTCAATTTTTACAAAACAGGCGCAGCTGGGATTTTGATAGATATTGTAATGAATCTGTAGATCGACTTGGGAAATACTGCCGTCTTAAAAATGTTAACATCCAGAAACATGGGATATCTTCTTTCCAATTATGTAGGTTTTATTTCATTGCTTTCTCTTGGTTGTGTAGTTTTCATGGTATAAGCCTTACAT
Source organism: Potos flavus (assembly GCA_028534135.1). Taxonomy (NCBI): domain Eukaryota; kingdom Metazoa; phylum Chordata; class Mammalia; order Carnivora; family Procyonidae; genus Potos; species Potos flavus. The sequence goes on along the minus strand of CM052900.1, from coordinate 96,283,951 downwards.
TTTGTTGTTAGATTTATTCCTTAGCATTTTTTTTTTGATGCTATTGCAAATGAAATTTTTTCCTTAATTTCACTTTCAGATTATTCACTGGTAACATGTAGAAATGCATTTGATTGTTGTATATTAATCTTGTATTCCGCAACTTTGCTGATCTGGTTTATTCTAGTAGGGTTTTTGTGTGTGTGTGGATTCTGAATCATTTTTTCGGTTTTGTAGCATAGTTTCCTCACAGTGTCAATTTAGTGTCCCCATCTTGAGTATTAGTAACAGTATTTCTTAAGCAAATCTATATGAGAATTAAAGTAATTATATAAAAATTGGTGCTGGGCTGTACTGCAGATTTTTTGTTAACTATAGCCGGTCTATTCTTGATTTTCACTTTGGGAAACCAGCTGAACATGTCTGATTTACTATGTACCCCACCTTCTCTCACAACCATTTGGTTCCTGTATGGATAAAAGATGCCTCAGGATTTTCTTTAATATTTCCTCCCCATTGGCTGTGAACACCAATTCTTTATGTTTCGATGCTGGTGCTCTTAGTGTATTCATTTGCATTGTCAATGAGGAGTACTTTACTCATGCTGCCTGGCTATTTGGTGATTATATCACCAGTTATAACACATATCTACATTTCCTAGAGTTAAAATGTGAAAATTGTCCTTTAGCTAATGACTTCTCTAGGTAGTAGGACCAACCAATTGGAGCTGTTTAGGCAAAGGAGTAATTAAAGCAGGTTTTCCATACTGCAGATTGAAAGTGCATTAATTAAAGGATGGGTTGGTAGCAGGAAGATCAATTAGGGAAGTATATGGTAATAGGGCAGGCAAGAGCTGAACTGATAATGACCTGAAATAAGGCAGTGGTTGTAAAAGATTTTTGAGAGGTGATCTTTAAGGAATACTTAGGACTTGGTGAATATTTGGAGGGTCAGGGAAGAGGGAAGAATCAAATAATACTTCTAGATTAAGAACTCGTGAGACAGTAGTGGCATTAACTGGAGAAAGAGGAAGAATTTGAAGAAAATGTTAGTTTTGTTAAGGTAAAGGTTCTGGGAGAATCCAGGTTGAGATGTCTAGTGGGAAATTGGCAGTAAGGGTCTGAAGCTTGTGAGACAGGATGGGGCTGGAGATGTAGAAATTGATAACATAAAAATTAAGTGAAGCTGGGTACCTGGGTGGCTCAGAATGTTGCCTTAGGCTCAGGTCATGATCCCAGGGTCCTGGGATCGAGTCCCGAGTAGGCTCCCTGCTCCTTTGGGAGTCTGCTGCTCCCTCTCTCCTGCTCATGCTCTATCTCACTCTCATGCTCTCTCTCCCCCCAAAATAAAGTCTTTTTTAAAAAATTAAGTGAAGCATTAGGAGAACATGACCATTTAAGACAAGCAGAACATGTAGGACAAAAGAAGGGAACCCTAGACCACTCCCAACATTAAAGGGTTGGCAAGGGAGGAAGAGTCAGTAGGGAAACATCAGAAAGGTGGGAGAAGAGTCACTTAATATAGGTGATAGGATTCTCAGAAACCAAAGAAAGTGAATTTCAAGAAAAAGGTCATGACCATCAGTTAATACACAAAGATGGAGTATAGTGAGAACTGAAACTAGAGCATTGTCTGGTATTTGGTCATTTGGAGGTCTTTGATGCAATTGTTAAAAGTAATCAGGACAGTCAATTTGTAATGGATTAAGTGGAATGTACTTTTTTAAGCTTATTGGTGAAAGAATGAGAAAAATGTAGAAATAATTTGTAAGGACTGTTTTTATTTTGTTTTTATTTTGGTTTTGGTTATGGCATATTTGCATCAAGCAAAATTAAGATTTAAAATAAATAAAGGAAAGGAGATAATTGATAAAGTGAGATTACTCTCTAATAATGGAGAGAAGAGGCATGTCTTCTTTTTTTTTTTAACAATTTTTTTTATTAACATATAATGTATTCTTTGCCCCAGGGTACATGTCTTTGAATCATCAGGCTTACACATTTCACAGCACATACCCTCCTTAATGTCCGTAACCCAGCCACCCCATCCCCACCCCCCTGCCCCCCAGCCACCCTCAGTTTGTTTCGTGAGTTTAGGATTCTCTTGTGGTTTGTCTCCTTCCCGATCCCATCTTGTTTCATTTCCCTCCCCACCCTCCACGACCCCCTGCCCTGCCTCTAGAATTCTTCATATCAGAGAGATCATATGATAGTTGTCTTTCTCTGATTGACTTATTTCACTTAACATAATACCCTCTAGTTCATCCACGTCGTTGCAAATGGCAAGATACCGTTTCTCTTGATGGCTGCATAGTATTCCATTGTATATATATACGCCACATCTTCTTTATCCATTCATCTGTTGATGGACATCTAGGTTCTTTCCATAGTTTGGCTATTGTGGACATTGCTGCTAAGAGGCATGTCTTCTTTACAGAAGTGAATTAGGTATATGCTTTTTTGGATAGGTTTAGGGGAAGGATGAGTGGGGAGAAAGTTGAGGAATTTCATGTTTGTAGCTTCTGTTTTCTCTGAAATAAAACCCTACCTTTGAGTGAAGAAGTTGAGTGACCCAACAGACTTTCCACCAAGTTCCTGTTCCTGAAGGTTTGTACGTAACAAAAATGATTGTTTTTTTTAAAAAGAAAATAACTTTTGTTGTGCATTAATAACTTTGGATATATGTCTCAGGATAGCACCTAAGCTTTTTGAAAAATATGTGTCGACTTTTTCCTGATTTCAAGTTCCCAGAGGCCAAGAGACCAGATCTTAATCGTTTTGAACTTTCAGTTGTCTGAGGAGTGGCCTGGCACATGTACCACTTTACTATTCCTGGGAGAGGTTTTTTTTTCCCCTTTAGAATTCGTTTTCTAATACTAAGATGCTCTAAACATACAGGAACAAAATAAACCAATTTTCATTGAGAAAAGAGAATGTCATTCCCTCCTGTCCTCAACATTAATCTTTTATGAGTGCTTGAACCCCTCTCTTGACTGAGGACTTTTTGAGAGCAATTCACACAAATTCTCCATTAGGTAGATAGCATTTTATGCAACTCTAGTTAAGAGCACTTACCTGCTGGAAAATGGTCAGCAAAATTCAAGGGCAACCTTTGGAATGGGACAAGGTATTTGCAAATGACATATCTAATGAAGGGTTAGTATCCAAAATCTATAAAGAACTTATTGAACTCAGTACCTAAAAAACATATAGTCCAGTTAAGAAATGGGCAGAAGACATGAATAGACATTTTTCCAAAGAAGGAATACAGATGGCTTACAGACACATGAAAAGATGCTCAACATCATTCATCATCTGGGAAACACAAGTCAAAACTACACTGAAATACCATCTCACACCTGTCAGAATGGCTAAAATTAACAGTGCAGGAAACAACAGATGTTGGCAAGGATACAGAGAAAAGAGAACCCTCTTACACTCCTGGTGGGAATGCAAAGTGGTCCAGCCATTCTGGAACAGTATGGAGGCTCCTCAAAAAGCTAAAAAATAGAACTACCTGAAGATCCAGCAATTGCACTACTAGGTATTTACTGAAAGGATACAAAAACACTGATTTGAAGGGACTCATGCACCCTGATGTTTGTAGCAGCATCAATAATAGCCAAATTATGGAAAGAGCCCAAATGTCCATCAGCTGATGAATGGATAAAGAAGAAGTGGTGTGTGTGTGTGTGTGTGTACGTACACACACAGACAATGGAATATTACATAGCCATTAGAAAGAATGAAATCTTGCCATTTGCAACCATGTGAATGGAGCTGGAGTGTATTTTGCTAAGCAAAGTAAGTCAGTCAGTGAAAGACAAATACCACATGATTTCACTTATATGAGGAATCTAGGAAACAAAACAGATGAACATAGGAGAAAAAAAATGAGAGACGCACACCATAAAACAGACTCTTAGCTATAAAGAACAAACTGAGGGTTGCTGGAGGGGAGGAAGATTGGGGAGGCACTTGCTGTGATGAACACTGAGTGTTTTTGTAAGTGTTTAATCACTAAATTCCAGAAACTAATATTATTATGTTAACTAACTAAAATTTAAATAAAAACTTGAAAAAACAAAAAAAGAGCACTTACCTATTGCTGAAAATAGACTTACACTAAATTTCAAAACATTCTCATAATATAGTTTTGGATTCTAACAACATTACCTGTTAAGCATAACTTAACATCAACAAATATCCGTTGGCTTCCACTCTTGAATACTTGGTACTATATGCTACGGAGAATTCGTTTTCTTATTTGTTCAGCAAATATTATTGAGGACTTCCTATGTGGGACATTGTCTAGATGCTAGAAATACATTGTTGAGCAACATAGCCATTTATACTGCCTTTGTGGAGTATGCAGTATTTTGAAGGAGTCACAAACCCACACACAAAACACACAGCATCATCAATTTATTGTTTTTGCTAAAATTGTTTAACCTGACTTTAATCATAAGGAAACAATAAGACAAATCCAGAATGTGTAGCATGTTGCCATTCAGCTTAGAAGTCAGGAGACAGTTGGTTTCAAAAAATACCCTGTTAAAATGAAACAAGGATGCAGTTGAGATTAAAGGAAAGGGAAGAGACATGACAAAATACAATGTGTGAATTTTGACTGGATCCTAGATTTTGAAAAAGCTTTAAAGAACATTTTTGTGTCAAATGGAGAATTTGGACTGTACATTAGGCAGTAATATTAATGTTAAATTTACTGGGTATGATAATAGTCTTATGGCTGTATGGGACAAAGTTCATTCAGGGGGTACATACTGGTATTTACAGGTGAAGTGTCATGATGTCTGCAACTTTCAGATGAATCAGCAAAAAACGTGTGTGTGTATGGGGGTGAGAGAATTGTGTAATATTAATTGGTGAATCTAGGTGAAGGAGTATATTAATGGTTACTTTTTTCTGATTATATGTGGCAATTTTCAAAATAAAGAATGGAGAAAAATGTAGTTACAGGTTATAATAAGCACTTTAAAGAACAAGAGTTTTCTCAACTATACAGAGAATACTGTAGAGTGCAGCTACTTTAATAGAGTTACTTAGAAGAATCAGCTATGCAGAGAATGCAGGAATGGGGAGGGCAGTTTTGGTAGTATGTACAGTATAAATGGATGTCTTGGGTGGGAAATATCTTGGATTTTGAAGAATTGAAAAAAGCCCTGTATGGCTAGATCTTAAGATGCAAGGATGTATCCTACATTAGCTACAAAACTAACATGTGATGCTGTATTTGTAGCCTTTTCAGCCTAGTAAATATCTTTAAAAAAATTCATTATGGAAAATTATTTTAATTAAAAATTTTAATTTTTTTAATTCCAGTATAGTTAAATACAGTATTATATTAGTTTCAGCTGTACAATATAGTGAGTCAATAATTTCATGTATCATCTAGTGCTCATCACAAGTGCACTCTTTAATCCCCATCACCTATTTAACCCATCCTCCCACCCACCTCCCCTCTGGTAACCATCAGTTTGTTCTCTATAATTAAGAGTCTCTTTCTTGGTTTGTCTCTCTTTCTCTCCCTCTCTCTCTTTTTTCCTTTGCTCGTTTGTTTCTTAAATTTCGCAATTGAGTGAAATCATATGGTATTTGTCTTTCTCTGACTGACTTAACTTTGCTTAGTATTATACTAACTCCATCCATGTCCAGCCTAGTAAATATTTTAATGTTTTAGTTTTGTTGTTTGAACTATTTATAAAGTCCTTTTGTATTTATCTGCATGAGACTCTTAAATGCAGAGCTTTGAAAAAATAAACTGCAAACAGATGTTCTTGAGTTTTTGTGTCAAAATCAGGGGCAGCCAGCTATTCCTATCCTAGGAAACTTAACCGAGTCGAATCATCTCTCGAAATGCCTTTCATTACTGGTAGACTTAAATTAGGCCAATAAAAGCCTTCTGGCTAAATATACTATGGATGAGAGGCTTGATAAGGGCAACGAATCTCATTTCACCACTTGCTAAGTCTGACAATATTTTTGGCTTTACCACTCTTTTTTATGACCAGTTCATAATTGGGATCCCAAATGACAAATACCGAGAATAGCTTTGTCTAAAAGACAATGTAGCTTGCTAGAGTTTACCATATATTAAGAGTCAAGAGTTTGGGGATGTAATCAGGCATTACCTGACATTGTTAGAACTTCAAGAGAGTGATTTTACTTCTGAGTTACATGTTTCTTATTGGTTAAAGGGAATAATGTTCTCCCTTCCTATCTTCTGACATTGTTATTAGGAGAAAACGAGATGTGAATGCTCTCGAGAAAATTAAACACTATGTAGTAAAGTGATGTTATTTTCAAGCGCTTTTAATCTGTCTGCTCTGCTACCCAAGATCCAGTTCATACTTCAAGGAATTGGAACGTTTAACTCTGGGGCAGAGTTAGTGACTTGAAGTAAGGATACCTCAGTTTTATTATTTCTTCTTCCCTGGTCTGAGGACCAAATTCTGCAGGATTATGATGAAAATTTTGAACTTTCCATTCAGTTCATTTTCTCCTGAATTGTTTAGTGTAGTTTCATACATGTATTGTAATCAACCTTACCAGTTGTAGACATGAATATTTGCAGTTACCTATGCTTTTTATGTATATTATTGGCATTGTCAGTTTTGGTGTTCTAAATCTGTAGTTACCTGCTATCTATCACATATACAAGATAACTAGTCATCTCACAACTAATATATCATCAAGAATCTGCAAACTGATATTATTAGCTAGTTTTAAATTCTCATTGTGGAAACATTTTGTTTTCTATTTGCACAAATAGTTTAGATGACTGTGGATATTGTGTTGAATAGGCTTAACCAGTTATCTTTTTAATCCAGTACATTCCTGAAATTTAATACTGTCTCTGAATGGTAGTTCTGTGCCATTCTGAAAATACTTGATATGTTATATCTAATAGTGTCATTTGTAATTTTTTACAGTTTAAAATATTTTCTGGGGCGCCCGGGTGGCTCGGTTGGTTAAGCGTATGCCTTTAGCTCAGGTCATGACCAGGGTCCTGGGATGGAGACCCATGGTGGGCTCCCTGCTCAGTGGGGAGTCTTTTCTCTCTCTCTCTTCCCCTCCCCCCTGCTCATGCTCTCTTGATCTCTCAAATAAACAAAATCTTTAAAAAAAGTTATCTTTTTATAATAAAAATTTTTGTGATCATGAAAATACTATGTACTTGTTGCAAAAGCCTAAATATGCAGAAATGTTCTCCAAAGCTGAAATTTTATCATAGATTTTAAGGTATTTAGATATATTTTCTATAATTTCACGAAGAGAGCTAAAGCCACACTTGCTGAAAGTGTAAACATCTTTGTCATTGCCTGACCTGTTAGGTGGCTAAACTATTTTTAATTCTAGAGGTCTCAGGCTGAACTTGAGGTCCGGGCGGATATTGTGCTAGATTGTCTCTACTTTTAGTTTCAATTTTCAAGTGAGGTGAAATTAATATAATTTTAGAAGACTTTTTGGCTTTTTATTTCTACATTTAAATTACATGAACAAATTTGGAGCTGTGTATAGTAGAATGCATTCATAGGATTCATAATAGAATATGTGCCTTCATATTTGCTTGATGGATGGAGGACTTATTGACTGGTATGTATATTGTTAAGTATAGGCTTTCACTAATTCAAGACATAATTGCTAAGTACCTAATTTGTGGCAGACACTAAGAAAAGTTTTAGAGATCTAGTGATAAGCAAAATATTTTCTTTCAGTTGTAATTTGAAATGCAATCAAATGTACATGGAGTCATTTAGGTAATACATTTCTAAAATACTGTTTGATTCAGCTTTTAATATACATGTTACATACAAGATTCTGAACTAATCATCAGTGTATGCAATGAAGAGAGTAGATTTCTTAGATGATGAATATTTATGGTTAGGTTATTTTACCTTTAGTTTCAACAATTTCTTCATTTTTGTAGCAACAGCTTGTTTTAATGTTCAGATATTTCCCACCCCAAAACTTCCTTTGACATTCTTAAGGAGCCAAAATTATAGAAAATGTAAGCTAAACTCACCCTGTTAGTCTTTGCTTCTAGGATAAGTCCATTTTGATGTGAAAAAGAGGAGTAATAAGTGTAAGTATAAATCCATGGGGCTCCTGGCTGGCCCAGTCAGTTGTCTTTGCTTCTAAACCCTGTGTGGTCTGGCATTTGAACTCTGTGGTCATAGGTGACTTTGGAATTGTTAACTTCAGTAAACAGTTTATATTATTCATTTTACTTAATCTCTTAGGTACATACTACTACCTCTTTTTTTTTTTTTTAAAGATTTTATTTATTTATTTGACAGAGACACAGTGAGAGAGGGAACACAAGCAGGGGGAGTGGGAGAGGGAGAAGGAGAAGCAGGCTTCCCACCTAGCAGGGAACCCGATGCAGGGTTGCATCCCAGGATCCTGGAATCATGACCTGAGTCGAAGGCAGACACTTACCTGACCGAGCCACCCAGGCGGCCCTACTACCTCCTTTTTCTTAGTTGTTGTTCCTTGTTTTTTTTTTTTTTTTTTTTTTTTATGATACTCTTTTCTTTGGGCTATCTTTTTTATTTCTGCAGTGACTTCTCTCAGGATTTTTTTGCCTGTCATTCCAATAAGAGTTTTCCACAGATTCTCTGATTTGACTTTCATGAACCAAAACTGTCTGGCAGAATGGAGATAGTGTACTGACATAGGGTTACCAGCTTTTTATTTTGGAAAGTAAGAATGTTTTTAAAAACTGCCACTTAACTACCTTCGTTTCACTAAAGAAAAGATATTAAGAGTGTAAGAAGGGTGTGCTCTCAAAATATGGAACAGTTTAAGTTGATTAATTTTAACTCAGTATACTGTCCTTGTTTTTCCTTACGTTGCTGTAGATTGGCACTGATCTATGGACTTGATTACATTTGAAAACCACTGCCTTAAAACTAGTTTCTTGAGCTGATTCAGGGGGAGGGAGTGGGGAGTTCTTGTGGTCTAATGTTACGGAAAAACTATAAAGTTTGTCTTAACATATCAAAGCTTCCCAGGTAGTTCTGTGAAAAAGCCCCCTAGTTTACTCGATATTAGAGCTCTGTTTCACTTAGTAAGTAATAATTAAAATATTACTTTCTCTTTTTTCCACTTTATACTTTATTTAAAATAATTAAATGATAAACACAATTATAGATAAATGTCAATTCAGTACATTTAGTTGAATAATATTTGAAAAAATTACATATTCACAAGTACACAGTTCCTTTACCAACATTGAACATTTTAGTCTATGTAGTCAAAGTCTTCTGGAGTTCCAAAGTTTTTATCAATTTTATTTTCTTCCAAACCAAATTTTCTTTGGCCCAAGATTTTATTGCAAATATATTATCAGTCCATCTGTTAGGAGCTTCTTTCGCTACTTTATTTGCTTGACGTATTTCTTCCACAACTTGTGGGTCACATTCTTTGTATTTTTCTACTTCTGCCTTTAGCTGTTCCCTTTGGTCTCAAAGTGAAGAAAGCTCTTTTGTTAGCATGGTTCACTCTTCTGTTTCTTTTCGGCCAATTTTAGTTTTCTCAGTGCTTTTCTGTAGATTTGTGTGCTTTTGGTTTCCCTCAGATAACTGAGATTCCAGAACCTCCAACTTGCGTTTCATCACATGAAGAGCTTTACTTGGAAAAGCCCAGTAATAATTAGATGTTCCAGTTCACTCACAGTCAACCATACCATCATCAACTAAGCTTTGAAGGACTTCTTTCACTGACATGGCAGTAATACCTTTCTCTCTGGGAGCAGTCTTCTCCATGTCTTTTAATTGAAACACATCTTTCGTCTCAAAAAATATTTCTATCATGCGGGCTCTCTCCTCTGCACTCAGTCCTTTTTTCTTTGACATTGCGTGGGTGGAGGTTCTTCTCAAAATATTACTTTCTAAGAGTGTGAAACATCAAGCTCTGGTTATAAAATTCTAAAAAGATGTGAGTTTTTAAAATATGTTCCCTTTACTTTTCTTAGAGGCAACTGCTTTTTAACTCTCAGCTGTTTCTTTGTATTTTTAAGTAAACATTGCGTTGTTTGATTCACCAATTTTGGACTTGTTTTCAGTAATATTAGATGAGGAATTTTTCTGATAGCCTCTTCGATTCTTTTAATATGCTTATACAAAAAAATTTCCTGTGTATAATTATATAAACATTGATATATTGATAGAATATTGTTATGGCAAAGTAATGGGTGAGGGTTAAATGACTTATTACATGCAGAATTCTTATAACAGTGCTAAACATCTCTTAGCTGTTTTTAGCTATTATCTGGGATTACATTTCTTCCACAACTGGATTTAAAATTTGCCTCATTAAAAAATAGAATGTGCTTAGTTTTCTTTGAACGTTGGAATATTTACAAATCTTTCCACTGTTCTGTAAAATGTCTTGCAGTGTACTTTTCCACACTGTCCATCTGTCCTGTAATTTATTAGTTGCATTTATTTTTCTTAGAGATACTCTCCTGGGCTCTTCTGGAGTTCTGCTCTAATCTGGACTTGCTCTCTGGACTTAACTGCACAGATTTAGTCTTGGGACTCGACTTCAGTCACCCTGCGAATTCCTTTGTTTCTCCCCTGTGTTGATCCCTTTGCATCTCATGTCTGCCTTTTTTTTTTTTTTTTTTAAGAGATTTTATATATTTATTTGGCGGGGGTGACAGAGAGCACAGAGGGAGAAGCAGACTCCCCACTGAGCAGAGAGCCCGACACAGGGCTCTGTTCCAGGACCCTAAGATCATGACCTGAGCCGAAGGCAGATGTTTAACCAGCTGAGCCACCCAGGTGCCCCTCATGTCTGCCTTTTTGGTTTACTGCCTCCCTTTGGTATCCTCTATTAGGCCAAAAGAGTGTGTGTTTGGGTGATAAATTTTCATAGACTTGTGATTCCATAAGTTTATACATTATGGTATGTTTACCACAAGTGTAGCTACTGTCCGTCCCAATATATTGCAGTTAAAATATCATTGACTGTAGTCCTTATGCTGTGCCTTTTATTCCCATGACTTATTTATTCCATAACTGGAAGCCTGTATCTCCTACTTCCCTTCACTCATTTTGCCCAGCCCCCACCCTTCCCCTCTGGCAACTATCAGTTTTTTCTCTGTATTAATAGGTCTGATTCCTTTTTTTTTTCTTTTGGGTGGAGAGGGAGAGGGAGAGAATCTTTAGCAGACTCCTTGCTGAGCACAGAGCCAAATGTGGGGCTCGATCTCAGGGTCCTGAGATCATGAACTGAGCCAAAACCAAGAGTCAGATGCTTAACCAACTGAGCCACCCAGGTACCCCGGGAGAGAGAGAATCTTAAGTAGGCTCCACACCCAGCGTGGAGCTGGAGGTGGAACTCAGTCTCACACCCTGAGATCATGACCTGAACCAAAATCAAGAGTCAGAGGCTTGACCAACTGAGTCCCTTCCCTCCCTTCTTGCATCCTTCTGTTCTCCTCTCCTCCCCTCTTATGAGTGAAATCATATGGTATTTGTCTTTTTCTGTCTGACTTATTTCATTTAACAAAATCACTGGAGGTCCATCCATGTTGTCTCAGATGGCACAATCTTGACCTTTTTATGGCCGTGTAATATTCCTGTGTGTGTATGTATCACATTTTTATTGATTCATTTATTGATGGACATGGGTTGTTTCTGTATCTTGCTATTATAAATGATGATGCAATAAAAAGGGACACATAAATCTTTGAATTAGTGTTTTTGCTTTCTTTGAGTAAATATTCAATAGTGGAATTACTGGATCATATGGTATTTCTATTTTTAATTTTTTGAGGAACAGCCATACTGTTTCCACAGTGGCTGTACCAGTTTATGTTCCTACCAGTAGCTCACGAGGGCTCCTTTTCTCCACATTCTCCCCAACAGTTGTTATTTCTTGTTTTTTTATTTTTTATTTTAGCCATTTTAACAGATGTTAAGGTTATATCTCATTGTGGTTTTGATTTGCATTTCCCTGATTAGGGATGTTGAGTATCTTTTAAAAATATATGTTTTAAATCTTTGTTACTACCCTCCCCCACCCTTTTTTTGGGTGCAGATTATTTGTGGAAGAAACCAGTCATTTGAAATAAAAATTTCCCAGCTTGGATTTTGCCGATTATTATATCCCATTGTGCAATTGAACATCATTTCTCTGCGTTTTCTATAAATTGGTGGCTGGATGTAGAAGCTTATTCCAGATTGTTTGCTTTTTTTTTTTTTTTTTTTTGGCATGACTACTTCATAGGTGTGGTATGTTCTCCCACCAAGAAGCATACAGTGGTTGTTTCTCTTGTGCTTTTAGAAGCCATTGGTACTCAATACCTAGATCCATTTATTCATTAGGTGTTGAAAAATGATTTTTAAAAATTTATTCATTTCTTTTTCATGTATTGGCTTGAATGTATTTATAAAGAAAACTTACCCCATTTTCAGTGGGCAGTTCACCTGTTCTCCTCTCTGTAGTTTGTATTTGTTTCCCTTGATAAGTCTTTGAATGAATACTTTCCATCTCCTGATAGGATATACAGATGGTACAGATAGAAGATGTGACTAGGGATCCAACTGTCCTTTTATACAGACTTCCACATACTACTCTATTCTTCGAGCTCACCTGACTTCTATCTTTTGAATCCGGTGCTGCCAATTCTTCAGCCTTTTGGGGTTGTGTGGGACAAGTGGGTTGCTTCTCATCATTTTTTCTGCTGGGCGCTAAAGTTTAATCTTCTTCCCCATTTTACCAGTGTTTGTTATTCTTTCACCTGCTTTCCATTTCCCTGTATTGTGGTTTGGAGTTTCATGTATACTCTAGTATGATTGAAGATGGAGTGTGTTTTAAGTTTTTCTTTTCTCTTTGTTTTAGCATGAGAAGGAGCAGAGAATCTTCACTTTGCTCTTTTATTATAGTAAAGTTCTCATCCCATTTCTCTTATTTCTATCCAGGGCTTCAAATATCATCACAAATATCAAATATTTTTCTGACTTCAAGTCTTTACTTCCAAACCTGATTTTCTTTCTGAGCTGTGCATCTTTTTATCCAGCTACTTCCTAGATTTCCTGATTAGTCTTCCCCAGATATTTGCTAGTTTTATCAGTCTTTTCAGCGGACCAAATTTTAGTGCCATTGGTTTATGCTTTTCTTTCACTGATTTTTTTTTCTTTTACTTCTCTCTTCCCCCCCTTCAATATGAGATGGATACTTAATTTATTAACTTTAAGTTTTTTTTTCTTTTCTTTTTTTTCCTCCAGGATCTGTGCTCCACGTTTTACATCCAACTGATGAAATAAAAATGAAATCTAGGATTTTTCATATTTTAATCCCTGATGTGACCCTGTATTTACTACAGTGCCCTTTTGTTTTTTCATTTTTAAAATTGAGCTATAATTGACACATAACATTAGTTTCAGGTATACAATATAATGATTAGATAATTGTATAAATTGCAAAATAATCACCACCATGAGTTTAGTTAGCATCTGTCACTATACATAGTTACAATATTTTTTCCCTTGTGATAGAGAACTTTTAAGATTTATTCTTAGCAACTTTCAGATATGCAATACAGTATGTCTAACTATAGTCACTGTGGTGTACTTTACATCCCTGTGACTTATTTATTTTATAAGTGTGTATTTTTCCTTTCACCCATTTAACCCATTCCTGTCCCTCGCCTCTGGCAGCCACTCCTCTGTTTTCTCTATGAGCTTTGGCTTTTTTTGTTGTAGTTTTATTAGATTCCACATATACGTGAGATTGTATGGTATTTGTCTTTTTCTCTCTGACTTATTTCACCTAACATAATGCCCTCAAAGTCCATCCACGTTGTCACAGATAGCAAGATTTCATTCTTTTTTATGGCTAAATAATATTCCCTTGTGTGTGTGTATGTATACACAATGTGTGTATACACACACACGTACACATTAAACTGTCTTTATCCATTTATCCATTGATGGACACCTAGGTTGTTTCAATATCTTGGTTATTGTAAATAATGTTGCAGTGAACATGGGGATGTATATATCTGTAGTTAGTGTTTTTGTTTTCTTTGGATAAATATTCCAAGGTGGAATTGCTGGATTGTATGGTGGTTTTTTGTTTTTTTTTTTTTAAGACTTTATTTATTTGACAGCAAAAGAGCATAAGCAGTGGGAGAGTGGCAGCAGGACAGGGAGAAGCAGGATCTCCCCTGGGCAGGGAGTCCAACATGGGGCTCAATCCCAGGACCCTGGGATCATGAGCTGAAGGCAGACACTTAAACAGCTGAGCCACCCAGGCGCCCCTGTATGGTAGTTCTATTTTTAATTTTTTGAGGAACTGCCATACTGTTGTCCATAGTGGCTGCACCAATTTAAATTCCCAGCAACAGTTCACAAAAGTTGCCTTTTCTCCACATCCTTGCCAGTGCTTGTTATTTCTTGTCTTTTTGATAATAGCCATTTTGACAGGTGTAAGGTGATATCTCATTGTGGTTTTGATTTCTGTGCATTTCTGTGATTATTAGTGATGATTTCTGTGATTATTAGTGATGTTGAGCATCTTTTTATGTATCTTTTTATGTTTTTATGTAAAAACATTTTATGTTTTTATGTAAAAACATTTTATGTTTTTATGATGTTGATACATCTTTTTATGTATCTGTTGGCCATCTGTATATTGTTGGAGAAATGTCAGTTCAGATCTTCTGCTCATTTCTTAATCAAGATCTTGTTTTTGTTGTTACTGAGTTGTATGAATTTTTAACATTTTAAAAAAAGATTTATTTGAGAGAACAGAGCAAGAGAGAGAGGATGAGCAGGAGAGAAGGGCAGAGAGACAGGGAGAAGCAGGCTCCCTGCTGTGCAGAGAGCCCAACGCGGGGCTCAATCCCAGGATCCCAGGATCCCAGAATCATAAATCGGCTAAAGGCAGTTGCTTAACCTACTGAGCCACCAGGCGCCCCCATATTTTGGTTATTAACCCCTTATCAAATACATGATTTGAAAATATTTTCTCCCATTCAGTAGGTCACCTTTTCATTTTGTTGATGGTTTCCTTTGTTGTGCAGAGCTTAGTTTTGATATAGTTCTACTTGTTTGTTTTTGCTTTTGTTGCCTTTGCTTTTGGTGTCAAATCCAAAGAAATCATCACCAAGACTGATATCAAGGAGCTTACTGCCTATGGTTTCTTCTAGAAGTTTTATGGTTTCAGGTGTTATGTTCATATCTTTAACCCATTTTTAAGTTAATTTTTGTGAATGGTATAAGATAGTGGTCTAAATCCATTTTTTTTCGTGGGGCTCTCCAGTTTTTCCAGTACCATTTATTGAAGAGACCGTCTTTCCCCCATGATATATTCTTGATTCCTTTGTCTTAAATTAGTTGGCCAAATATGTGTGGGATTATTTCTGAGCTCTGTTCTGTTCATTGACATATGTGTCTCTTTTTATGCTAGTACCATACTGTTTTGATTACTATAGTTTTGTAATACAGTTTGAAATCAGGAAGTGTAACGTCTCCAACTTTGTTCTTCTTTTTCTCAAGATTGCTTTGGCTGTTCGGGCTTTTTGTGGTTCCAAACAAGTTTTAGGATTGTTTTTTTTATGTGAAGATGCTATTGGAATTTTGATAGGGGTTGTGTTGAATGTGTATGTAGATTGCTTTGGGTAGTATGGATATTCTAACAGTATTCTTCCAGTCCATGTGTATGAACTGTCTTTATTTATTTCTGTCTTCTTCACTTGCCTTCATTGATGCCTTACAGTTTTTAGTGTACAGATATTTCACCTCTTCGGTTAAATTTATTCCTAGGATTTTTTTTGAGGGGTACAGTTGTAAATGAAATTGTTAATTTTTCTTTCTGATAGTTTGTTGTTAGTGTATAGAAATAACAACAGATTTTTATACATGAACTTTGTATCCTGCACCTTTATTGAATTCACTTAGTAGTCCTAACAGTTTTTTGGTGGAGTCCTAGGGATTTTCTATGTATAATATGTCATCTGCAAAGAGTGACAGGTTTACTTCTTCTTTCTAATTTTGATGCCATTTCTTTCTTTGGCCTAATTGCTGTAGTTATTGCTTCCGATTAAGTGTTGAAGAAGATGGGTGACAGAGGGCATCCTTGTCTTGTTCTCGATCTTAGAGGAAAAGTTTTCAGCTTTTCACTGCTGAGTATGATGTTAGCTGTGAGTTTGTCATATATGGTCTTTATTATGTTGAGGTAAGGTGTTTTCTATATACTCACTTTGTGAGAGTTTTATTATAAATGTTGACTTCTGTCAAATGCTTTTTCTGCATCTGTTGTGGTGATCAAATGATTTTGTCCTCTTTTTGTTAATGTGGTGTATCACATTGATATTTGTAGATGTCGAAGCATCCTGTATCTGTGGAATAAATCCCACATAATCATGGTGTATGATTCTTTTAATTATTTTTGAATTCAGTTTACTAATATATTGTTGAGGAATGTTGTATCAGTGTCCATCAAGAATAGTAATTTTCTTTTGTTGCGGCATCCCTGTCTGGTTTTAGTATCAGGGTAATACTGACCTTGTAAATGAGTTGGAATTGTTCTCTTTTTTCTATTTCTTGGAAAAGTTTGAGAAAATTCTTCTTTGAATGTTTGGTAGGATTGACCAGTGAAGATGTCTGGTTTTGGACTTCTGTTTTTTGGCAGTTTTTTGATTACTGATTTAATCTCCTTACTTGTAATTCGTATGTTTAGATTTTCTGTTTCTTCATGATTCAGTTTTGGTAGGTTGTAAGTTTCTAGGAATTTATTTCTTTTAGGTTGTCCAGTTTATTGGTTTATAATTGTTTATAGTAATCCTCTGTATTTCTGTGGTATCAGTTTTAATGTCTCCTTTTTTTTCTGATTTTATTTTATGGTTTTATGGTTTTTTATTCACTTATAGTTGACACACAATATAACATTAGTTTTGGGTATACAGAGGAGTTCCACAACTCTACATTATGCTCTGCTCACCACAAGTGTAGCTGTCACTCACTGTACACTGCTATTACAATATCACTGACTGTATTCCCTGTTCTGTACCTTTTATCTCTGTGGCTTATTCATTTCTTAATAAATACCTCTACTCAAGTACCAGATTTTTCATCATCAGTGCTGAGTGTTAAATGGGATAAATAAATAGGAATATCATCAAACTTCTTAGGGAAAGTATTTTCTTTTTCTTTCTCTTTTTTTTTTTTTTTAAGATTTCATCCATTTATTTGACAGAGAGATCACAAGTAGGCAGAGAGGCAGGCAGAGAGGGGGGGAAGCAGACTTCCTGCTGAGCAGAGAACCCATTGTGGGGCTCGATCCCAGGACCCTGAGACCATGACCTGAGCCAAAGGCAGAGGCCTTAACCCTGAGCCACCCAGGCGCCCCAGGGAAAGTATTTTCAACATCAAATTCTGTGTCCTGGAAACAGTCCATTGTGAGTTTAGGATTGACATAGGTTTAGATACATAAAGGCTCAGAAGATGTACGTGTAGAGGTACCTGGGTGGTGACCTGGGTGTTGCATTCAGTTAAGTGTCCAACTGCTGGTTTTCACTTAGGTCATGAGCTCAGGGTTGGGGAATTGAACCTCATAACACGCTACACATTCAGTGCACAGACTGCTTAAGACTGTCTCGCCCTTTCTCTCTGCATCCACCCCCCTGTGCTTGCACTCATGTGCTCACTTTCTCCAAAATTAAATAAATCTTTAAAAAAATGTACATGTATGCATCCTTTAATTGCAAGCCCTTGCTACAGCAAAAGAATAATCAAGAAAATAGAGGGATAAGAGAAGCTTTGAAGATAACAAGGCCTAGAGAATAATCAGTGCACAGTGGTGCAGGAACATGGAGAGCTCTAGAAATAAAAGTTACCTGTGGAGGAAAGAAAGGTTTGGAATTATTCTTGACAATTTGAAGATTTTACTTATTTATTTGAGAGAGAGAGAGATAGAGAGATGTTGAGCAGAGAGAGTGCCAGAGGGAGAAGGAGAAGCAGACTCCCCGCTGAGTAGGGAGCCTGATGTAGGGCTTGATCCCAGGACCCTGAGATCAAGACCTGAGCCGAAGGCAGTTGCTTAACTGAATGAGCCACCCAGACATCCATATTCTCGACAGTTTGACACAGAGGAAGTAAAGGAACCCATTAATAAGCAATTTCAGGAAAAATAAAAAGTGAATAAGAAATGTTGTTTAATGAGAGTGTGCCATTTAGCTTTGCAGTGATTAATATTTACAGTTTTGATTAGTTAAAGCACATTATTGATTTAATTAAATGAGTTCAGTAAGATTGTAGAGGTTGGGAGTTGTTAAGATTTTTTTATAAGTTTGATGTGAAATAGATCAGTTAAAAAGAGAAATATAAGCACATGCACATTATTTAGAACTATAGTGGTGCCTCCCAGAATAAACAGAATTAAGAAACTGAAAGAGTTAAGAAAGCATCAACCTCTAGAGAGCAGTATTGAAGTGTGGGAAGGGATGGGTGGGCAGCTATTGCATTTTGTTTTAAACCTTTCTATCTACTTGAATTTTTAAAAGTATGCGTTGTTATGTTTTTGTAATTTCTAAAACTAAGGATTAGAGTAGAACCAGTCATTAAGCTGCCTGCTTTATGATTTCTGTTCTCTCAGTCTGACCCTGGTCCTCTTTGATGTTCTAGTTTCAAGGAAACCTCAACCAGAAAGAATTCAGCCAGCCGCAAGCTTCATTTTACTTATATCTTCCTTCAGAGATGGAAGAGAATTCTTTCCCCATAGCTTTAATGCAGGCCCAAGCTTCAGTATATTGCCTTCTGCTTGTACCTAGGCCCTACTTTGGCCTTGCATGGCCACATGAATTTAACCAAATCTTTGTGAAAGATTCTGCCAAAAGTGGCACTGTTGTTAGGTTACATTTATTGTTCACATGTGCTTCACCCACACACGTACTATTTTCCCAGAGAAGGGAAGAAGTTGTGGGAAAGAGCGTAGGATAGATGGCAGCTTTCGCTTTTTAAGAGATGAGATTGCTTGAGACCTGTGGCAGATAAAAGGTTAAGATAGCAGCAGAATCAGTGCCTGTCACAACAGTGCCTGTCATTTCCTGCATTTGCATACTCATTTGATTTTTTGGATTGGGGTGAGTCAGAGTGAGAGGAGTGCTCCAGTTGGGGGAGGGGTGGATTGCAGTGCAAGGTGAGACTACGTTTTCCTTCTTTTAGTTCCTCTGCTGCCAAGTGGAACTTAATGGGTTGAAGAGTAGTGGCAGGGGTACTAGAGACATGGTTGTGGTGGATCAGTCATGGCTGATTGGGTTATCAGAGAAGAGAAGGGAAACTCAGGGATGAAAGTTCCTACTGGGGAGATGAGTCCTATGTTGGGGTAGTAGCATTTGGCTCTTTAGAGATTGCCTTTAATTAAATTACCAGTTACTACTGGTAATTTACTGATTATTTATTGGGTTCCTAATACATTCTGGGCACTAGGCTAGGTTCTGGGGAAGGAGTGGTAAACAAAATGGGATAGTCATTTTCCCCCTCAGAATACGAAGTGTTTAAGGAGTGGGGAGTAGATGAAGATAAGTAAGTAGGCAAATGGAACAGAGTGTTGGAAGTATATTAATGGGAGAACTAGCGCATACCAAGAGAGCATCTAACCTGAAGTTGGTGGGTGGGGTTGAATCAGGAAAGGAGCCTTAAGAAGGAAGGTCTAGCTGAGTCTTTCCTATCAA
The DNA here is from genome assembly GCA_028534135.1 of Potos flavus. Lineage (NCBI taxonomy): Eukaryota > Metazoa > Chordata > Mammalia > Carnivora > Procyonidae > Potos > Potos flavus. The sequence continues at coordinate 96,264,262 of CM052900.1, read as the reverse complement.
AATCTTGGGCCCTGAAGATAGGGACCTTGACTCTTATTCACCAGGCCTAGAACAGATACTCATTAAATATTTATTGAAGGAAAAATAACCTGAAAGTGAATTGAATTTCTTCATATTTCTAATGCTATTTATTTATTTTTTTTTCTAATGCTATTTATTGAGAAATTAAACTATATCACATCCTTAACCCATGTTTTTTAATATTGGTCTTATAATAGTTCTCAGAGATTGTTGCAGACAGATGAAATTAATAGTCTCTGGTCTCCTATATAATATTCAGATAGTTTTCTTGTTAGCTGGGGGAATAAATTGGGGGAAAAAAAAGACCACACTATTTGAGTTATGCATCTAATTCTCAAGTTCTTGAATTAAGTTCTTATTTATTGTGGGAGTAGTAAACCAAGAAAGTAGCTTGAACTTCTGGTCTTCCATTTGGTTTCAAGGGAGGAAACTTTTTCCAGGCAATCTTTCTCAAGATGGATATCAGTAGCAGTGAAGAAAAAAAAGCTGCTCTAAATAGTAGTTTTATGGATAGAAATACATTTTTAGATATAAATATTCTTTATGTGTGTGTTGTCAAATAGTAAAAGCAGATAGCAAATAGTGACCATGGTTGTGACCATTTGGAAATACGATTTGACTCCTGGAACTTTATTAATCTGTATTGTATGGTATGAGGAGCTGATGTAATTGAGTCAGATCTTAATAACAGAAAGAAGTATACTATATCATCACAAGTCTCTGGTCAGGACATGTCCAGTTTTCCCAATTCTCATTCAGATCTCCTACTCTCACCAGTTTTCTTAACATACCCACTTGAAAATATTTAATATACATCTTTGTAAAATATATGGTATTATATATGCATGTTTTCAGTTTGCATAAATGATAATTGTGCTATAAATTTCGTTCTGCTTTCAACAACACATTTGCAGCATCTTTCCATGTTGTATGTAAGCTCTGCTTCCAAGATCATAACAATATTCTTTTTTTCTATTTAAAAAGCGTCTTTCTTTTTTTAATTTTTTTATTTTGTAATTTTTATTTTTATTTTTTTTAAAGATTTTTTATTTATTTATTCGTCAGAGAGAGAGAGAGAGCACAAGCAGGCAGAGTGGCAGGCAGAGGCAGAGGGAGAAGCAGGCTCCCCGCCGAGCAAGGAGCCCGATGTGGGACCCGATCCCAGGACCCTGGGATCATGACCCGAGCTGAAGGCAGCCGCTTAACCAACTGAGCCACCCAGGCGTCCCAACTTTCTTTTTATTTTTTATTTTTATTTTTTAAATTTTTTAAAAAGATTTTATTTATTTATTTGTCAGAGAGAGCGAGCGAGCACAAGCAGGGGGAGCAGCAGGCAGAGCAGGCAGAGGGAGAAGCAGGCTCCTCGCTGAGCAAGGAGCCCGATAAGGGACTCGATCCCAGGACTCTGGGATCATGACCTGAGCCGAAGGCAGTGGCTTAATCGACTGAGCCACCCAGGCATCCCACTTTCTTTTTTTTTTTTAAATTCAGTTAGCCAACATACAGTACATCACTAGTTTCAGTAAAGTTAAAGAATTCATCAGTTGTCATAACAATATTCTATATTTTCTAGTTATGCTTCAAGTTTTACATTTATTTTGATGTCTTTAACCCATCTGTAATTCACCTTTTTGTGAATTGTGAATTAAGAGTATAGCTTCTCAGGGCGCCTGGGTGGCTCAGTGGGTTAAAGCCTCTGCCTTCGGCTCAGGTCGTGATCTCAGGGTCCTGGGATCGAGCCCCGCATGGGGCTCTCTGCTCAGCGGGGAGCCTGCTTTCCCCTCTCTCTCTGCCTGCCTGTCTGCCTACTTGTGATCTCTCTCTTTCTGTGTCAAATAAATAAATAAAATCTTTAAAAAAAAAAAAAAAAAGAGTATAGCTTCTCCTCCATTTAAGTGGATCATTTCCCCCAATACTATTTACTAAATAATATGTCTTTTCTGTAGTGATTTGTAGTGTTACTTTTATCATATATCCACTTCCTTTAAATGAAACTGTTTTGAAGATACCTGTTCTGTTGTAATAATCTTACTGTCTGTTTCTTACCTGTACAGAACAGTTTTTCTCTGGAATGTGTCACAGTATTTGGTAGGATGAGTCTTCCCCTCTTTCTTTGTTCTTCCTTTTATTTTTTATTTTATTTATTTATTTATTTATTTTTATTAACACATAATGTATTATTTGCCCCAGGGTACATGTCTGTGAATCATCAGGCTTATACATTTCACAGCACTTACCATAGCACATACCCTCCCCAATGTCCATAACCCAGCCACCCG
>CM052900.1:96225918-96261462 GCA_028534135.1 Potos flavus | reverse complement strand
TGTGTGTGTGTGTGTGTGTGTGTGTGTATGTGGGTGTTGTCTGTCAAATAAAAGGGTAAATATTGTTGATGAAGGAATGGGCCTTCAAGTTCTGTTCTGGTAGTGTCAGTGAAACTACTTTTTTGGAGATTCATTTGACACTGTCGGTTAAAATATATACCTAATGTAGGTTGGGGAATGGGGTGTTGAAATAGTATTAGCCATGAGATGGTAATTGAAACTGGATGGTGAATACCTGATGGTTTGTTACACCTGTTTAGTTTGCTTTTGCGTGGTTGTTATTTTCTACAGCAAAAAGGAAAAATGTGTATGTTTTTTGTTATAGTAATTACTTACGAATTTATCTCATGTAGTAGCAGGAATACTTAAAAAAATAAAATGGAAAAGGATGAGCTTTATATTGGTTGTAATAGTAAAACAGTGGAAACATACTAAATGTTCCTCAGTTGGGTAGTAGTTGGAAAGCAGCTTAGCATTTGAAGAAAAGATTATCTTACATACTTTTGTTTTATACTTATATAGATGAATATTACATTGTCCAAGATACATTATTGCATGAGAAAAGTTATAGAACAGTATATATAATATTTCACTCTTTAAATTAAAACATTTATATGAATTATGTCTGTGTATGTGGTATATACATAAGAAAAGTCAGGAGATTAACAGTTCTTTTGTGAGAGAAAGTAGGATGGGGAATTTTTACTTTTCACTCTTTCTGTATTATTGATTTTGCTATCTTATGTTTACCTTTAATCAGAAGGGAAATAATAAATTCTAAAATTAGAAAAACTAATTTGGCTTCTAATAAAGGTCACATTCTAGAGAGGAGGGAAGTAATCAGTGACAATAATGGGAGAAATTACCTTGGGGGGGATAAATGTGCAGTATTTATCTTGGTTATGTTTGAGTTATGCTATTATGGGTCATTTGCTTTCTTTATTTTTTGGACAAATTTTTAAAAGGACAATACTGTTTATAAATACCTGTTTATTAATGCAGTTTTATATATGATTTATGTTCATGTTTGTGTGAATAAAATATTGGTATGTATTTGTTGTAGTATGTGAATTAGAGTCTATTGTTTATTCAGAACAAAACAGACTATTTGTGCATGGAGTCATTTTTAGAAATAATTTAACTCTTTAAATACAGATTTTTCTTGACTTGAGCTTGAAGTTTATAAGTTCCATATAACTTTTTTGCCTTTTATGTATCATGCCCTATGCAGAGCACTGAGGATACAACTGTGAATAAGAGTAAGACAGACACCTGGGAGTGGAGAAGGGAAGGGATAGGGTGGCTGGGTTATGGACGTTGGGGAGGGTATGTGCTATGGTGAGTGCTGTGAATTGTTTAAGACGGATGATTCACAGACCTGTACCCCTGAAGCAAATAATGTTAATTTTAATAATGTTAATTTTAATAATGTTAATTTTTTAAAAACAATAATGTTAATTTTTAAAAAAAAGTAAGATGTAATCCCTGTTTCTGGTGGAGTGTTTGGGTGAGGGAATGATGATGTGTGTTGCAGTGGGGCTCAATCCCGGGGCCCCAAGATCATGACCCGAGCAGAAGGCAGATGTTTAACTGACTGAGCCATCCAGGCGCCCCTGAGTTTTAGTAATGTCATGTGATGAAATAGGAAGTATAGGTAGGATATTTATGTCATTGTTTGAGTATTGTTTATGTCATTCAGTTTGAGCTGAAGTAGTAGCATTTTCATAGAACACCATTTTTACTTGAAACAGTGACTAATATGGGTATTTGGCAGATATTTCCTTGAAGTGACATACTTCACTTACTTTATTTTCTTATTTACCATTTTTGGTTTTCTTCATTTGTTCCTATGGGCTGATGTAACTATCTGGTGTCATTTCTTTAATATAATTTTGTTCCTACCACCTCCTTTGTGCTGCTATTGCCAGATATGTTATAGGCCTTATAATTCAGTTATCCACATATTGTTCCATATATTTGAGTTAGAAGAAGTATGCATTTATACAGTCTTTTATAATTTCTTAATTACCTTTACCAGTGTTTTGTTTTTTTGGTGTGTGTGTTGATTTATATTTCTATTGGTTTACTGGCTTTCAACCTTATTAAGAACTTCCTTCAGTATTTCTTGTAAGGTGGCTGTGCTAGCAACAAATTTCTCTCAGTTTTGTTTAACCTAGATTATCTTTATTTTGCTTTCATTTTTGAATGACAGTTTTGCTGGGTATAAGATTCTAGGTTGACGGTTTTTTCTTTTAGCACTTTGAATATAGGATCTTGCTGCCTTTTGGCCTTCATTGTTTCAGATGAGAAGTTAATCTTACTGGGGTTTCCTTGTACATGATGAGTTATTTTTCTTTCTCTCTCTCAGCATTTTTACTGTAGTAAGTCTGGGTATAGGTCACTTTGCCATTTGTCCTACTTGGAGTTTGTTGAGCCTCTTGGATGTGTAGATTAATGGTTTTCAGCAAATTTGGAAAGATAACAATCATTCCTTTGGATATATTTAAGATATAGTGTGTCTTTCATTACTGGAGGGGTGGTGGGTGGGGGAATGGGTGAAATAGATGATAGGCATTAAGGCAGGCACTTGTGAAGTGGGTGTTATATGTAAGTGATGAAGCACTAAATTCCACACCTGAAACTAACATTACACTGTATGTTAACTAACTAGAATTTATTTTTTAACTAACTGGAATGTAAATAAAAACTTGAAGAAAAAAAATGTAGTGTGTCTTTCAAACTGAAACTCTACTACTACCCCTTAAACACTAACTCTGCATGCCGACCTCCTCCTGGCCCTAGGCAACCACCATTCTACTCTCTGTCTCTATGAATTTGATACTCTAGTTACATCATGTAAGTGGGATTATACAATATTTGTTCTTTTTTGTCTGGCTTCTTTTGCTTAGCCTAATGTCTTCAAGGTTCATTCATGTTGAAATTCATGACAGAATTTCCTAGGATTTGTGTATTCTTAGGTATTGAAATTAGGTAGTCCCAATTCCTAGGTATTGAAACTTTTTTTTTTCTTCCCCACTTGTTTTATTTTTACTTGACTTTTATACTATCTACTTTTGAATTATTGTCTGTCTGGTTTTATACATTGTTGTGTCTTTAATTAGTAAAGCATCTAAAACCAAACAGTGCTTTGTTACCTTTGAGAAAAAGTTGGTAGTAGTTATCCTGTGGTTATGCTATGCTGTTTATGGAATTACTAATATATGAATTATAACGTAATTTTGGAATACATAATTTTGGGGTCTTTTGCTTAAAAAATATAAATGATGTTATGCCTCTCATTTGAGTGTGGTTTTGTGCAATTGGTGGTTCTTAATTTTTTTAAACTCCTGGTCTTTATATTTGAGGGACTTGGGACACATTCCTGTCAATAAACAAGACTTAATTCAGTAGTGGTTCCCTTGAGGTCATGACTGCTCTTCCAAGGATTTGAATATACCCAACTACCCCAAAGTCACTGGTTAGTGTGTTTTCACTATGTGTGGCATAATCATTTTTACTCTTTTTCATGTGCTTATGAAATTGTGCCATGTAACAACTTTTTAGTTTATCTAAACCCAGTCATGAGATTTAAGGCATCCTTTGCTGATGACCATGGCTTACTCACTTCAACTTAGAGCTGTTATTTTGATACCATCTGCCCTGAATATGTGTGATCTTAGAGTGATTGCTGTATCCTTGTCTCAGGAAGGGTAGGCACTGAATGAATTTTGAGAACAACTATCATTTTCTTTAAAGTTATTTGTTCTGGAGAGTATTTGTGATTTGAGGTACCTATTATATTTTCTCCCAGTTTAAGGTTTTTTTAATAAATCAAAATTTTTTATTAATATATAAAACATATCATTAGTATATAAATAAGCTCTTCAAGTAAGCTAATCTTATATATGGTCTTTTATTTCCTAATCAGAGACTCTACAGGGGCAGGTAATTCACTGGTCCACAAGCGGTCTCCTTTACGTCGAAACCAAAAGACCCCAACATCCTTGACCAAGCTGTCTTTACAGGATGGACATAAAGTCAAAAAGCCAGCATGTAAATTTGAAGAGGGTCAGGATGTCCTAGCTAGATGGTCAGATGGCTTGTTTTATCTTGGAACTATCAAAAAGGCAAGTTTTACCTTTATATATTTTTTGTTGTTTTTTGCAATAAACTTTTAATAATTTTGAATTTAAATTTAACTTCGTGTTTTTGACTTACAAAGAAATCACCATAAATATTCCTCTATATTTCAGATAAACATATTGAAACAGAGCTGCTTCATCATATTTGAAGACAGTTCTAAATCCTGGGTTCTCTGGAAGGACATTCAAACAGGCAGGTGCTACTATTTCTCTTGAACATGATTTACACTAAAATTTGATTTTCTTTAGCCTGTCACTTTCTAGTGTTTTTTGTTGAGTACAGTATATTAAGGTAACTCAGAATCACTTTTGAGGAAATATATTCTTCATAGTCCTCAAGGAGTTATAATCTATGTCATAGATCCTGGAAGAACAGAAATTATTCTTGTTAGAGTAGAGATAGACTAGAGAACAGATGCATCAATGATGTACATCTATGAACTATTTTTAGGGCCCATCTAATAATTTTGAAGAAAAATTTTTAGCCACTAATATGAGTAACACTTTGGGCTTCAACTTAACTATTACTTGCTTATATTAGTAAAAGTAATGTAGAGAGCTAGTATTTATTGAGAACATACTATTTGCCAGATGATTTGGGGGAAATTAGGACATATTGAACAGGCTTTAGGGTATTAGAAGTCTTCATTAGTAAGAATGATTTGAAATGAGCATCTAAGGGGTTTTAATGTTTAGATGGGAAAATGAAGCTATATTTGTGTGCAAGCAAAAGTGATACAGGTATACCTTGGTTTGGTTATAGGTATATTTTTTGTCATGCTTTCTATTTTATTACTGTAATAATTTCTATGATTGCTGTATACCCTTTGAATCTTCTAAATGTGTTGTTCTAGGTATTTCTCTCATGAAAAGTGATTTATAAATTATGAGTATTAAAAATCTGAGTATTTTAGCTGTGCACCAAAGCCCTACTTTTTTTTTTTTAATTGAGTTAATATGCCTGCGCTAAGACCTGTGTTTCACATCAAGGAGATACAAATTTTCTTTCCCTAAAGGGTGGATACCTTTCTAAAGTATTTAGTGATTGGGTTTTTAATTTGAATCCCAAGTGGAACTCTATGGTAGGTTACTACTGTGTTCTATTTCTTGATTTCATTCTTAATTTTTTTAAAGAATAAGAAAGTTTTGGTTAAAGAATTAGAGTGATCTAATTACCACATACATAGTTGGTACTTGGGGCTTAGGTGGGGAACTTGATAGCTCTTACTCTAGTAATATGTCTTTCAATTTTATAGTTCTTGGGATTGATTAAATTTTTTTTTTAAGTGTTTTTTCTTTTTTCTTTTTTCTTTTTTTAAGGATTTTATTTATTTATTTGACAGAGAGGCAGAGAGGCAGGCAGAGAGAGAGGAGGAAGCAGGCTCCCTGCTGAGCAGAGAGCCTGATGCGGGGCTCAATCCCAGGACCCTGAGATCATGACCTGAGCCGAAGGCAGAGACTTTAATCCACTGAGCCACCGAGGCGCCCCTGATTAGTTTAAAGTTCTAAAATTATGTTTTGAATCTGAAATTGAGTCATGAGAAAAGGGATAGGAGAAGGATAGGAGATCTCCAACAATAGTTATATTGAGCAGATCTTGTTACCCTGCATACAGAATTATCTTTCTTAGTTTGTAAACATGGATCTTTCTTTGTGGTAGAACTGAAACATGTTATACTGCTTCTGTTCCTCTATTAGTTATGAGTCCCTTTCAACTTTTCAGGGTTCTTGTAGGTTATAGATAGATTTGTTTCCTTCTCTCCCTCCTCCCTCTATCCATTCCTTCCTTCCTTTCTTCCTTCCTTCCTCCCTCCCTCCCTCCCTCCTTCCTTCCTTCCTTCCTTCCTTCCTTCCTTCCTTCCTTCCTTCCTTCCAGACAAGAAGAAAGCCTGTAGTACATATAGAAAGTTGTGAAAGTGAAGGATACTGTCCATCGTGTGTTCTACCCAATATATCAGTTTAGAGGTCTGTGATTGTTTTTGGTCACTGGCTTTTTTTATTATCCTTAGAACTGAAAAGAAAAAAGAATTGCTCCTTGTCTATTTAACTCTTTTTTTTTTCTTAAGATTTATTTATTTGCGAGCGAGAGAGCAAGTATCACATACATGGGGGAAGGGGCAGAGGGAAAGTGAGAGAGAAACTCAAGTGGACTCTGTACTGAGCACAGAGCCCAGTGCAGAGCTCAGTCCCACGATCCTGAGATCATGACCTGAGTTGAAACCAGGAGTCTTATGCTTAACTGACTGCACCACTGTTGAACTCTTTAGAGCACCCAGAAAATAGCGCACATGTAATTGGAGTTGCGATAGAATGATGAAGTGAAACTGAATACTGCATTATGGCAGATTTCAGTGCGGAGTGTAGTTTTAGTAATTTTCTTCCTATAAAAAACCTGCTAATAATAGATACGTATCATAATAATGTAATAAATTGGAGTAATTTTTACTTATCTAATAAGATAATTTTTTTAAAGATTTTATTTGTCAGAGAGAGAGCACAAAACAGGGGGAGTGGCAGGCAGAGGGAGAAGCAGGCTCTCCACTGAGCAAGGAGCCCAGTGTGGGACTTGATCCCAGGACTCTGGGTTCATGACCTGAGGCAAAGGCAGACGCTTAACTGACTGAGCCATCCAGGCATCCCTAATAAGATTATTTTTTAAAGTTTATGTAGGGATGCCTGGGTGGCTCAGAGAGTTAAGCATCTGCCTTCAGCTCAGGTCATGATCTCAGGGTCCTCGGACCGAGCCCCGCATCTGGCTCCCTGCTCAGCAGGAAGCCTGCTTCTCCCTCTGCCCCTCCCCCTGCTTGTGCTCTTGTGTGCGCTCTCTCTCTCTCTCTCTCTCTCACTCTCAAATAAATAAAATCTTTTAAAAAAAAGTTTGTGAAAATAAGGAAAAACGTAGAGAGAGTTATGTTAGTTGTCAAAGAAATGTGCATTACAAAAGGGAAATAGGTTAAAACAAATACATTTAAAAGGATTTTAAATTTTAACACCTAATATGGTTTCTGTGAAAAGAGTTTTATTTTGGATATTACTTTAACAGTTGCATTAATGTTTTATATTCTTTAATCAATACTGCATACTCAGTTCTTGCAGTTTATTCAAAAGAAAATTCAAAAGTGAAAATGCTGGGTGGAAAACATTTACTGTAGTTTTATTTTAACAACAATAAAAACTTGACATATATATAAGATAAAACCTGGGGCCATTAGTCCTTTTTCAGGGAATTGCTGATTTGGAGTGAAATGTGCCAGGCTCAGTCTGGTTGCTCTCCTGACCAGAGCCACAAACTCAGAAGCTATGGAGGCCGTTTCCTTCCAAGTGTACAAGGAAGTAAACAAGCCTGGGAGAGGTAGGGAGAGAGGACAAGAGGCCAAAATAAACAAGGAAAGATGCGAAAAATGAACAAACAAAAAATTTGGTGACTTACATATCTAGGAGTAGAGGTGTAAATTTGGTTACTTTTACTGGATAGAATATTATGCAGCTATTAGAAATTATGATTTTGAAAAAAACAGTGTGAGCAGTACTTTTGATAGAAAAAATATTCTAACATATTGATGAAATGAAGGATCTCAGAGTGGAGAGAATATGGACTCTGGCATATCTGGATTTGAATCCTAGCCTTGATACTTTCTGAGGGCCCTTGGGTTAGTTACTTCATCTTTCTGCGCCTCAATTCCTCTCTATAATAATAAGATACTTATAGAACTAAACAAACTAATATATGTCAAGAGCTTAACGATACTCGACTTATAGCACAGAATAGTACATTTTTATTATTGTTGGCATATGAATATACCATGTAGTTTAATTATGAAATCTAGGAGAAGAGAATATTGGGAATAATGACGTTAGAGTATTAAAATCATATTCTAAATTTTGTGGAATAAGATTGTTTTTAGAGTAAAAATGCCTAAAGAAGAAATAATTTACCTATTAAGGTAAAAAATATAATTAATTGTGGAACTACCTTAGCTTTTGTTGCACTGAGATTTTGTCAGTATACTTTATTGGACACCATATTTCCAGATTTCTGGAGCTGGAGATTAAATAATTGGGGCTCAGCTTATTTCATGTCAGTAAATAAAAAGAAATGTACTGAATCCAGAGAGAAAGAAGTCATTGACATATCTTCTTTGTCCTTTTTCTTTAGTCTCATGATGGTAGATAGTATAGGGTGAGTGAATACATGAATATGGGTAGATGTGTATTCTGGAGAGTAATTCTAGTGTTTACAAAACATTGCATTTCCTTGTCCCCCAGGGGAGTAGGATGTTAGAAGTGAATAAAGGATCTTGCTTGAGAGCAGTTTATATTATGCTATTTGCTGTAAAAACAGGTTAAATTATCAATGTAGGTAGTAGGTATCTTAAGTTAAAGGATGTGAGGGACACAGGTTGCATATAGATAGCATTTTGTAGATAGTACTTTGCCTGGAGAAGAAACCATTATGATTTAGTGAATAAACATTGCCAATATAGGCTACCCACAGAGTCAAAAAAGTAGGGTTTTTTTTTATTATAACTGCTTTTTAATGTATATTTTAAACATCTTAGGAGCCACTGGAAGTGGGGAAATGGTCTGTACAATATGTCAAGAAGAGTATTCAGAAGCTCCCAATGAAATGGTTATATGTGATAAGTGTGGCCAAGGTAAACATTGATTTCTTATAATCTTGTGGAAAAGTTTTATTACATACTTAATGCTCCTGTTGAAGATTAATGATTAAAAATACTTTACATTGGTAACTTGAAACTGTTATCATAAATTTATTCATCAATTGTAAATATATTAATGTAGGAGAAGAGTACTAAAAATGCCTTCTTGAAATTGTGTTGCAGTATTTATTAATAAAATAGAATTTGCTTTATGCTTTTTTTGATATTAAGGATATCATCAGTTGTGTCACACACCTCATATTGATTCCAGTGTGATTGATTCAGATGAAAAATGGCTCTGTCGACAGTGTGTTTTTGCAACAACAACAAAGGTATCTTTTAAGTGTTTTGGGCTAAAGCCCTAAATGGAATTTGTAAGGCACTCTCAACGTAATGATTGTATACGTTGAAAGTTTATGTGACTGAAATAAGCAATCAATGCTGGGTAGAAAGAGGTGAGGCTTATTGTTTGAATAATGATGCTTAAGTGACTTGCAGCTATCCTTACACTTATTTTCTGCTAGTGAGTGGTCGTGGAATTGGGGCAGTAATTTGAAAGACAACAAAATAAATAAAGATTATTATTAGTCAAACAGTTTGTGATATGGTAAGAAATTTAGAATGGAAGATTCTTCAGAAGTTTCAAAAGCATTTTTCTGTTAAAGAATTGTATTTAAAAATTTATTCTTCATTCGTTTAAATAACTTTTTCCCTCGAATATAGAGGGGTGGTGCGCTTAAAAAAGGACCAAATGCCAAAGCATTGCAAGTCATGAAGCAGACATTACCCTATAGTGTGGCAGACCTTGAATGGGATGCAGGTCATAAAACCAATGTCCAGCAATGTTATTGCTATTGTGGAGGCCCTGGAGAGTAAGTAAATAGTTATTTCATGCACTTTAAGTGATTTTTGTTTGTGTTATCTTTTTTATTTTTGTTATTGATTGTGATGTGGGAATGATAGTGAATTGTAAATGTATGAAAGTGTCAATAAAGAAAATTAGGGGAGAAAATTAGAGGTCGTATCATCTGTATCATTAGATGTTAGCTAAATAAATGAATCAGAGTTCTAACTAAGAATGTTTAGAAACTTAACTTCTGATCACTGGTCCTTGTTCTGCTCTTTGGAACTAAACAGATACATCTTATCTCTCTTAGAAGGTAACTCTTAAAATATTTCAACCCAGAAATCATATTTCTCACTCCTGTGACTCCTACTAATAATGTTTTTTTTCCAGGTTAAAATCTCCATTATCATCAAACATTCTTTGTGACATGACTTCTCACCTCTGTCTTTGTTATCTCCAGGTTTTGAAAGTTACTCTTGAAATATGTGTTATGATTAGAAAATGCTTAGAAAGTTAGAAAGTTCCAAGAATAGTCTCACAGAATATAATTAAGCTATTAGAGTTATGCTTCTGTTATTGCAAAGGAAGATTCTGTTTATTACTTCTCTTGGGTTGTCCTCTTTCATTTTTTTTTTGTTTTTGTTTTGTTTTTGTTCATTTTGGGTTTGTGGTGGTCGACTAATACCTCTAATTCTTTTATTTTTTAAAGATTTTATTTATTTGGGAGAGAGAAAGAGCATGAACTGAGGGAGGGACAGAGGGAGAGGGATAAACGAGTGGGGAGCCAGACTCTGGGCTCAATCCAAGGACCCTGAGATCGTGACCTGAGCCAAAGTCAGACGCTTAACCAACTGAGCCACTCAAGCATCTCAACAAGGGTGCTGTTTAGGATAATGCTGGGTTAGTCATTGTCATTAAATGTAGTTAAGTGACAGTCATTGTCATTAACATAGTATCTGTTCAAATGCATGTACAGGAAATGTCTGTGTAGTTTACCATGACTGGGACAGAAGTTGTTCAGTGATGAAACATAAATAAATAAATATATAGATGAATGAGTTTTTTTAGCTCTTCACTCTCCCTAATCTCTAATTCTTAATAGAATTTTTTATTTGTGATTTTACATTTTTATAACAATTCTTAGTTTTTGGCCACCTGCCGATTTAAGAAACATTTGTCTAGTTTCTTTAATCACTTATAAAAGAGATACAGTGAATAAGCATAGAGAATGATCTTTTCCTTTACTCATTTATATCTAGCATTTGGTTTAAAGTATTACTCAAAATAGGTGGAAACCATCATAGACATTTTATGAAGTGGATCATTTATTGTTCTTTAAATCCCATGACCATGTGAACTCTGATATTGTTAGCCACGCTAACTTTAGCAGAGGACCTAGCTAAGTACCCAGAACATAATTCGCATTTATTAGTCTTTTGATGAATGAATAATAACCTTACTTAATATCAGTCTTCTTTCCTTTGCTTATAGTTAATGGGGGACTGACTTTTTGAGCAAAATAATTATTGGAAGAAAAGGCATTATTTGGGTGGCAAATAAGGATATCAATATATCAAAACCATGTACCAACTGAAAAGAGAGGATATCCCTAGGTAGAGATTCAGTTTTAGCTTCTTCAGCTATCTGAAAAATAACAAAACCTGTCACAAAGCCTTTACATCTGGTAGAGTCTTTGATTAGATTTATAATTATGTTAACCAAATTTATATATAAAGGTGCTATTTTACATTCCTTTTCATTATACTGGAAAGGAATAATGGAAACACTGTGAAGATACAAAGTTGCCTGTGACTATTGGGTATATTAGGCGAACAGCTGTACACGTCAGTAACTTCTGAAACTAATCTCCCTTAGGGGGTGTGGAGAGTCGATGTGAAAAAAAATCCTGGATTTGTTCTTTGACACAGATTCTTTACTATTCTAGGAACCAGGCTTTATAAATTCTTGTGGATTAGAAAGGAGGGATGAAATCACCAGTAACTTTTTTGGGAAAGAAAAAATTTCATATTAAATATAGCAGAAATGTTATAGTGTAATCATGACTATTTTGTATATTGCCACTAGATTTTGTTTTGCTTTGTTTTTAAAACTTTACCTGGAAAAGTAGTAATTTTAATCTTAACTTTTTTCCTTATAGCTGGTATTTAAAGATGCTACAATGCTGCAAATGTAAGCAGTGGTTTCATGAGGCTTGTGTGCAATGCCTTCAAAAGCCAATGCTATTTGGAGACAGGTGAGAAGGGCACTTGAACTTTCCAATTAATAAATTTTTTTTTTAGCTTTTATACTGTAGTTTGCAGTTTCAGATTTCTAAATGTAATTATAATGATTTGTGAAGGAGTCACTTTAGAGGGAAAATACTGAATGATAGACTTAACTTATGCATAATTTTAAAATACATGTAATTTTTGTGCTTTTAGGTGTTACTCCAGAACAGTTTTAAGTATTTGATCAGTGATTATATTTGCTCCTATTGCCCCACTAAACTATTCCCATTGGTACCTTCCTTTTAAAAACCTCAAAGGGATCCTGTGACAGAAAATTGGAAAAGGCCACAGAAGACTTGATACAAAATTTGCACTTTCATCAATCCAATCAGACCCTAATCTAAGCAGACCCTAATCTGCTTTCTGGATTAAGAAAATGTGGAATAGCAGAGAGCTCTAGGGAGAAAAGTAAAAGAGCATGAAACTTGGCATCAAAGAGATGAACTTGGCAACAAAAACCTGGGTTTAAATGTTGGCTTATGCTACTTACTGTCTTTCAGAACTTAGGAAGATCAGCTTATGTCCTTTTATTTTACCAGATTATTTAAAGCACCGAGTATAACATTGTATATGGGGACTGCCATCACAATTCATGATACACACAAGCCATTAGTAAACTATACCTGTGTATGAACCTGTGTGTGAACTCTGAATGTCTAATGGGTAAAAAAAAATTGCCTTTGCCCCCCCATATATGAACTATTTCATTATTTGTTGTTACCGAAAAACTTTAAATCACAGTGTCATAATTCAAATTATATTTTGCTTTGTGTATCACTCATCTTTTGTAGGATATGTACTTGCTGAATATTATCTTTAATTGTTGAATAGTTTATGTATATCTTTGATTAGTCAATATGCAACTTTTTTTTTTTCCTTAGGTTTTATACATTTATTTGCTCTGTCTGCAGTTCCGGACCAGAATACCTCAAACGTCTACCATTACAGTGGTAAGTATGGACATTTCTGTTAAGGAGCAATAAAGGGCCATATTCTTAAACCTACAAGTAGAAATGTTCTGGATACATTAACTTGGTTTAAATAAAAATTTGCTTTTCTTTATGCCTGGCTTTCTTTTATTTATCCTTAAACTTGATGTCATTTCACTAAAGATTATCTAGTTTTATTGCTGAAATAATAAGGCCATTTATTTTCTAATGCATAGAACGTAGCTTCACGTATCTTTTAGATTTTCAAAATTCTTATTCATGTTTTTAATTCTTTTGGCCTTCAGAATAGCATACGGCAGAAGAGAGAGGTCTTATACGAAATATGCTGGTTTCTGCTTTAGTGTAATTCTTGGGTATGGGAAGTGTGATGAATTTTGGGAGATTTCTGATAAAATGCTTATAGTAAGTACTTAGAAATTTTTTTTAAATTTTGTTTTTTTAAAGATTTTATTTATTTATTTGATAGAGAGGGAGAGAGACAGCGAGAGAAGGAATACAAGCAGGGGGAGTGGGTGAGGGAGAAGCAGACTCCCCACTGAGCAGGGAACCTGATGCGGGACTCAATCCCAGGACGCTGGGATCGTGACCTTAGCCGAAAGCAGATGCTTAATGACTGAGCCACCTAGGTGCCCCAGTACTTAGAAATTTTTATTAAATGTTTTATGTATTTTAGGAAAAGATAAGATTTAACTCGTGACTCAGATAAAGTCTGTTAAAATATGAGCTGTTCTATGGCTTATATGTAAATGAAATGCAAAATTTTTTATTTTAAATTATTTTTTCTAATATTTACTTCCTCTTTGAATGCATTTTAAGAAATTACTCAAATACCTTTTAGTTTAAAGTATAAGCAAGTATTTAGTTAATGTTTTCCAATTATTTTCATATATAATTTATTATATTGTGAATATGACTTATGCTATTGACCCTCTGCTCACCTAAATACTTCACTTTGGATTTTTAAATTGCTGTTCTTATTTTTTTAAATGTGATTTCTTAATAACCAAAAACATTGCTTTTGTATATTGTGATTATTTTTGGATTACAGGGTAGATATAGCACACCTATGCCTTTACAACCTAAGTGTTATTCACAAGAAGAAATACTTTGATTCTGAACTTGAGCTTATGACATACATTAATGAAAACTGGGATAGATTGCATCCTGGAGAGGTAAGTGGTCTTAGAGCTAACTTTATTAGCTACTTGATGTCTTTTTGTTTTGTTTTGTTTCTGTTAAAAGCAACTAAGATAAATGTATAAGTTATACATCTAAAATAGAATTTTATTTTTAGTTCAGGGAGAAGTGACTTTGATGATATCAGAGCCAGCCCTCTCATCCTCCTGTTTATTGCCTGTTGACTCAAGGAAAAATGCAGAAGGAGGAAGTCAGTTATTTGATTCTTCCATTTTCTGAAGTGAGAATCATTGTAGTTAAAGATAGAAGGGAGGGAGAAATCCTTATTGAAATCCTTATTATTGTATATCTTACTTATGGTTCCTCCTCCTGTTTTTCTAAGTTTCTATAGATTTAAGAGATATAACCAACACTCTTCCTTCCTCTCTTGTTGGTACTCCCTTATATATATATCTTTGACTTACAGGAATGGGGGGCACCTAGTAATAATAGTGTTAGAGTAATGAGTTAGGGGGTAATGCTATTCTAGTTGGAGATTATTCCCTCATTCTGACATCTCATTTTGCTTTTCATTTGCGAAGTCTAACCACTCATGCTGGTTTACAGAGTCTTAAAAAAAGCAGTATAAAAGTTAATGCATGTTCATTGAAGATTTTGAAACACTAGACAAGCACAAAGAAGAAAGTAACTAAAATAACTTTAATAGTTAACTTGTTTTAAGGATTTGTTTTGAATTATTATAGATATTAACTATTCTTAGCTTAATGTTTTATTTTTTGTTTTGTTTTTCGTTTAGAGAGGGTGGGGGTGCTGGAATGGGACAAAGGGAGAGGGAGAATCTTAAGCACGCTCTATGACCAGTGTGGAGCCTGATGCTGGGGCTCTGTCTCAAACCTGAGATCATAACCTGAGCCAAAATGATGAGTCAGATGCTTAACGGACTGAGCCACCCAGGCACCCCTAACTACTCTTAGCTTAAATAAAAATTTGGTTTTATAACATGTGGAATTAGATGTGTGAATTTTAGTCACATGTTACTTTTTGAAGAGGTAAAAGTTGTGTAAACTAAGTGAAGTTTAGGAAGAATTTCTGCTTTTGTAGCTTTTAGGATAGCTAGGGGTTTTAGGATATCAGGGGTTTTGGGGTTGTTTTGGGGGTTTTATGGGGCATTGGGGAGAATACAATGCACATTTAAAAGCTAGTTTGTGGTAGATCAGTTGGGTAAAATATAGAACAAACTTGCGGGATACTTAGATTTTTTTAAATAAAAGATATTAAAATTGAGGTAAGATGTTTTGAGTGTTAGAAGTTGGAATACAACACTCTTTTCTGTTATATGCTTTTTCTGGATGAAATTTGAGGGAAAACCAGTGTCTTGCAGAGTTGATAAATTTTAATAAACTGATTAGTAATAAAAGAAAAAAGTAAGTGTAAGGCACTAGTGGCTGTAATGTTCATTATAGTCATCTTTAATATTTAATACTTTAATATATTCTTTTAAAATGCTTTGTTTCTAGCCATGGTTCCTTCAGCACTTCATATGCAGATACATCTCTATTCTTAGTACATTTTATGTTTCACATGATTAAATTTTGTAGTAGTTACTTCATGTAGACAGTGGACACACATATAAAAACTCATATTACTTTATTTCAAATGCTCTCTTTTATTAAAATGAAAAATGATATTTAGATTTTATTTAGGACACTGAAAATAGAAAACAAAAATCACAATTAGACTATTAGTCTAGACAATTAGTCTAAGAAATGAATTCAGTTTATGAATCTCAGGTATTTTAGTTCTAGCTGTACTTCTGATACATATCAAAAAGTTTATTAGTAGATACATGTTTTCATTTTCTGTAGCTTATGCGATGATGTCTTAGAAATAAGACATTATTCATTCAATTCAATTTCTTATTCTTTGCCAATATGGAAATTTTTTATTTTAAAAATTAAGAAGAACATTATACTGTAATAAAACTTCACAGTGGAAAAGTTTACTTTTCTGGGGAGTGTTTCCATTTTTTGGAGGCATCAAATTTATTTTCAGAACAAGTGACTTTCTAATCATTTCTCATTGCTTTTTCTCTGCACTAAAAAAAAAGAAAATATTCAGACTTAGATTAGTCATTCCATCCTCAAATATTTAGAGATGGAAGTTTAGCTTTTAACTCTCTGTATTAATCTTTTATATCTTTATACTGTCATGACTGATTTTGAGAGTGAGATTTTAATAGTAAAGAAACCATAAAATTATGCCAGCCTTAAGATTTATTTGTAATATTTATATGTAACTAATTTTCACTTAGTTTCACTTTTAAATGGTTGTGATAATAGAAACAAAAATAATACAAATAATGGATTATTCTGGATTATTAAAATAGCGTATCTTTGGTTAACTGAAATTGAATTGCAAATTGAGTTTTGTCACTAATCCAGATTTAGGTTTACAAAACTTTCTTTTTGTTTATAAATACTTTGGTGTTAAAAAATCTTTTTATAAGATAGCTTTAATTACTTAAAAAATATGGGAAATACTATATGTTAAGTATATTGTTGGTTATTGAGTACTTAAGAGTCATTTTGAACACTGGTTCTTACTATGTATACTATTGATTATATGACATAGGCACTTGCTCTAGAAGTTTCTCCTCAAAAATTAAAACAAAAATAGTTACGATTTAACTGTGTCTTAAATGTGAAGTTTCTTTCCTCTATGTAGGTAAAGGAAAAAATCTTGTGATGACTTGAGAAGTTGATTGAGAGTTTTATGGCTTTTTGTTTAGGAATATATATGGACACAGTAGTCATAGGGAGGGAGGTACTTATATTTATTTTCTGAGCTGAATAAGGACTTAATTTTTTATATGATAACACTGGCCAAAATTTAATAGTATTTCTTCGTTATTTTGGAAGCCCTATAAATACTTATTTCAATTTCTAATTACTTGGAGCAGTCTTAATTGAATCAGTGGTATCCTTTGAGTGTTTTGTGCTTTTTTTTTTGATATAAAGGAAATGCTATGACTTCTTTTATAACAAGAAGTTTCAAAAATATTTGAAGGCAAATTTACCATTTATGTATATACTTTTTTCTTAGTTGGTTATTTCAGGATTCTGAAGAGAAGCTGAAACTTTTATATTGGAACATAACGTTAGTTCTATATCCTGTTTTCTTATGTGATTTTTGTTTTCTTTTACATCTTTGAGACTTTGTGCCTTATATAGACTGAATGTAGCTATTTGAGAAACTGTTGTTTTGTAATATTTTTTTTTGAGACAGTAAAAAAATGTAATGCAACATTTGAGATCCAAATAAAGGTTGCTTAAGGTTTTTATTTAGAATGAGGAATTAACTCCTGTACCAGGTTGCTTTTGAGAGTTAAAAAGAGATATTCATACTTCAGAATCTACTTATTATTATTCGTCCTTAATTCCTAATGTGATCTGAAATCCTAGTTCCATAAGGGCAACCTACTTTACTGTTAATGGTGATCTTAAATTTTAATCCCCAAAGATTCATAGCAGAGTAGTGTATTGCATGCTACCTTTTGAAGGATGTAGGGAGAAAAGTTATAAACTTAGATGAAATACTATAGCAGATATGATGTTTTGGCTAGAGAAAAAAATGTATAATAGAGGTGGTGTAATATTTTTAAATGAAAATTATAAGAAATATGATTAACAACAATACTTGAGGCTTTGAGTGTTTTGTATTAACATACAGCGTACAGGCTGGCAAACAAATTACTTAACCTGTTTTGCATACTTAAGCCTAGGTGGCATGGAATTCAGTATTGGTAATTGAAAGGTGTATTTTATTGACGGGAAGAGTTATAGCTATACCTAATAGCATTTATGTCTATACAGAAATTTACAACCCTGAAAGTAAAAGCATAATGTGAGATTAGTGTTTGTGGTGGGAGGAATGAAAATGGTTATTATGTTAGCAATATTACAAACCTCATGGTCAGATGGCAGACTTGGAATATGATGCTGTTTAAGTACAGATTATTTGGCTTAAACTATAATATCTGTACTTAGGGTCTTCAAAATACAGAAAGGGATCCCTTGGCCCCATAATGCAAGTTGAAATATATATAGTTCTATGGAAAAGTTTTGGAACACTGAAGGAACTTACAGATAAAATTTCTGAGAAACCATAGATAGCAAGTACCAAAAGAAAAAGAGAGTTCATGTGCTTTTCAAAAAGTAAAAGAGGAATAGGTTTGAGAAATTAATTTCGTTGTCGTCAGCAAAATTGTAGAGCACGTTTTTCAGATATGTGGTTTGTGAAGATTTAAAAAGCAATAAGGAAAAACACTATTTTATTAGAATAAATCATATTAAATACGCTTTTTTTATATATGGTTAGCCACACTGGTATGTTAAATGCTATGAGTATAGTATAGACATAGTGTAACTGAATTTCATACTAGATACTAAAATTTGAAGTGGTTAAAATTAAAAGTAAAAAACGATATGTAACCAGTTGAATAATAGAAACGAAAGCATTCAATGGCTTGGAAATACTCTTGAGGGAGATTCTAATGGAGAGCCACAGGGTTCTGTCTTTGTGTCTACTTCTAATTTAAGAAGGATGACAGAATCAAGAGAAAAGATTATCTCAAACACTGACCTGAAAACAAAACAAATTAACAAGTTATAAAGTTCTGCTTTTAGGCTTAAATACACATCCAACCAGTTCAGAAGAAGCAGTGTATGATAGCGAATACTTTATTTGATAAGTTTATCTGGTAAGATTTTAGAATTCATATGAGGAGGTGGGGATGAAGAGATGGAATTAGTTAGCCAAAGCTTAATGTGAAATAATTATGTAATGCAGTTGCTAAAAACTTTCAACCTACTCTTAAACTTAGACATAATTTTATACTTAGACATGATAGCTGCTATCAAATATTTGAAGAACTGTCTTATATAAGAGGACTAGAAGGGTTCCAGGAAGGAAGATTTGTCCACCTATGAAGTGGGCTTCCTCAGTGGGTGCCTCATCAGCTTTCATCATTGCTAATATTTAAACCAAGGTTGAATATATATCAGTACTATAAAAGGGATTGCAGTATTGATGGAACCTTGAATTACATGGACATTGAAAGCGTCTTTCAGGCTTTAAGGTCTGTTCTGTTATTTCTTCTTTAATAGAAATTCTCTTTCATTGAACACTGCAGAAATTACAGTAAGAAAGAGGAAGTAGTAGGGTATAGAGGCATGAGCACCAGACTGTCCCATTTCTTTTCTTATTTTCTAAAAGCACCCAGTGCATTAGCATAGTATGGGCTCTTAGTGAATGTTGAATGAATGGACTTATTGTCACTTGGGTTCAGAATTCTGCTCTTTCACTAATCAGCCACTGAATTTGAGCATTTCATTTAACCTTTATATCTGTTAACTAATCTACAAAATAAAGAGTGTTGGAGTAGATGGATCTGTAAGTCTCTTCTACCTCCAACATTCTATTTGACAGATTTGTTTACTCTTCTTACTTGAAGTGCTTCTGAGGTTTTGATAAATTGATAAAGAACATACTGGTGATAATCTTGAAAGTCAACTGTGATATTCTGAATTTTTTTTTTTTTAAGTTTTTGTGGCTTTAACTGAGAATGGTCCTTTTATAAAAATTTAGAGTTTTTTGCTATTGGGCCCCAGTCTTTAAACTTGGAAGAAGAGGCAGAAATGGCTCTTGAGGAAGCGCTTTTGAAACAAAATAATATTTTCTAGAATTGAATATTTAGATTTTAAAATGATTTGTGATGATAAAAAATTACTGAGACATTTTAAGTTTTAGGGTTGGCTAATGTCTATAACTTTTATGAAAACAAACCCCCCCAGTTTCACAGAATTTTTCAAAGTTAAGGAGATTGTTGGTTTCTGCTAATATTAGAAGTATTGGGAAATAAAATTTTATGTTTCTCATTACTTTTTATACTCCTCCCTAATCATATCTATTAGAACCAATATATAGTTGGTATTAAAGTCATTCTAATACATTATTTCCTCAGATTATAGAATTAAATTTAATAACTGATAAAATCCCATTCTCGTAACATTTTACAGTTTACAGTTCTTTCAGACATATCGTTTGATTCACATAATTGCTAGTATCGTAATTAGAGGAGGATTTTTACTTCCCTTTTTATAGATAAGAAAACAAGCCTTAAGAGGTTAAATGTCCTTAGATTATGCAGCTAGTCAGTGAGGACCTGGAATTAGAACTTAGATCTTTTGACTATTAGTACACTTTTCTTCTACGTCACATTGCCTCTGTCTAGCACCTGTATATTACTAATTGATGAAATTATAGTATGTTAAATTGTTTCTTGATACTTCACAGCTGGCAGACACACCAAAATCTGAAAGATATGAGCATGTTCTGGAGGCATTAAATGATTACAAGACCATGTAAGTTGATTTATTTTATGTATCCCTATGAGGGAGACATTTAGTAAGTATAAGGAATAATGGCATTGTTTAAGGATTGTGGGATTGGTGTTTAGAACTAGTACAAATCATTTTAAGTTTTTAATGTCCTATTCTTTTTTAGTCCGAGTAAACAGTGATTCTCAAGGGTTGGAGAAGGGAAGAGCAATCCTCTCGGAATGTGGATGGGAGGCAGGCATACCAATATCTCGGGAATTTGGCCTGTTCAGTTGAAAAACATATTCAGTGATGACTTGTTTTTATAATACAGTCCCCTGAAAATAAAATCTTAGCTGGTGGGAAAATGCAAACGATAGTGGAAAATACTGTAGAGAATACTGGTTTTAAAATGATCATGAGATCGTCTATGATTTTAAAATTAGTTATTGTCAACAGTTACAGAAAAGTATTAGTACTTAGTTTTCGATAATTGATTATATATTCTTGTATAGGCTTTCCTTTTTTTAAAAAAAACACATATCTACATTTTAAAAAATAATAATTACAATAGAAAAAATTTTTTTAAGTGTATGTGCTGGCTGCAACCAACCATTGAGTTATTTTATAAAATTGTTGTTTGTAACAAGTTGCCTTTTTTGAACTGGACAGCATTCCCTCCTTAAAAATGTTACAATTACTAGTGGCTAGCTAAATATTTAGGCCAGTTCAAAAAACCATAAAGTACCTGAGCAATTACTCTGCTGGTAAAAAATACTTTATGGGATGTGAATTCTGTACTCCAATCTAGCGTACCAGAAATACATCTATTCCTATTATGATAGAAATAGGAGCTCCCCTTTCTCAAACTTGCATAACCGTGGAAGAATATTCCAAGCATTTGGTAGTGTGGTTCTTAAGGTTAGGCAGGATCTAGTAGAACATAGGTAGGTGGGGTGTTTTGGAATAAGGAGCCTGAGGACTTTGGGAAACAGTTACGGAACGCATTTTTTAGAGACCTAAACCCATACGGAAATAACTTTTCCCTGCTCCGTGTTATTTCCAATTCTGGATCTGACACACTGGACACTCCTTTTATTTTTTGGACCTCTCATGCTGGGTCCTCTTTTCCACTGCTAACACCTGTTACTTTCAGACTGGGTTTCTCCCCTCACAGATACACTCTGAAATAGAATTCTTCTTTTCCTAAACCTTTTTTGAGATCTTTTAAACAGATAACACTGAAATATGGAAAAATACATTTTAGGACTAAAAAGACACCACTCTTTACTCTTCTTCCTTTAAAAAGTTAGAAGCGGACATGTGCTCTTCTCCCTTCTGATCCTATCCCTCCCTCCTTACTCCCCCCTGCCCCCCAATTATATCCTACTGTGGATTGCCTCTGGAGCAGATAAGAATCAAGGAAAGGAAAGCAAAGGGAAAGAACGAATTTTGTAGTACTGGGTGGACTTTCGTGTATAAAGGCTTTATATCTGAAAGTTATGAGTTAGGGTCTGCCATGTATATGTGTTCAGTTTTTAAATTTTTAGTTAATTTTTTTAAAAATTTAGGTTTATGTCTGGGAAAGAAATAAAGAAGAAGAAGCATTTGTTTGGGTTGCGAATTCGTGTTCCTCCTGTGCCACCAAATGTGGCTTTCAAAGCAGAGAAAGAACCTGAAGGAACATCCCATGAATTTAAAATTAAAGGCAGAAAGGCATCCAAACCTATATCTGATTCAAGGTAAAAGTTGATCTGTGGCTTAGTTTTTCTCTTTAGCTTATTTGTAACTAAAAATGTGTTATTTAGTCTCATTAGTATATTTGAAAGTACAAGTGGTAGTTACCTTGATTTGTTTTCCTGTTTATAATTTCTTGCTTAGACAAGGTACAAAGAGTTAATTTAATTTAGATGTTTTGTTTATTTTAGATCTTAGGCTTTCCAGGAATAAGTCCTGTTGATTTTGTTAGCAGACAGTTTAAGTACTGGCCTGTTTGTTTGTTCATTTTTCATTCATTCATCCATCCATTTATTCATTCCATTTATCAAGCACCTTATTATGTAAGTGCTGGGGATATAATAACAAATAAGACAGACTTTCTTTCTGCCTGATGGTATTAACAGTATAGTGGGAAAGAAAGGTGATAAAATAATTACAGGTCATGTTTAGGCCATCTAGCACGTAGCATATGGATTTAGATTGTTCTGGGATGGATAGAGGTAAGGCAGTCTACTTTTAAGAAGGAGGCTTAAGGAAGGCCTATTTAAGATGATATTTAAGCTGAAACTCAAAGAATGAGGCTAACCAAACAATGTGCAGAACAAAGGGAAGAATACTGCAGGTGGTGGAAATAACAAGTATGAAGGCTGTGAGGCATGGTGTAGGAACTCACAGACTAGTAAGGGATAGATGAGGGCTAGAGAGCAGCATCAGGTGTTGGAAAGTTTGGGTGGGACTTGATTACGTAGAGTCGTGTAGGTCTCTTAAGGAGTTCGGGTTGTTTTTAATGATGGGGAGCTATTTAAAGATGTAAGCAGACTGAATTATCCTTTAAAAATACATCTTTGTATGCTCTTTGGAGAATGGATAGGTTTAGAGGTAAGAATAGAAGCAAGAGAAACGAAGACTCCTGCAGTTGTCTAGGTGAGAGGTGGTCTGGGTCGTGGTATCAGTCAAATGGAGAGAAAATAGATTCAGAATCTCTGTTGGAGGCAGAATTTATTGACTTTACTAATGAATTAAATTTATGAAAGAAAGGGAGGAATGAAGAAGTTATATAATGTTCAGATTTCTGGCTTGAGCGACTGGTGGGTGGTGACGTCTGTTATCAAGCCCTGCAAAGGCAGATTTGGCAAGGTGAGTGAAGCATTCTTCTGTCTCATGCTAATTGAATTTGAGATTTTTACAAGGGATGGCTAAGTGATGATGATGTTAGGTATAGACATCTGGGTTTGTAAGTCAGGAGCTCAGGAGAGGTCAGGGCACATGATACAAATTTGGAAGCTGATTTATAAGGCCATGAAAATGAATGAAATTACCCAGGAAGCAACAGCTGGGGTTGGGGGAGGTGGTTACTGTGGCCCAGAATAATGCCCTGTTATCATTTGGAGATTTGGAAGAGGTAAAATAAACAAAGAAGGCTAAAAAGAATGATCAGTGAGATAGGAGGAAACTAGGAAAGTTTGGTGTCTTGAAAACCAAGAGAAAGGGGAGTGTTTCAAGAAAGATGAATGTATTAAACAGTATTGAAGGCTGCTGAGAGGTGGATTTAAGATGAGAGAAAAATGTTAATTGCATAAGGTAGTATTCTGTTATTAGTGACCTTAACAAACCAGGTTGTTTTTTTTTTTTTTTTGAGAGGTAAGGATAGAAGTCAGATCGAAGTGGGTTAAAGTATGATTGAATCCAGCACTGCTCAATTAACATGTCAAAACTGGGCTTTTTCTACAAATAGGGGCATTAGGCAGATTCAAAATAATAATGATGATAATAAAGGAAAAGGGGCAAATAGGAAATAATCTTTAAGAATTCTGAATGAGAAGGGAGAAAGTGGAAAGGGAGGGCATGTGTCACCAACACTCCAAAGTAGTTTTGTTATGAAGAGAGGTAGACAAATGGAAGCTGAAGAGGGGAAGGAAGTACTCAAGTGATGGCTTTTTAATAGATGGAAAATTAATTGGAAGCTGTTTTTATGTACTAGTAGGAATGATCCAGTGGAGAAAAGAGAGGGAAGGTAATTGGAGATACCGTAAAGTCCTTGAGAAGCTAAAAGTGAAGGAATTTAGAACGTAAATGTGGGAATAGCTTTTGATAGGACTTACACGCTTTTGTTGAAATTGGGCGAAAATGGCTACAGATGCTAGTTCTGTTATAGATTTAGAAAGTGACCGAAGTTACTGTTTGGTAAGTTACTGTTTTCTCAATGAAATACTGAGGTGTAAAGAACGGCTGAGAGGGTTGTGCAGAGAGGGAAATTGAAGGAGCAGATAAAAGGTATGAGATAGTCATCTTGGAGAGTAAGGAAAGGTAATTACACAGTGTTTCATATCCATTTGAGTTTGTAATAAAGTAGATATTGCTTTCAAGTTTTTTTTCCCTAAAGGAAAGCATACTTATTCTTAGCACTTTCAGATTTTATCATTAATCCTTTGCTATCAGTTGCCCATATTATGAATTAGGGAAAAGGTTTACACAAATTTTCTCATTCCTGTCATGATATTAATAAGACACTCCATCTATGTTAGCTATCAGGTTTTCATTTGATGCCACTAGGAAATGGTTCAGGTTTCTTTAAAGGCATTCTCTATTCCTTCTGGGTCCTATGTGTGAATTGGTACTTTTAATCTGAGAGTACTTTCTTTAGTCCAGGAGTCCTCTATAAATGTTGATTATCTTTCAAAAAAAATGTATACCCCATCTACCTTATCCTTGAGACTTTTGATTATAGTTCTAATTAAGCTTTTTTCCTGTAGTTCCCTGACTTTCTCCTTCCTTGTACTTTCCCAAATTTAGTTTGGTGTCTGGAGTAGTTGTTTTCTAGTTTTCTCCATTCACCTCTTTCTAGCCTATTATATAGTTTTATTCCTTCTTTTCCATGTTTTCTAATTAAATTTTCGTGGGTGATTTTCTTACAGCACTGAACCCTTTTTATTAGCCTGCTTGTATACACCTTTTTCAACTTCTGACTATAATGTGAACCCCTTAGCACAGGGAAGATCTTTGTATTCCTATTATCTGATATACCTTTTCTATGGTAGATAATCTTTGTTGAATAAATGAAGTAGATGTTCTGTATGTTGATATTTGCCCTTTTCTTCTTCCCTTCTGTTAATTAGAGATGTCCTTGGCTATTGCTTTTTTCCCCCTTCCTATTGCTTGACATTTGCTTTTATGTCTCAAAAATGGTTTTCTAGAGCTTTCTGATTGTGCATTTTGAATGACTCCGTGCCTGATATGAATTCCTTCCTCTACACTCTGCCACCCTGGGCTTCACTCTCTTTCTGAACAACATCATTCAAGGATATATATATAGATATTCATTTCTAAAGGCAACCTGTGTTTATAACTAAAATATGTTAATATAGATATTTCCTGGCTCCATGTGGGTAACTATTAAATACCCTTTTAGTAATTCTTGAAAGATCTCCCAAACACCTACATAGTAACAACCTAAACTCAGAAGTCTTCCATCCAGTATAGTAGTGTGTTTGTTTTTGTTTTTGCTTTTTAACTTTTAGATGCTGTGTATTTTTCAGAATTTAGTAAAGAGAACACTTTTTCTTAAACTTTTCATACGTAAATATTTCTTAAGTCAAGGAATGTATATTTAAATTGGAATGTATTATCTATGCACTTGACTAAACTTGCAGATTCAACTTTAATTTTTTTATATTACCATTAATATAAAAATACATAAGTATAACCTAATTACTATGTAAGTAGAGTGTATATTATCCATTGTCTTTTTATTTTCTTTATGCAGAGATTAAATACATAATGGTTTTCTGTTTCAGGGAAGTAAGCAATGGCATAGAAAAAAAAGGAAAGAAAAAATCTGTAGGTCGTCCACCTGGCCCATATACAAGAAAAATGATTCAGAAAACTGCTGAGCCACCTTTGGTAAGAGGATGTGTTAGTATATGTTCTTAGAGAGGAAAGATGCTTGAAATTAACTGAGAAATGAATATCTTTTCCAATTACTTTAGAACCATGTTATTTTTTATTTTCCAGGATAAGGAATCAATTTCAGAGAATCCTACCTTGGATTTACCTTGTTCTATAGGGTAAATAGAAAGTTATTTTTTCCTATCCTAGGAATTTTCTTTTGGGGAAAATGAGTATTTCTATTGTTATGTAATATAGTCGTTATACCATTTAAATTTTTTTGTCTCAGGAGAACTGAGGGAACTGCACATTCATCCAATACCTCAGATGTGGATTTCACGGGTGCTTCCAGTGCAAAAGAAACTACCTCGTCTAGCATTTCCAGGCATTATGGGTAGATATTTTATATTCTTATTCCTTATTAATTTTCTTCTAGATAATTTTTCTTTGTAATGACTAAATAAATTTTTAGCATTCAAAAGTGATATAAGTATACCTTTCAGAGTTTGAGAAGCAATCTATATGTAGATTCCTTAGGTTGTTATATTTATCAGGAAATTTTGCTGTGTGCACAGAAAAGAGGTATAATGGTGTTTATAGGCTGTGTTCTTTTCCTTGAGATCTTTTTATACTTATAATATTTAGGTATGCCTTGCTTTAGGAAGACTTTTTCTTTTTTTTAGTATCTGAATCAGACATGCAAATGCTTTTCTTACTGAAAAGATCTTAAACTCAGGATTTCTATCAGTAGCAGACTTATAATATTTTAGTTAACCTGATTTTTCAGAAGGATACCTTTACTAAAGCATGATATGTCAGGTATGAAAAGATAGTTTACTTGGGGTCAAAACTATGAGCTTGCAAGTTTTTATACTTCCCTTAGTTTAATTTTTGTTCACAATTCAGAAACTGCTCATGTAAATCATATAAAATTCAGAATATTAAAAAGCTTAAAAATGTAACTCATTTTTTAATGAGTTGTGAAGAATAATGTGAACTGTTTTTGACCTCTTACCCAAACATTTTGCTGATCTTCCTACATAGTCTTACTTAACTCTTAAAACAATCTTTTGAGTTGTAGGTCCTGTTATTCCCATTTTAAAGATAAACTGAAACTTGAGAGGGTTTTAAGAAACAAGTCCAGACTAGCATGTTTATTAACAAGCATAATAGAGCTGGGATGTTGAGTTGAGCAGTGTGATTGTAAAGTCTTTGAATTTAGCTATTAGGCTGTATTCTCCCCTTGTTAAGATTATAAAATCATTGAATTTCTGAGCCAAAAAGGACCTCAGAGATGATCTAGTTCAACCCCTTCACTTGATCTCTTCACAGAAGAGAAGACAGAGGATACGAGATTTGAATTTGGCCAATATCGTAGAGCTAGATTCAGGGTACCCTGATTTCTAGTTTATGCTTATTCCAGTTCATTACATTACTTCACTGGGCCTAGAACTGGTCATAAGAGAACATTTATTCTAGTTCTACCATCTCTTTAAGCACATGGAACAATGTATATAGAGTAGGTGCTTATTAAGTATTTACTGCATTGAATGAGTGAATGAACTGTCTTCTTTTTAATGATAAGACTGTTGACGATATCTGACTAATATGAATAGGGCCTCTTCTTGGTAAGAATTTGTCTCATTGGCCTCGTAATTAAAAACTTCCTCTGATTCTTTTAAGCTTAATAGTACATTGTTAAGGAAGAAAAGCTCTTCAAAGGTCAGCCCCAAGAAGGTGATGGAATCTAACGAAGGCGAGTGATAATCCATTTATAAAAATAGCATGTATTGTTTTGGTTTGGCTGATTTTTATGTCAGCAAGGGTATATACTTACAGTAGAGTGATAGAAAAAATCTGAGAATATATTGTTTGGGCAAAGGATGCTTTATAAACTCAGTAGACAATTATGACCTTTCTTGTTCCATAGATTATCTGACTCCAGAAAAAGAACTCGTACAGGAAGATCTTGGCCTGCTGCAATACCACATTTACGGAGGAGAAGGGGTCGTCTTCCAAGAAGAGCACTCCAGACTCAGAACTCAGAAATTGTAAAAGATGATGAAGGCAAAGAAGATTACCAATTTGATGAACTCAACACAGAGATTTTGAATAACTTAGCAGATCAGGAGTTGCAACTCAATCATCTAAAAAACTCCATTACCAGTTATTTTGGTGCTGCAGGTAGAATAGCATGTGGTGAAAAATACCGAGTATTGGCTCGTCGGGTGACACTTGATGGAAAGGTGCAGTATCTTGTGGAATGGGAAGGAGCGACTGCATCCTGACTGTAGGACTGAACATTATGTTCACTGCACTCTCATTTTCTGTAGGTACAGTTGAAAACCCTAAAGAATAAAGGAGTCTGGCTTTTACTATCTTTCTTAAAAAAAAAAAAAGTCAAAAAAATTCACAAAAGGAGATGATACTAGCCTTAACGTGTACCTGTCAATGTTACGGATATTGTCATAAAAAGATATCTTTTAAAAATCAGAACAGAGACTTAATTTTTTAAATCTTAAGATTTGTAGGATGTTTCTAGGATAGGATATTAAAAATGATTCAAATCCATGCATGGTGTTAGATAATTTTTCTAATTATTCCATTGAGTCAGTTTTTGTGATTAGTGGTTATCAGATCAAACAGATCATGTAGATAGATAGCACAAGTATTTGGAGAAACGTTGTCTGTTTTGTTACCAAAATGTTGGAAAAAATTTATTTCAATACCTTTCAGATTTCATAAAGTGCAGTGTATATAATGCCTACTAAAAGACTGTAAAATATTGAAATTTTCTTTCAAGCAAAGTGTAAAAAATATATTGAGCCTGTAAATTGCTCTGTGACTAGACTTCATTGTCGTCTTAATATATTCTTTGCATGTGCATATATATACACAAATGTGTATATATATGTGTGTGATTATGTGACCTATGCAATACAAATTATGGGAATGGGCAGCTTTGGAGATATATATCCCATAATTCTTTTTTCAGGAATAGTTGCAGTATTTACACAGCAGCATTTCTTCTCAGGCTTTTATTGGGTGCTGTTGCTTGCTATGTATGAAGAGAAATGTGTCAGACAAGTTTAAAGTTTAGTGTGTTCTGAAGAAGGGTGTGGACAACAGTGTTCATGGGCTTTTAGAATGCTTTTCACTTTCAGTCCTTGTAACTCAGCTGTTCAGTACCTAAAACCAATTCAAATAATATGAACATTATCTCCTACTAGAAGTAACGTTTTCAAGTTTTCATGGCACATTTGATTGTAAATGTCTCTCAGTTTTAACAGTAAGTCTATAGGAGTCCCGTGAAGATTCCTGAAATGTCTGTAGTAACTGTTAGTCATGTTGAATAAGTGTAGTGTGAACAAAGTATTTTATTGCACAGGGTTAACAAACAGTATGTTGCCTGACAAGGCTACTGCTGTTTTATTACAACATTACCTCTTGTTTTTATAAAATGTACCAAGATTTAAATTGATAACTTTATTTTACATGTAAAAAAACAGTTTCTTTTATCACCAGTGTTAGAGTTGTCTTCTGTTTCTTTTTGTTTTGTTTTGTTTCTTTGTTTTCTTTTTTAGCCAAAGAGTAAACAGAAGAATATTCTTATTTTGGTGGCTATTCATTTTACTCTTAAAAGTGATTGGTGGATTTTACCTAAAAATTGGGGAATTTGCCGCCAAAATGAAAAATATGTAAAGTGTAGTGGTTACAGAGCGGTAAAAATGTGGGTTAGTACTTATTTATTCCATTGATTGATTATTTGACTGTTTATAAAGAAAGTTGCTTTATTTCTTTAAACATCTTCAAAAGATGACCTTTTCTTGTCACATTATAGCCAAAAGAAGCAGAGAACTTCATTGTCCTGCATTTGGTTCCTGGTTGGCCAGGTATAAATGAGCTTTACAAAAGTGCAAATTAAAAACTGTCACTTCTGTTTACCTCCACCAAAACTTGATTTTCCCCTAGCTATTAATTTAAAGTTGCCTTTCCTGCAGCTGCAATATTTTGAATAACACACAGAGTTTGTGTTGATTTTGAATGTTTGTTTATATCTAGGGGTAATGGAAAATGTAAATCCCGTGTAACCTTATTCGCTCCACCTGTATCATATTATTTCGTTTTCCCCAAAGTCCTTTAATTCTAACTGAACACCAGCAGTATTTTAGTAACTCTTTCTTTAGTATACCTGGAAGATGATTTATTAAGCTGAACTGTCTTTAGACGTAATTATTGTGAATGTCTGTTTTATTTTATCATGGTGGTTCCACATGGCTCTGATGTTCAGTTTGTATTTTTGGAATTGCTTTACTTAGAATTAAAACAGACCAACATTAAATGTGTGTATTTTTTAAAGAGCTAATGAGTTTTGCTTCTGTATTTGCTTGAAAATACACACTGATGCAGTAGATGACTGCTTTTATTTAGCCAGGGAGCTAAGGATTTTTCCAATTCCATTGTAAATATGTTCATTTGAATTAATCTTTATGAAACTTGGCTTTCATTTTACGCTTGTCCCTCAAATAATCTTAATAATTACTGCATGTTCATCTAAAATGATCCTTTAAAAAATAAACTATGTTTAGTCAGCTTGTACACTTCCTACTTGAAAGACAGTATATCTCCCTGTATCTACCTTGTCCCCAAAATTCAAAAAAATTCGGACTTTTCAACTATGTTTTTTTCTTTTTGCTTATATAAAAGGTGTCAGGTTCACATCAAAGGATTTTGGGGTTTTTTCCTTCAGAGCTTTGCCCCTAGACTATAGAAGGAAAAGATGTAAAAATAGTATGCCTTACTCATTTTAATTACATTTTTATTCAAAACAAATACATTTTTATAAATATCCTAATAATAAATGATAAGTATGGATTCTTATATGATCTGACTGGATCAGAATACAGATTATCAGAGTTATTTTATAAATTCTAATGTAGGAGTGATGAAGTCCAATCTTGCTAGTCATCTTTTGTTACTAAATGTTTACCAAGTGAATGTTCACTGATATGTGAGTTGAGGGTACCTCTCCCCTTATATTTTGCAAGTTATGTCCAACTGTACATGTTTGGTTTCTGTTGTGTATATATTCAGAAGATTTCTGTTACCAGCTTGGGGGTAAAACTAATTCTTCCGAACTACTTGGTTAAGTTTCTACCAGGTACTATTAAGTTTTGGTTGGAGCATGCTCTGACTTGCATAGTTACAGCAGACTGTTGTATAATGTGGTTCTAGAGTTGTTTGAATGAGGATGTGATGGCAAAGGAAGATGTCCATGTAACTTTGGGAAATAGTTAAAAAAAAAAATGCCCTGTTTAATGTGGGTAAGT
The DNA here is from genome assembly GCA_028534135.1 of Potos flavus. Lineage (NCBI taxonomy): Eukaryota > Metazoa > Chordata > Mammalia > Carnivora > Procyonidae > Potos > Potos flavus. The sequence continues at coordinate 96,230,126 of CM052900.1, read as the reverse complement.
TTTTCTCTTTATATTATATTTGAGTACTTCTACAAATATCCACTCCCAAAAGTCTCCTTTGGTTTCTTCTGTGGCAGTCATCTTCTTTCCTCAGGAAAATAAAAACTTGACAGTTAAATGTAAAGTGAGAATTTTATCTGGTCATGGATTCTTTTCTAATCAGTAGCAGTTAAGAAACCAGATGTCAGACTGATAAAAATTTAGGTATGAGAGAAGCTATGAAAGCAAACTAATTGACTCTGAATATCAACAAATAGAATGGGAGTAAATACAGTATTTGCAATTTTTAAGTTACATCAAAATGTCTTGGAGCAATAGCTAGATCAAAATATTATACTGTCTTAATGTTTAAAATTAGAATAAGACTGCAAATAAACTAGCTCACTCTATTTTTCTCCCCTCACTTCTCCATAACAAAATCCCTCTTTGCTTGCTCCCCTTGCATTTTCTCTTTGTTAGAGATGATGAGTATTGAAACTGTATGCTTAGTAATAGTAATTCCTCACTTTTGCAACATCTTCAAGGAATGTGATAATCTCGTTCAAGATAATTCCACTGGATTTAAACAAACAAATGAACAAAACTTTCATAGATGATAAAATGTCTTTACTGGATAAAACAAAGACGTATCTTATTCAAAATCATTAGTCTAATTTTTCTTCCTTGTATTTACCAAAAGATTCAATCTTTTCTCTTTTTTTCTTTCCATGCTTTCACAATAAGGACGATACAGTCTCAGAACAGACACAGATTGGTTCATGGGGGGCAAAAGGCAGAAAAAGTCTTAGATAATGGTTTGTGGCCCTCCAGAGCTCAACTCTACCCAACAAAAATCTTATTCCTTAGTATTTGATTTCTTTCATGGAGTTTTCTTTCATATAACAGGAGTAGCACTGACATTGAGTTCATGAAACAAAATATATGCAAGATCTGTGCTACGAAACTATGGCAGATAACTTTTAAAATTTGGAGGGCTCTGTTCAATCTTGAAGTCACAGTGTGAGAAGTAGTCTGCACATGCCTGTTAGCTTCTGCTGTCTCCCTTGTGGATGTTTATGTTTGATCCTTAGTGCTTTTGTGTGTGGCCTAGGCTTGGGAATTAAATAAAAGTAGCTACATTTGTTACTGAGTTCTACCATGTTTATTCAACCCATCATTATGTCAAATGCTGAAAAAAAATGTTGACAATATCTGAATGAATATCTAGCAGCTAATTAAAAGTAAGTTTTTCATATCAAGCAGAAGTTAAAAGTAAGCTCACCAAAAACAATTCTTTTAAGAAATCAAGTTTTTCAGATATTTTGAAAGTCTTTTAAAATAATTATATTACTATTATAGTGTTTCTATAAATTAATAATTTGCATATGTAATTTTAGATCCATAACAATTTAAGTGAATAAATTACATTAAATTAAATAAATTACTCAAAATGAGGTTGTAAATTTAAGTTAAATATTAATAGCATCTAGTATAAATTAGTGAAGGATTATGATTAATGTTGTTTTGGCCATTAATTGACCCCTTACATATTTTATCTTTAATACTATTAGTGGAATGTAAGGGAATTTTGCCTATACAGAATTTGAGACAAAAACAAGATTTTGTGGGGTGCCTAGGTAGCTCAGTTGGTTAAGCATCTGACTCAATTTCAGCTCAGGTCAGGATCTCAGGGTTGTGACATCAACCTTGAGATCGAGCCCTGTGTCAGGCACTACAGTAAGTGTGGAGTCTGCTTGAGATTCCTTATCCCTCTCAGGCCCCCCCCCCCATACTCACTTGCTCTCTCTCTCTCAAATAAGTTAAAATCTTAAAAACAAACAAGATTTTGTGAGAATTTGGGTCCCCTTTGCAAAAAATATAAAGCTTGCTGAGATATCTGTGAAGTTAAACTTTTCCTTGAAGATGAAGCATATTGGAGAGGGTTTTGGAAAAGAAAGCCTATTAGCTCATCTAAGATTTGTGGAGACAGTTTGGTTCCTATATTCTTTTATTACCAAATCTCTTCCAGAATCCAAGAGCAGATCTTTAAGAGGTCTGCTTTTTTCTTTGTATTATAAATTTGCGTAACCTGGTATTTTAGACTTTCTATGTTATTTTTATCTTTGGATATAAAGTTTCCAATGAAGAGTTTTGTCATCAGAAACTCATTCTTGATACCTCTTTATAAACTATAGTTCTTTAAAAAGGCAACTTTTTTTTTCTTTTTTAAGATACTTTTAAGATACTTATTTGGCAGAGAGAGCACAAGCAGGGGGAGAGGCAGGGAGAGCCAGCTGGATCCCAGACCCCTGGGATCATGACCTGAGCCGAAGGCAGACGCTTAAATGACAGAGCCACCCAGGCATCCCCTTTAAGCAACTTTTAAGCCATTAAATGAGACCAGAAATATTTAAAATGTCATTTTATTGAAGATTTTTCTAGAATGTATTAAGTACTTCATGTGTTTAAAACACTATCTTTGGCATGTTAACCTTTTCCTAATTACTGAGAGATTGTGAACATTTATTTATTTTATGTTGCTATAATATGATGGTACTCTCGGGTCTGGATGTGGGTAGGGGAATCAGTCTTAGGCTAGGTGGTGCTTTTATATTATACTTGTCTGCTTTACATATATCTTCTGTGGCAGTGCCTGTGTTAATAAACCACATTTATTTACAGTGCATTGAGTGGCTTTCTCCCTTTCCTTTCTCCTACTTAGCTTCTAAACATTAATTTGCTGTAGAATGGAAAAAAATTAAGCAAGGTTTTCTGGAACAAAGAGATAACCAAGTACATAGAATTTTAAATTTCATTTTACCCAAGTTCTGATTTTTTTTTATTTTTTATTTTTAGTGAGTTTTCAAGAGTGATTTCCTTTGAAAAAGTAGCCGGCTTTTTAAACAGTCATTACTCAAAAGAATTCTCATTTTGTTTTTCTTGCTTCCTATTTTATAACGTGTAAGTGGTTGAGATTTTCTAGAAATCTGACAGCTGAGTGAGTGAAATAAGACTGTAATGTAGTCTAGAGTAGGTTGATTCTTTTGTGCCTCTCTGATCGATCTTCAGATTACCCTAAGATAGCAAAAACTTCTTGGAAAACATAGCACCATTGTTTTCTATTAACTAGTAAGTAGAATAAGATAAAGCAAAATTGAAATACAAAAAATATCATTGGACTAGTTATAAATCTGCTCTTGGATTCTGGAAGGGATGTGGTGATAAACAGGAACCTAGTAACCAAAACTGTACCTCCATGGCTCATAGTTGAGCCAGGTGGCTTTTCTTCTCCAGTAAGGTATTAGATTCCATGGCTTATGCCCTCTCTGCATTATGGAAAAGAGAAAATAGTGTCTTGTCTAGTGTGGACTTATGTAAGAATAGCAAATTGACATGGCTTTATTACATGCACATACTTAATAGTCATAAGGTAGCTTTTAAAGCAACAGAGAAGAGATGGTATTTCAATCAGCAATAATTAACTACTAATTTCCATGACATTATAGGTTAAATGAGTGCAAGAATTGATATTAGTAATTTAACTTTTTAGTACTTCCAAGTGCCGAAATTGCAATTAAAATGTCAAGCTTCAGAGGATTGTAATTTCTAAGAAAATAGCTGTTTTGCCAAATTCATGTAAACTAATGTTTGTCAGCTAAATTTATTTTTTGTTTTTGGTGCAAAAAGGCAGTTTTATTAAAGTATGGGGACAGGATCTGTGGACAGAAAGACTAAATTTGGTTTGTTTTATGAACTTGGCTAAAGTCAGGAGAATGCACAGAATTTTAAGTTACCCGTGCTTCTTACTTTTTTTTACGTGGAAGGTATAATTTAAAACGTTTCAGTAGGACCAAACTCTTGATTTTTTAAAAAAATTATTTTTGAAATTCTCAAAAGTTTGAAAATATTTTAAAACTAAGTTTGTTCTTAGAAAGTAGTACTTAATATAAAGGCTCATACTCTTTAAAATACAGTTTACATTTATTTTTGGGCCCTTCCTAGACAAAATATATTTGCTGTCAGCCATGTTACTATAATAGATTTTATCTGCTAATGGAAGATGCCAGTGTCTTTTTTTTTTTTAAAGATTTTATTTATTTATTTGACACAGAGAGAGAGATCACAAGTAGGCAGAGGGGCAGGCAGAGAGAGAGGGGGAAGCAGGCTCCCTGATGAGCAGAGAGCCCGATGCGGGACTCGATCCCAGGACCCTGAGATCATGACCTGAG
>CM052900.1:96146776-96225418 GCA_028534135.1 Potos flavus | reverse complement strand
ACTGAATTGAGAATTTATGATGTGCACTCATGCATATATCCCTTTACTAGGTGTGTATGATTGCTTTTAAAGTTTCCATAAGTGATACTGTACTCCATGTATCTTCTGCCATTTGCTGATTTTACTCAACTTTTTTTTAAAGATTTTTTTTTTTTGCATGTCAAAAGTTTTATACAGAGGAACTTTAAGAATTTCTCTAGAGTATATAAGTAGAAGTAGATCAAGATGCCAGTGTCTTACATAAGCAAAATTAGCAAAATACACAGTCATACATATACTTGGAATCTGAGGGCTTTATAGGTGGTTTAGGCTCATAAAACTAATTTTGTGGTCCTTAAGCACACTGACTTAATACAAAATTTGGATAACTTCGAAACATGGCATAAGGGTTACAAGGGAAATGTTCAGTTAAATTTTTTTAATCGAGAATAAGCAAAATATTGATCCATACTTAATACCAAATTAGGTTGGAAATATGAACCTTCACTACCAAGAACATTAAGATTTATATTACGGTGAAAATACCATGATAAAATAAAACTTCATCTATTCATCATGATTATTTGCTTTAGAAATAGCATGATTTTTTTTTTTATTATAGCATATTTGAGTATAACTTTCTTTTTCCATCTTTTAAAATTGTATCCTTAATACAGGACATTTTATATTGAGAAGTTGCACTGAACTCAGTTTAAGATAAGCCACTAATTTAGAAATAAAATTCATTTCATAAACTTAGGTAAAATATAGTTTTAGTAAAATAAAACTCAAATCTATTTCCTAAGAACATTATTTTTATTATCTTTGAAAATAAAAACAAAGTTTATTTATCTGGATGTTTAAAATGCTATTCTACTGAGGTGTTTTATTAGTTTCCTAGGGCTGCCTTAACAATTTACCACAAACTTGGTAGCATAAAACAACAGCAGTTTATCTCTCACAGTTCTAGAGGCTAGAAGTCTGAAATCAAGATAGTGGCAAGGTTGATTCCTTCTGGTAGCAGCCAGAAATCCTAGCTGTAGACACATCACTCCATCTCCTGCCTCCAATTTTATAGCTTTACCCTCTGTCAAATCTCTCTTCTTTATAAAGATAGCAGTCACTGAATTAAGGACCCATCCTAAAGCCAGGATGATAGCATCTCAAGATCTTTAACTTAATTACATCTACAAAGACCCTATTTCTAAATAAGGTCCATTCACAGGTATTTGAGTTAGGACTTGGACATTGGTTGGGGAGGGGGGAGACAGAGTTCAACCCACTTAAGTATTATTACAGGATTTTTTTTTATATGTTTCAGTTCCTGAAAATGGTATTTCAAACCATTTTGTGCTATTGTTTATTCAAATGCAACATTCTTGGAATACCTTTAAGTTGCTGTGAAGAGAGATGAAATATTAGGAGTCCTGGTCTGAATTCTTAAGTTATGAAGGGCACAGACATAAATACAGCTAAATTTAAGTTGAAATGTGGTAAGTACTGTGGAATATTTGTCAAAGTTCCATAGGAACCTGGTGAGGCATTAGAGAAAGCCTTACTGAACAGAATGTCATTTGGCTTTGGCTTTGAAGGAGGATCAGCTTTTGAGTGGCACAAATAGGATAAGAAACAGTATAAATAAGTTCAGAGATGGACGTTGGTTAAAGTGGAGTTTAAGAGGTGTAGAGAATGGCACAGTTTGGGGAGGTAGGTCATAAACGTGAGAATTAAGCAACATTGGAAAACATGACTACAGGTATCCAAATAGGTGCTATATATATTCACCAGAGAAATGAGATTGTTTTTGGACTGCAATATTTTTTAGGTTGTACCTTGAAGAATGGGTTAGCTTAAATATACAGGCTAAGGGAGAGAAAAGCTCAGTTCAAAATGAAGGAGCAGAGTAAGAATAGGCCTGGAGTTGAAACTGAACATCTTGGTATTTTGGTGTCTTCTGTATTCCAAGAGACTACTAGGGGGAAAATGTGAAATAGGGTATCCCTTGGTGTTCTCTTTACTGGGAAGATAAGAATGTGTGTGTTCAGCTATTTTAAGGGGTAAGAGTGGCAAGAGGATTTGAGAAGGGAGAGGTTACTTTTTTCCTGGAGCCTGGCTGTGGAGGACATTTGAGAGGAAGGAATTATTAGGGAAGACTTAAGGAGTTTAAACTGGAACACAAATGATACGAACCTGTGGAGAAGGGAGCACGATAGGGCATTACAGAGTGCAGGAGGAGGAAGCCAGGTCATTAAGCCTACACAAAGAAAAGGGTTGGGATGTCATGTGGGTGAGGCTGGAAAAGATCAGGATTCTGATGGGCCTGCTGTGATGAGACTGCCATGCTATAGTGTGTTTTGAGATTACTTTGGCACTGGTATGTAGGATCAGTTGGAAATGGTGTGAGTGCCAAACCTAGATTTACATGTAGGTAAATTTGAAGTATTAGAAGCAGTGGGAATGCTAGAAATATAAGAATGATTAGGGAGATGAGCTGACAGTACTTGATGACTCAGCAGGTAAGGGGTCTTTTAAGTTTTGACAACCTGAGAAGCTAGTGATATTAAATGGAACAGAAAAGGAGCAGGCCTACTTAGAGAACAGTAAAGAAGGAAGATAGACTTGATTGGAATAAAAAGTTCTTGCTTGAAAGTAATGGAAGTAGTAAAGAAGTGGATGGACTTAGGACCATGTTACTGGGCATTTCCCAGAAGCTTATGTTCTTTATTATTAAAATTTTGCTCATCACCATTCATTAAGCAAAGACCTAACACTTGAGTAAGTTTCTTCATGGTGGGACTGTGAAAATTTTCAATAAAAATACGAGAGCTTTCTGTCTTAGGTGCTATCATAGAGAAACAATTAGAGCAGATTTATGGTGGTAGCTGAACAAAAGCAAGTAATACCTGTATTTATCGTAGGAAACTTGTGATTATTCTGAAGCAAAAGCACTTGGAGGCATTTCCAAGAGAATACTTTGTGGGGCTTTCTGGGTGGACACTGTGTTGTGGATTCAGAAGTCCGTTTTGTGCTCTAAAGTGGTGTTGCATAAAAAGCAGGTTATAATAGAAATCATAATTGGAAATAATTTCTGAAAAGAATATTGAAAATAATGTGCAAATAGTTTCATTTTTTTAAATGAATGAGGAAAAGACTGTCCTGGAAAGAAAAATTAATGATAAGATTTAAAATATTTATAAGATATTCATAGTGATAGTAAAGTGTCAGGTGGTTTTCTTGGCTAACACTAAAAAGCATTAAAATATTTCGAGTAATTACTGAATCTGACCTCACTGAAAAATTACACTATTTTATCTTTGATATTGAGAAGTATAAATTTAGGTTTAGAAAATGACAAGCATTTTGCTATAGCCCGGTAATAGGGAACCTTGAAAACTAACTAAATATTACAATTTACAAGTAATTCATGCCTTTTATAAGTAATCTGCGGTAGTGTCCAATTCTGGATTTTCCTGTTACAGAAATTATTCTCATCTGGGGTGAAGAGTACTCCTTTTCCATATCTAAGCCTGACTTGGAGGAAATAGTGCTGGTGTTTCTAACATACTGCTTTTCTGCCTAACCCCAAACTGTTTCTCAGCTGGGGCACCACCAAAACGGAGAATTAGTGAAGCAGTCCTAAGAGGATGAAGCTGTGGTTTAGAAGAAAAGGGCATTGGATGTGGTAGATGAGAAAAACCAGGGAGGAAATCTTTTATCAACTTTTTTTTTCCCTGAAAGGAAAAACTATAGTATTTTCTAACTATGATATAAAAATATTTTAGTAAAAAATCCGTACAACACAAAACTGAAAATCTCCCATTCTGCAGTCCAGAGATAATGGTATATAAACATAGCCTTAAACTTGTAGATTTATTTCTACTAAAAGGTCATGTTTTGAAACTTCACATTTCACTTAATAAACAGTGGGCCTTTGCATTAACAAATAGTGTGTTTTAGGCCTTGTGCTGGGTGTGGTGGATAGAATAGACATATTCTCTGCCTTCATAGATTAGAGTCTAGTAGAGGGTTTGTATACATTAACTTTGATACATTGTGGTCAGTGCTTTGAAACAGAGGTGTAGAGAGAGCATATAAGAAGGATACAACCTAAATTTGAGGGATCTGCCTAAATTCCTGGAGCAATGAATGACAAACCTGACTTAGAAAAATGAGTGATGAGTCCTGAATACTAGTCTTTTTCCCCAGTTTCTGTCAGCTCTCGAAGGGCAGATTTTTTGCTTTTGTGTTCAAAGTACTAGACACAGTAATGCTCAAATTTTTCTTATTCTAAAATATTAAACCTTGCCCTAGAATATTGTGATAATTGCAACTTGTATTAGATGCTTTGAGGATATAAAAGTATTGCATCTTGATCTTCCCTTGGGTGCCAAAAAGGAAATATTCTTCTTTGATAATATATGGGCCATTTGCATAATGTTCTCTAAACTTTCCTTGGTTCCCTGTCTAAACAAACTGGTCTTTGTTCATCCTTTTCTCCTTTGCTGTATGTCCAAGGGATAGAGGAGTAGTAATTGCTAGCACATGTTTTTAAATTTATGTCCTTTTGGCATTTTTTTTACAGTGGCTTGTATTATATTTAATAAGTTTCTTCTCAGTCATATCTTCCTTACTTCTATGATCCTTTACAGCAAAAAGACTTTGTTACTTTTATGGGTGAAAGAATCAATCATTCTGTGTTCAGGATTTTCATTATATACCTATATGGTAACCCAGATTGACCACTGAAAAGTCAGCATTTAAAAAAGTAAAGGATAGCTTCTCTGTTGAGATTCACTGAATGCTGATTCTGCATCATTGGGAAATAGATGTGGTTTTCCCATGGCAGTGTTTTCTGATAACCACTTTATTTTAGTATAACCTCTGGACACTATTTAGAATATAGAATTCCAAAAGGTTGACTTTTCTTTGATATTTCATGTAAAAACAATCGAGTTCAATTCCTTAAGCTCCCTGAAAATATATAGTGTTTCCCTTTTCTACTAATAATTCTTAATTGAGGTAATACCTAAAATGACAATCTGTTTTTAACTGAGAATATTTTTATTTTACTTAAAAGGAATTAAATTCTATCCCTTGTTCCTGGCCTCATCCAGAAATATGTACATATATACCAACACACTAATAACGTCTGTTTAGGGTATAATAGCCATCTGTGTCATTTTGTTTAAAATTTTCATTTTGGAATATATATTCACAAGTTTCAAAATACCACATACACAGATACACCGGGAGTCCCTGTGTACTCCTGTTTCCTTCAATGGTAACATCTTGTATATAGTACAATATCAAATCCAGAAAATTAATGTTGGTATAATCCAGAGTTTATTCAGATTTCACCAATTTTACAAGATTCATTTGTGTGTTTATATAGTTACATGTAATTTTATACATAGATTTGTGCAACTACCACAATCAAGGTACAGAATTGTTTCATCACAAGGCTGCCTTTATAGCCACTTTCCATTTCTTCCCTCCATTCCTAACACCTGGCAATCACTAATCTCTTTTCCATCTAATTTTGTTATTTTAAGAATGTTACATAAAAAGAATCATACAGTATGTAACCTTTTAAGATCCCCCTCCCCTACTAACAATTCCCTTGAGGTCCATCCAAATTATTACATGTATCCATGATTCCTTTTTATTGCTGCATAGTATTATACAGTATGGATGTATGAAAGTTTAACCATTCACTCTTTGTTTTTTTGGGGGGGGGCAGGGCAAAGAAAATTTTAATCAGGCTCCGTGCCCAGTGTGTGAGCCTGACTTGAGGCTCCATCTCCCAACCCTGAGATCGTGACCTAAGCTGAAATCAAGAGTCGGAGGTTTTAACTGACTGAGCCACCCAAGCGGCCCCTAACTATTCACTCTTTCAAGGGCATGTGGGTTATTTCTAGTCTGAGGCTGTTAAATATGAAGCTGCTATATGTAACTTGTGTATAGCTTTTTATGTACACTTTTATTTCTCAGGGATAAGTGTTCCAGAGTATAAAATGCTGGGTTGCATGGTAAGTGCGTATTTAATTTTATAAGAAACTGCTAAAATATTTTCCAGTGACTATCATTTTATATCCCACCGACAACATGTGAGTGATCTAATTTTTCTTTCATCCTTGCCAGCATTAGGCAACTTTTAAAAAATTTTAGTTGACACAAAATGTTACCTTAGTTTCAGCTGTTGATAACTTTTATTTTAGCCATTTGGGTAGTGATACTTCATTATGGTTTTATTTTTTTTATTTTTTTAAAAAGATTTTATTTATTTGAGAGAGTGCATGAGTGTGCACAGAGCACACATGAGCAGGGTGAAGGTTAGAGGGAGAAGCAGACTCTCAGCTGAGGAGGGAGCCCCATGCGGGGGACTAGATCCCAGGCCTCTGGGATCATGACCTGAGCCAAAGGCAGACAGTTAACTGACTTGAGCCACCCAGGCACCCTTCTTAATGGTTTGAACTTGAATTTCCCTAATAGCTAATGATGTTGAACATCTTTTCACATGTTCCACAAAGTTCTTCTTCATATTTACTGATTTTATAAATGATTTGTTTTTCTGCTTTGAGAATTCTTTATGCAGTTCACCCATGAACAACACGAGTTTGAACTGTACATGGTCAACTGTATAATCTAGTGTTTTTTTCAGATAGGTAGTTTGCATATATTTTCTCTTTTTTTATAGCTTGCTGTTTCCAAGCCCTATCAGGGTCTTTGGTGGTGCAAAAGTTTTTGTTTCTGATGAGTTCTAGTTGATCAGTTTTTCTTTTTATGCATCATGCATTTACTGTCAAGTGTGAAAATTTTGTCTAGCCCTAATCCTCCTAGGTCCTGAAGATTTTTAAATTTTTTTTCAAAAAGCTTTGTAGTTTTCTTACATTTAAGTTCATTTTTTAACCAGTTTATTCCAATTGCTATAGCACTATTTAAAAGGCTGCCTTTTTTTTTTTTTTTTTTTTTTTTTTTACATTTTATTTGAGAGAGAGAATGAGCAGTGGGGAGGGGCAGAGGGAGAGAGGAGAGAGGGAGAAGCAGATTCCCCACTTATCAGGGAGCCCAATGCAGGGCTTGAGCCCAGGACCCCCAGAGATGACCTGAGCCAAAGGGAGATGTTTAATGGACTTCACCACCCAGATGCCCCTAGAAGGCTGTCTTTTCTCTATTGCTTTTGCACCTTTGTCAAAAATCAGTTGGACTTGTTTGGTGTATTTCTGGAATTCCTGTTCCATTATATGTCTGTCCCTCCACCAGTATCACACTGTTGATTACTGTAAATTTTATTCTTTTTAAAAATTGTCTTAGTCCTTTTGTCCTATTCTTAGTCTTTTTCCTTTTCATATACATTTTAGAGTAAGCTTATATCACTCTACAAGAAAATCTTGCTGGGGGGTGCCTGGGTAGCTCCGTCACTTAAGCGTCCCACTCTTGATTTTGACTCAGGTCATGATCTCAGGGTCGTGAGATCAAGCCCTGCAGCAGCCTCTGTGTTCAGTGGGGAGTCTGCTTGGGATTCTCTCCCTCTGCCCCTGCACTCTCTCTTTAAAATAAATAAATCTTAAAAAAAAAGAATCTTGCTGGATTTTGATAGGAATTCTGTTAAATTTATAGATTTAGAAAGAATTGACCTTCCAATCCATGGTGCGTGGTACATTTCTCCACTTACTTGGGTATTTAATCATTCACTGAATTTCGTAATTTTCAGCATACAGATCTTATACATATTTTGTTAGATTTACACCTAAGCATATCATTTTTGTTGGAGTGACTGTCAACGGTATTGTGGTTTTTTGTTTCCAATTTGGTTTTGAGTATCAAGCAAGAATCCAGCAAAATGGAACTCTTAAATGTGTCTTTTTAAACTGTGGCCTTTTCTTTTGGCTTCCTCCTACAAATAGTGTTACTAGTCCTTTTAGAATTGAAGTAAGGGTAGAAAGGTTAGGTTTTTTAGTCCCTCCTCCCACTTGATATCCAATATAAACATAAACCGTTTGACATTTGATCATTACTGCCACTTAAAAACTTCCGGGACTGGAGAGTAGTCTCTTTATATAGAAGGGAGTTCATTTCAGTGATGGATAACTGATTCTGTTCATTTTGCTGTTGACTCATGGTCATTGAAGACCTCCATATTTTTCCCTGCTTGCTATTTTCTCGCCTTTTTCTTTCAGATACAAGGATCCAGAGTTCCACCCACCTCAGTGTGTCCTCTTTCATGTAACATCATCTTAGGTCTGGATTCTTTATTCTGTGCCCTTTTCCCAGAGAGAAATTAAGTGTAACATAGCTCTAGTTTTTAATAACACAAATCTTCCAGAAACCCAGACACCTGGAAGTGATGGGAGTGCAGAAGCAGAAAGGTGCCTAAGGAATTCTATCAGCTTATAGGGGAAGAGTGTCTTGTCTGGATGGTATGAAGGAAATGACTGATAACCAACCTCCACCAAGCATTGGACTCTTTTATATGTGATTTTAACCAAGTTTTAAGATGCTATCTAAAAATGTTTCTACAGACAAATAGGCTCAAAGGAATTTTGATTTGCCAGTATCACCCAGTTAGCAAACGGTCCAAAGATAATGGACACCAGAATTCCAAGTTGTGTTGGTTAAAAATTAAGATTCTAGAGCCATATTACAAAACTCAGCAATGATTGGGGTGGGGTTAAAGGAGTGGAACAAGTTCTTTTGGGGGCTTACTTAGCATTCCAAACTTTTGGAGGTGCCCTTTGCCCTTTTTTTTCTTTCCTCCTGTATTTTGAGCACCTTATCGTTACAATGCATGTTTGGGCAACAAATGATTAAGAACACATGTTAACAGAACTCCAATGCAAGGTAGAATGATATACAATAAGAAGTACAGAGAACTATGGGTTTTCAAATGGAAGGGAGGGCACATATAGCTAAGATGAGATCAATGAAGGTTTTAAGGATTAGACAACATTTACAATAACTGGTACATAAGATTTTCTTTGTAATTTTTATTATATTCAGAACAGTATTCATTGTTTATTTAACATGGCTATTCACAACTATAAATCAATTTGAGAAACACTGTGTATTAAGATGAAAAGTTATTACATGCTGAATCTTTTTTAAAAATTTAAAGTAAAGAATTATTTGGGGAGGCTTACAATTATAGGTACCCAATTTTTGTTAATTTTAAGACATAATAACAATACTGAAGAAGGATAAACATACTTAACATAAAATTACATTTCAATTTGTAATTTATTTCCATGCTATTTCAACCCACTTAATTACCTTCTATACCTTGACATTCACTTACCTTCTAAGCTTGACATTCACATGAAAGAACGGCACATCATTAATGACCCAAATGCAAATAAGTGTAAAACTCTAGGCCTTAAATATTGTATTTTAAGAGTTTAAAAAACTGAAGACAAAATCAGTCATTAAGTGACAAGTTGCTTAATTTTAATTTCAAAACTGAATACTGACATTTAAAAAACCATAAGGCAGATGAACTATATGCCTTTAGAAATAGTAAAAAATTTAGTTCTTTGCTAATTATACTTTTTTTGGTTAATACAAATAACATCCTTCTTAATCCCACTCTTCATTTTGTGCCTATAAAAATAAAATTGTCCTCAATATTCCTAAATTCTTTGTTTCCAGATAAGGCCATTATAAGATAAGACGTTACTGAATCATAGGTTTAAATCAGTGGCACAAATCATCCGTCGATAATGTAACAAATTCATTGTTAGATAAGGAATCAGAGTACAGTACAGTAACCAGCCAGAGGTAGAATTCTTAATCACAGTTTTATAGAAAAGATGCAGTAGTTTATATCTGTACTGTTTTATTAGTTATAGTATGGTAAGGTTGCCTCTCATTATGAGTTTAACAGAAGAGGGGAAAAGGAGGTCTCTTCATAAGTGATTGTTGGCCCTTGTTTTGCTGTATTGTAGCCACTACTTCTAGACACTTAAAGCATTTTCCTGGCCAGTTAATCAATTATATATGGCATTTACCTCATTTTTAAAAAGCTTCATAGTAGGGATAGCTAACCTTTTTGTTCTCCCAAGGGCGTAAGAAGGAGGGAAATAAATCTCTTTTGTACCACTCTGACTATAAATTAATAACTGAAACCATTCTCTCAAGATCATTGCTTATTAAGAATTCCAGCTGTACTAATGTACAGAAAGGTTCTATACTCAAATTTTTAAGTTGATTGTTTCTAATTCATATTTGTCTTAGACAATACTACAAATGGGTATAACCTAAAAATTGTATTTAATTCATGATGTAGCTAAATTACTAGTATTTGAGTAATGCTCCACAGATTGCAATAAGCAAGGATGGCAGAGACTTTACATAGTTATTCACATATCGACTTTAAATTTGGGATTCCGTGGGCTTTCAAATCCTTACTTGAACGTCAATAAATAAAGTGATCAGAAAGGTCACTTAATGAAAGTTATAACAATTGTACTGTATGTACTCAGTGTTAAACCTTACAGTAGAGTTTGTTTCATAAAACGTACCTGAATACTTATAAAAGACAATTCAAAACAGAATAAAACAACTGTAAAAAGTAAAACCCTAGCCAAGTATAGTTTCTTCAGTTATCTGGAATTTAGTCTCATGATTGATATTAGGATTGGGTCTTTATGATGAACCAATCAGATTCCAGATACTTACTTAAGAGTTTATTTAAGTGAACTTTTTTATATATATAGTAAGGATTTATTAGAAAAACAAATATTGAATAATTTATGATTGAAAATGCTTCAACTAAGGTGAACTTAATTTTGATCAGATGTTCTCAAGCTTACTTAAATTCTTCTTGATTGCTGTTGTTGATTTTGAGAACTCAGAAAAGGAGATATTTATTTAAGGCCCAGATTTTCAAGCAATATTTCCTTCACAACTGTGATAATAATGTATTATCCAAGTCAGTAGTAATGTTAAAGCTAACATAACACTGCTGATAGATAATATAAAAATAAAATTATTTTCCCTCACATTTAATTTCAAAATTCTAGATCTTAGTTAAAAGACTTGACAAAATGTGTCCTTATGGAGACTGAGCAGCCTTTAGCTACTTATTTCAAAGAGAAAATTGGTTCCAATTTTCATAATGACTAAGCATTTTTAAGAATTATCAAGATGTTGGCCTTTGGGGAATATAAGCTAAGTATATAATACTTTTTGCTAATATTTTAAGTTGAAATATATTTGGTTATAAAAAATCTCACAAATCTGTTTTTCACAGCTATGCTTCTATTTACATTACAGGAGAGATACATATATAAAAAGAAAAGTTGAGTTTTTGTCTTCTAAAGATATATCCAATCCATGATTAGGTAATTCTCAGGTGATTTATAATTTAATATACTGAAAAATTATGCATTTAATTTATAATTGCCACCTCTACAAAGAAACTTCAATATACTGAAAACTTGTAATTTGTAATTGCCACATGTACAAAGAAACTTCTAGGTAAGACAGTCTTTTAAAAACAATGTTTGGTGTTGCATTTAGCCCAAAAGTTCATTTATTTAAATCACCTATGACATTTGCAAAATTTTTTCAAACTCAGGAAAATGCTGATTAATATGGCTTCATTCAATTATACCTATATTCTGTGAAATATTTCTGTTATACACTTAAGTACAATTGAAGCAGTAAGATTACTTGCACAGATGAAAGTGAAGACTCCTTTCGCCTTAAAAGTATACTTGTTTCACATTTGTGGTAATGCCTGAAAACATTTTTTAAAAAGACTATGGTCTTGATCATAACAGTGTACTGCATTTCTCCGTCTCTTTTTTTTTCAGTGTTAAGTACTCTAGTTTAAAGTTTTAAGTTCTACTTTTCCTCTTATCTTCAAATAGACTCTTTAGCATGTAAACTTGAATGGCTGACACTACCACCATTACCACTAAGTTAACCATAGACCAGAAATTGACTCTGTCAAAGTTGCTTTCTTGTATGTTTCGATCACGAGCTTCAAATGCTCTAAGCAGAGTCTGGATATGACCACTTTTGCTTAGTCTGGCCTTGATACTGTTGATGGATTCCTGGAGATAAATAAAATAATTTTACTATAAAAGAATGCTCAGTAATTTTAAGTTAATTTAAACATGTGAGTCACAGTACCCTGACACTCATATTAGTTTTAGATCCAAACAATTTTAATTAAGGGACAGGTACTACTAAGATCTTCTGTAAGTTTATGTAACAGTTCTCCTGATATAATTATTGTTTACAGATAGTTACTTAACAGAGGAGCAAAGCTAATGTAAATTGAAAATAAATAATATGAAAAATATTTCAGTGGCATAGTGCCAGGAATTTTATATATACTATTTCTTTTTTATTTTTTTTAAGATTTTATTTATTTATTTGACAGAGAGACAGATCACAAGTAGGCAGAAAGGCCGGTAGAGAGAGAGGGGGAAGCAGGCTCCCCGCTGAGCAGAGAGCCCGATGCGGGGCTCGATCCCAGCACCCTGAGATCATGACCTGAGCCGAAGGCAGAGGCTTTAACCCACTGAGCCACGAAGGCGTCCCTATATATTACTTCTTAGCCCTCACAACCATAAGAAAAAGACTAGTTTAAAAAAAATCTAACTGACAAAAAGAAAAAAAAACCCTGATAGCAGCTTTTAGATATCTTTATATAATACCCTGTGTGTTTATAGTATTTTCTTTGATTGTTAGTCTTGTCCAATTTAGTGTCTAGCGAAATACCCAATGTTTTTATCTCCGAAAATAATAGTGAAATTAGAAAATCTTCCAATTTTTGATACACATATTATACATCCAAAAGTATCTATTTTTAATACAAAAATGTTCTAAGATTATATTTGTAAAATGAGCTTATCAAGATGCATTCTAAGTTGCACATCTTCTGAAAAACCTATTTTTATATTAGGGTCCTGGTGAGGGAAGTGATTTGAAAACTATAAAAGGGCTTTCTTTATGAATATAAGTTGAGATTTGAAATGATGTCAAAGTACAGTTGACCCTTGAACAAAATGGGGGTTAGAAAGGCCAATGCCCTGCAGAGTTAAAAATCCACATAAAACCTTTGATTCCTGAAAAACTTTACTAATAGCATACTGTTGACCAGAAGCCTTATATAAATAATCAAGACACATTTTCTGTTATATATGTTATATACATTATATACTGTATTCCTACAATAAAGTAATAAAGTAAGCTAGCAAAATGAAATGTTACTAAGAAAATCATAAGAGAAAATACATTTACTGAAAAAAATCTGTGCATAAGTAGATCTGCACAGTTCAACTGTGCATTGTTCAGGGGTCAATTTCTGTTCAGAAACAGATTTTCCTGGATAATCATCTTGCTTAAAATGCTTATTTAAGCCAAAACTATATTCAAACTTTCAGACTTTCTGCTAAACCTACAAAAGTACAAAGTGTAATATTTATCATCTGGGCATATTTGTAAAGCAAGTTAGCTGGTAATGCAAATATTTTCTAGAAAAATAAGGAATTCAGATCCCCAAATAAAAAAGATCACGCATAGTTCTTTTTAATGTTACAACAATGATAACCAAATACAAAATTATTTATCAAAATTTGCTGTTATGATACAAAATTTTGGGGAAATAAAGCTCCTGAAAGATATTTTTCTTTAAAAAAGGCTTATAAGTATTTAAGCCATATTTGAATCTGAACTTGTCATTTTGTTTAACCATGTGAATGAATTCAATCTCTTGAGAATGCAGTGAAGTACTAATAAGATGTATAAGTACTAGTGTTTTAGTCTTGTTGGCAAAATAAATTTAAAATGGAAGAATAAGTTAATATGATTGAAATTTCAAAGACATATACATGGGAAATTATGGTGAGATAAAAAACTATCATGGTAAAAATTCATACCAATCAAACTTAATCCTTTTAGTTTGTATTCATAGTAACACCAGTGGAAAAGGTAAGAAAACTAACATTTATTATGCCATACACTGTTTACAACACTTAGACACATAACATTTCTTATTTCATCCTCACAACTCTATCCCATTTTGCAGGTAAGGAAACCAAGGTTCTGAGGGCTCAGTCACTTAGCAATCACACATACATGATTGTCTAAATTTCTGACTTCTTAAGCTAACTGACCTACATACAGTATGTCTCTTCTGCTTTTTGACAGCTGCTTTCCTAAAAAACCTCAAGTGATCAAAATATAAATTATTAAAAAAAAACCAGGTTATAAGACTATTAGAGTTTACACAGTTTTAATTTGCAATGACCATGTTATTTCTCTTGCAGGAATTTCTATTATACAGCTATATATGCTGTTTACAAATATCGCTCAGTAAATTCTATCATTTGATTACATCTACCTGTGGCTAAAGGGTAGTGACCTTTTCCCCCTATCACCAGTACTATTACTAACAAATAGGTTCTTACACATGCACATTTCATTATGCACGTAAATGATAAAGCAATCCAAACAAAGAAGCCATATTCTAAAAGTTTTTACTCTTGAATGTAGTCCTAATTTCTGATAACTGCTAGGTCTGGTCTGAGTAATATAAATAGTGTTCCCAAATTAATCAATTAATATCAAATTTCATGTTATAAAAATTATGCTGTGGGAAAAATGCCTTTAACACCTTAAGTGTTTACAAATTGCTCACCTTTTTTCTATGTGCAAGTACGCTATAGATCATTACATTCTTCTGTTTGTGAACATTCTACGGGAGTTTTATAGTTAAGAAGAGTCTGTTCAAATTCTAGTTCCCCCCTCTCTGGTTATGTGACAAACATTACTTAATCTCTCCTAAACCACAATTTCCTCTTTGGAAAGATGAAGATAAATAATCCTCATAGAGTTAAAGATTACATGAGAGAATGCAGAGACAATGCTTATTTCAGTGCCTATCACAGAGACCTCTGGATAATTTTTATTTATTAAAAGACCATACTGACCAGGATGTCTTCTAGTTTCATGTCCAACATGTCTGTGCCAGTAATATATTTCTTCCAGTCCTCTTGTTCTTGCTCCTGTTCTCCCATATTATCCAGGATTAATTCAAAGAAAATCACCTTCTCAGAAATGGTGCTGAATGTATTATCAAAGCAGAACATGTAGTCACCATCTTCAGTCTCTACCCTGTATTAAAAAAAGTACATGTGTTCAGTTATCTGTACTTCTATTTGGGATCAAAGGAAAAACTACTATAGGTAAGAAATAACATGGTTTATAGTAATTGGATAGTTTGCTGATAAAAAGACTTCCTTAGTATTGAAAGATAATTTCTTGGGAAAGAGGAAACCCAGAAATATATATGTAAATATATATATTATTTTGTATATATATATATTAGTTGCAAAAATATATACACATATATGTATTAGTTGCAACTTAGATGTGCTTGGCATTTACTCAGGAAGTTATGGTAAAAGATCTCGACCTAATTTTTGGAAAAGGATAGGATTAAAAACATTAAAAACATAGATACATGATACCTCACAATGCTCTTTAATATTTATATATTATTAAGAGTAATTTATCATGAGTTCAATTCATATGCAAATATGACCACAAACCTCCCCTTTAATGGAGATTACTTTCTAAACTGACTTTTGTTTTCGAAAGTGATGGATTGTTCTAAATGCTTTCTTCCAGGCCTCCTACAGATTAAAAATATCTTTATAACATAGGTTCACAAAGATTAAGGATCAGTGGCCAACAAACAGAGCTCTACTCTCTGTGGTATTAGCTTTACTGAATAAATGATACTCACATCTAAGTTAAACTTGTATCTTGGTCTCATTAGCTTCACATTCAAAATAATTGGCCTACAACATGTGATTCTTTTAAGTCAATCTCCACTTCTTTTCTACTCCTATATCCAACTTATTTAGTTTAAGCATAAGAGAGAAGTACTTAGCAATCTGACTGGATCTTAACATATATACTATAAATAAAAAATAGCCAATACTTATATACCCCTTTATAATTTACACATTATTTTAGTTCTTTTAATCCCTACCATCGTATTTGGAAGTAGGCATAACTGACCTTTTCAAGGTAAGTAAAATAAGGTTCACATAAATTAAAATACTTGCCTATGATCACACAGCCTGTCATAGGCATAGACGAAGCTTGGTTTTCTGACTCTCATGTTAATTGATCTTTCTTTTCTATAGTACTGCTCAGAGCCTGTCTGCATTCCTTGCAATCTCCTCAGTCATGACAAACCTTTGTCTTGAGGATGTATTTAACCTTTGGAAGAAGCTTGAAGAATGTACTGGCAAACACAGCGGGGAACAATTTTAAAAGGAAAAAAAATGTTATGACTATTATGTAAAGTTCAATTTTAATCACTTTTAAATTTAACTCTTAATATTGTTTAGTCTTAATTTTATTTAACTGAACTTTATTTAGCCATTCTTAACCCTGCACTGGATAAAAAGGAGAAGCTTTGTACTTACTCTTTTTACATGTAAAGTACAGATATACAAACAGTACAAAAACTGTGGTTTTAAAATTTCATGGCCAGATGATAAGGCAAAAAAGTCTAGAAAGGTTGCATGGGGACAACAGTAAAAAAGAAAAAAGTGTGAGAAGCCCTGACACATGGATGAACTTCAGCATATGTATGGACAAAAAAAAAGATGTTTTACTACTTTATAGTCATTCCTATACTAATCTCTTTCTAAATATGTGTTGACTGCTTTTAGTAGAAAGGAACTTTAATACTCCAAATGATATAAAATTTTATCCAAATAAAAACTGCAGAGTTAATTTTCCCTTCAAGTAAAGAGTAACATTAGTCCAGAACGGATAAATTCTGGTATGAGTTATGGTAATGTTAATTCAGTTGTCTAGAAAAATATAAACACACAAACACACAAAAAGACTTCTCATTCCTGGAAGTGCCAGCCAGTAGGTATTACTTAAGCTGTTTATAGTTTTGTTTGGAGACATTTTTACTAACCCTGCTTTCTGAAAGGACAGTATTTGTTTTAAGGATTTAATTGAAGAAAAAAATAATTTCAGTGCCATAACAGAGGTATTTTATAATCTGCCTTTAAAAAGTTAATATAGCTAAAGATAAAATTTTGTTTAAATCTGATTTTTTAGAAAGTAGATTTGTAAATTTGGTGTAGTGATTAAGAGACAGTTGGATAGCCTGGTTTTAAATCCTGGTTCTGCTGTTCACTAGCTGTGTAACTTTCATTAACTTACTTTAGGGTTCTATGCCTCAATTTCTTTATTGATAAAATGACAAATCATGTACCTCATAGGACTGTGGTGAAAAATAAAAAAATTAATAAATATAAAGTGCTTAGAAGAGTAACCTGGCACATCAAAAGAACTCAATGTGACTCTTATAAACTCATTCTTTTTTCCCCACTGGTTTAATGAGAGGTAATTCCATGCAAGAAAGCAATAAGATACCTTTTCTTCCTGACAGTTAATTTATATCTAAAGGAAAAGAGAAAATTGGAGGAAAAAAATGACAGAAATTCCAAAGATTTTCTAGATTCTGAAATTTAAAGATGAGCTACATTTATAGTTTTTGTTTATATAACTATCAAAGAGAAAGCAAAGTTCCAAGTATATCAATCAAAACTGACTTTTTAAATTACTGTTTATTTATTAATAATTTACACAAATATTTTTTCTGACCTCTGCATAGATAAAATGCCATTTTAAAAAGCACTTTAATAAAAGATAAGAAATTTAAAAACTTTTTAAATAAAAACTTAAACTTTAAAAATGAAAAAATATAAAAAATTTAAAAATTAAAAATAAGATAAAGCACTCTGAAAAGAGTATTATACTTGGGATAGTTTCCCCCTCATTCATTCATATGTGTATTTAGTATTTATTATCTATTACATGCCAAGTATGCTGGTTAACAAAAACCAGTAACTATAATAGCTAGTACTTACACAGTGCTATGTGCCAGAGATGTTCTAAGCATCGTATGGTAGAAAGCAAGAATTCTGATCCATCCTGCCTCCTTCTCTTATTAAATGTGTATCCCTTCAGACTTATTTAACTTCTCTGAGCCTCCTTGTCTATAAAATGGGAATTGGGGAATCAAATAATCTCTCACTGTGGGTTGGAATGATTAATTTGAAGCATATAAAATGCAAAGCCTAGTTTATGGCAAATATTAGATTGTATTTGCTTTTCCTCTTCCTGTAAACTCACAGTTTAGTTTTAATGCAATAAGTAAACAAAGTGCTATAGTAAAATGATAGAATGAACAGGGAAACACACCACTGAGATATGAAAAAGAAGTGAGATTAAGAGAGCATATATAGGGGCGCCTGGGTGGCTCAGTGGGTTAAGCCTCTGCCTTCGGCTCAGGTCATGATCTCAGGGTCCTGGGATCGAGCCCCGCATCGGGCTCTCTGCTCAGCAGGGAGCCTGCTTCTCCCTCTCTCTCTGCCTGCCTCTCTGCCTACTTGTGATCTCTCCCTCTCTGTCAAATAAATAAATAAAATCTTTAAAAAAAAGAAAGCATATATAGCCTTTTGTCAAATTCTAAACTTAAAACAAGTTATTTTCTTTCTTTCTGGTTTCCTAAGATCATACCTTTTACTATCACATCTTCTAATTATTTAAAAAGAATAAGGTCTGAGTAAAAAAAACCCAACTTTTACATGCATACACACATAAAACATACACACAAAGATGTACTGTACTTGTTTTTCTAAGAAAGGAAATAGTGGGCAAAGATGATATAGCCAGCAGCTCAAACTATAGGATACATACCTGGAACAGTAACTTAAAATGGAAAGGTTGTGCTAGTCAGAAAGACAGGCTTAAAATGCCCAAACAGACTGAATGTAATACCTAGGGCGTATTCCTCTTATTTAATCAAAGCCAAGAAAAAATTTAGGATCAATACAAAACGCCTATCAAAAGAGAAAAAAGTTAATGGAAGACATTTTCGTTTATGGTAGACCACTGTCTAGGACTGTTTAAAATGTTCATATGGAATCATTTAATACTGATGTTTGTATCAAATGTGCTAAATTTCCCTGCCCTGCAGATAGCCCATTGGCATTACTTAGCCCAAGGAACTCAACTAAGAGATCACTTACGTGTGAACTCCATCTGATTTTCTTTGTTCAAAAACTAAGGTTCTTCCTTCCGGAGAGGCAAGATGGAAATCAATATCTAATCCTGCTCCATCTAAAACCTTTAGAAAAGCACAAAAGAAAACACATTACAAATTCTGAAAATAAAAAATATATAAAGTAGATCACATGATGAAAAGATTTTCTTCTAAACTTAGAGAGGTAAAGAAAGTCAACAAGATGCATGTAAGGGCTAGAAAGTAGCAAAGAGATCATCCAATGCAATTCCATTCATTTTGGAACTTTCTTGCCAATTCTGTTGCCATCACCTAACTTTAGGCCTTCTAAATATTACTGAAATAATCTTCCTAAAATGGTGCCTTGATTGAGAAGCCCTGTAGAGTGGAAGGAAACACAGAAGGGAGTGCAAATGGTAAACCTTTTTACTTAGGCAATTTAGAGCATGCTATGTAACTTTCCTGAGTTTGTTTCCTCTTCAATAAAATAATAATTAGCTATTTCTTAATCCAGAACTCAAAACTTCCATGATCTGACTCCAGTTGACTTCTTCAGTGCATTCACTTATTATTCCCCAATATGAACTGAATATTCCAAGTAGGCTATATGCTTACTGGCCAGTGAACACAGTCTGTTCCTTTACAATCCCCAAATGATGATGATAGTAGCTAACAATTACAGTGGATGCCGCACATTGCTTTAAGTGCTTTATCTGGATTAATTTCCTCACAACAGCTCTAAGAGATAGGTCTTATTATTGTTCTCAGTAAAACAGAAGAACCAATCAACAGAACAAACAGAAAAAAAAATGAGGCACAGAGACATACTTCTCTCAAGGTAGATACAGTCAATGAAGGCAAGGTCAAAATTTGAACTCAGCAGTTTTTTTTCCAATAACTACTCTTTTTCTTATTTAACTATCCATTTTTTCTTGGTGGCTTTTTTTTTTTTTTAACATATAATGTATTATTTGCTTCAGGGGTACAGGTCCCTGAATCATCAGTCTTATACAACTCACAGCACTTACCATAGCACATACCCTCCCCAATGTCCATCACCCAGTCACCCTATCTCTCCTACCCCCCTCCCCTCCAGCAAGCCTCAGTTTGTTTCCTGAGATTAAGTCTCTTAGGTTTGTCTCCCTCCAATGGAATGATATAAAAAAATTACCTATTCTTGTGCTCTACTTACTTATCAACAGAAGTAGTTTCAAATAGATAGCTAAATATATAATTAATTCTCTTTCATCTTCGAATCCCAATAAAATGAAGAAAATATATAATGATATAAATAGCAACACTGGAAATCTAGGAAGACTGTTAACAGACATAAGAGTAAGGAATTTCTGGAAGACAGTCCACTGAGCAAAGGATATGTCTAGCTACCAATAGCTATCAATCTCAAAATTCTCACTGAAACAGACTAGAGAAACACATTTGTTGACATCAATGCCCTCTTTTTCATGTTACTGGTTTTACTGAGAGGATCAAATTCTGAAAAAACAGTTAATATAAACAGACTTCAAAATGTTTCTTCATAAATACATATTCTCAGAGAAATTCAAGAATACGTAATCCATAAAGATGAGGTTGCTGGTAAGAAAAATAAGAAAGATCAAAAATGCTGTTGCCAAAATAAAGCCTTAACAAATGTAATGACAGCAGAATGAATATGGATAGAGACTAAAAATCAGTGAACTGGAAGGAACCAAGGAATTCTCAGAACAAGTTGAAAAAGTACAGATAAAAAGTATGAGAAAAATGGTAAAAATACCTTTGTGAAGGACCGAGCTAAAGATTTCAAATATCTAACAAGAATTTCAGAGAATCAAGAGAAATGAAGGGAGGAAATCATCAAATAAGAGAACAAAAGATAAAAATCTTACTTCAAAAGATAAAAATCTTTAGACTAGAAGGGGCTAATAGATGTGAAAGATAAAATCCTACTGACTTTCCCAAAAGATTTAAAAAGAACAATCTAGAAACTTCCAATGATAAGTAGCAGAGAACTGCAAAACAAGAAATGGGATTGGCATCAGAATTCTTACATATAATACTAGATGCAAAAAAACAATACAGTCATGCCTTCAATGATCCCAAGTATAAGAAAATTATATTTACCAAAGTGAAAGCAAAGTTTGTCCAAGGACTGAAAGCATTTTAAAAGAATTACTCAAAGTTATTCTCTAAAAAAACCCCAAAAAAGATACGTATTAAATCAGAAAAAAAGAGATCTAACAAAGGGGCGCCTGGGTGGCTCAGTTGTTAAGTGTCTGTCTTTGACTCAGGTCATGATCACAGCGTCCCAGGGTCCTAGGATCAAGCCCCACATTGGGCTCCCTGCTCAACAGAGAGCCTGCTTCTCCCTCTCCCACTCCCCCTGCTTGTGTTCCCTCTCTCTGTGTCTCTCTCTGCCAAATAAATAAATAAAATCTTTTTTTTTTAAGATTATTTATTTATTTATTTATTTGACAGAGAGAGAGAGAGAGAGAGAGACACAGCGAGAGAGGGAACACAAGTAGGGGGAGTGGGAGAGGGAGAAGCAGGCTTCCTGCCAAGCAGGGAGCCCGATGTGGGACTCGATCCCAGGACCCCGGGATCATGACCTGAACTAAAGGCAGATGCTTAACAACTGAGCCACCCAGGCGCCCAATAAATAAAATCTTAAAAAAAAAAAGATCTAACAAAACTAAAAGATTTCGGTAAAACAGGGTTTAAAAGATACTATTGGTAGTGGCTGTCAGGCTTAATGAAATTGTTAAAAACGATAATTAAGAACACAAGATAACTTAAAAATACATAAAGCACAATTTTTAAAATGATTTTATTTATTTGAGAGAGAAAGAGAGAAACAGAACACAAACAGGTGGAGGGGCAGAGGGAGAAGGAGAAACAGGCTCTCCGCTGAGCTGGGAGCCCGACATGGGACTCCATCCCAGGACCCCTGGGATTATGACCTGAGCTGAAGGCAGACGTTTAACTGACTGAGCCACCCAGGTGCCCCTATAAAACACAATTTTAAAACATAAAAATATTTAATATTTAAATATTTAAAATATAAACATTAATTATTAATTAATAATTAATTATTAATAATAATTAACAATATAATTAATTATTAATTATATTAAATATAAATATTTAAATATAAAAATATTTTTAAAAACACCATAATCTAAAACTAAACTTCCTGATGATTTCACTAGAAGATGATGATGAGTGCCACTCTCTCTAGTCTGTACTGTTGTTTTAACAGTTTTTCAGTTACTCAAAGGCTTTCTTCTGTCTTCTTCCTCAGTGCCAATTTAAATCACCCTCTTATGCCTAATAAGACTGATTTTTCTACAGATCTGAACTCTACTTCTGGAATGTCTTCTCTCAATTCCCAGATGCAATTAAATCCTCCTATTAAATCTTCTCATAGCTGTATATACCTACCTTCATAGCACTTATTAGAGTTACAATTTTACATTTATTTGTAAACAGTCTGATTACTGTCTTTTTCTATACTAGATTGTATGAGAACATGGACTATATTTTTACTCACTGTTACATCTGTAGCACTTAGCATAGTGCTCCAACAAATTACGCACTTAGCAATGATTTTAAAAAAGTTAACTGAACGATCTAGTTTATTCATAAGATATATGTATTGACATTTAAAATTTTCAAGAACTTAATATATGGGGCTGGTCAATTATTCTAAAAGTGTCCTAAAGCTGAAAAGTAACAAATGGTTAAAAATTTTCAGTATGTCACAGTGATCCAAGGGCAATGTCTGGAATGTCTGTTCTCTGACATTTTAAAAAGGAAGACAAAAAGCAGTAGCTTGTTGTTTTTGGAAAATTAATCACGCAGTTGGAAAATGCAAACAAAAAGTTGAAGATTATCTCTTACCCTACAAACCCCTCAACCTTGTCTAGGACTACAGACATTAAATCATTTTACTTCTTTCCTCAATCAAAACAATTAAGTTGTTTAGGGGGATTACTTCCGGGTATCAGTCCCTTTAAGAGTGACTAAAGATGCAGAGCATAAAGCTAAACCAAGCCAGCTGTATAACTCTAGAAATGTAAATGTAGAAAAACCAACATTCACTGCCTATTTACTAGTGTCAGGGATGGTCTATGAACACTTATTAACTCATTTTTTCAAATCAACTCTATGAGGTAATTACTATTATCTCTATTCTACAAGCGAGAGGTTAAGTAACTTGTTCCAACCACATCGGTAGTAAGGGACAGAGTTGGGATTTCAACCCAAGCGTTTTATCTCTACAGGTCTTAAAATCATAAGAGGTCAGTAGTTCATACACATTTCGTCCCTAATACTAATACCTGGATAAATATTAAGGAATTTTCAAATAATACAAATTGTTTTCTTACATGGATTATTTCACTAACCCCCAGTTGGGTTTCCTTGCCTCTAATTTTGCCCTCTTTTTCCTCACTGTACCCAGTGATCTATCTGGAAAACATTTCTGACTGTCACCATGCTGCTTATATCTTCAATGGCCCTTGTACAGAACAAGGGCAAAGCCACTCAGCATGGCACACAAGGCTAAGATTCATGATCCATGATCCAGCTTCCTGACCTCTCCAATCTATTTTACTTCTACTCTCACCCTAGACTTTACAGTCTTTAGGTCTAATAAAAACTCAGCACTTGTAGTGTCCACATACTGACCACCAACAAAACACACTATGCATTTTTGTAACTATTCGTGTTTTATTCCTTTTCCTGAAATGCCCCTCCTTCCTTGCATTCTTGTCTCACTTAAGCATCTGGCAGGATTTGAATTTATTTTCTTCAGGAATCTTTTTCTGAAACACCAGAGAAGTGACTGTCCTCTAAGAGCACTTAATGATACTTTATTGAAATTAGCTGTTTATTAGCCAGTATCCCTTAAATAATTAGATCCTTGAAAACGGATGCTTTTTTTTGGTCCATGTAATATTTGGTCATCTCATCTACACCCCTCCCATCCCAACCTCCACCCCTGCCAATTACTGGCACATGGTAAATGAACTTTTGAACTACACTGGAGATCAATAAATGTTGCGTTCTAGCCCCAGTTTTGCTCACTATATGACTTCAGATACTGCTCTCTCTATTGCCTTCTTTAAATATCTATAAATAATTTAATTCTAAGTTTCCTTGCGATGAAAATTCTACATAACTTATTTTGGTCTATACACGACAGTAACTGTTAAAAAAATTCTTTGCATCAACTTAAAAAAACTATCTGATTATAAATTAAGTAATCTGTGAAAAAATGAAAAGAACCACACCAACGCATCTTTTTTTTTTTTTAGTGCTACCCAGAAACATCAAAATTAGCTGTGTGTAATTAACAAGATTTCTTCTAAGAAATTACCCTCTACCACAATGACTACATAAATTAAGGCAAATCCCTACATAATATTATGAAGATACTAAAAAGAAAACAATGATATGGGAGAAATGCTTACAGTGATGAGTTAAGAGTTATTAAGTTTTAATATACAATTAAATATTGCTTGATTTAAAAATATGTAACTGAGAAGGAAATGTATCCCGTTAAATACATCAAGAAAGAGCTCCTTTCAAAATATTCCAAAATCGGATTTAGTGGTAATCACAAGTTCGCAACTCAAAAATCCTTAAATGAAGCAATGACAGTGAAGATTTATAATACCAGAATTGGGTGAGCGTGGTGGGAGTAACAAAACAAGTGTCATCATCTCCTCCAATGATGAAGGAGAACGTGTTATCAGTCCTGTATTGCGAAATTCCCAGTACCGGAGCGTGTGCTGGTTAGAAGGCGATTTATAAAACAAAAGGGAACACCACCGAGATCACCAGCGCTGGCCTCTCTCCGACGGGAGGAAAGGGGAGAGGGCGGGTAGTCAATTCCAGGTCCCGCCTAACTTCTGGGTCCCCAGCGCCAGGAGAGCCAAGCCTCGCGCGCCTGCGCGGAGCGGGCCGGCTACCCCGGCGGCCCTCGCCTCTTCACCACCCCGGGAGTCCATAAGAAGTTTCTAAGCGGGTGAGAGGCGAAGACGCGGTGTAGATGGGATAAGGGAAGGAGGCTGGCTCACCCTCCGCACTTACTTGGTACTCAATCTCCAGCGAGGCCTTCAGGGGCATGGGCTGGTAGAAACACTCCTTCTGGCCGGCCGGAAGGGTAAACGTGAAGTCGCTGTCTAAGGAGGGCGTGAAGCCGGCCGCCCCCGGCAGCAGCACTGAGAACAGAGTGGCCAGGAGGAGCACCGGGCAGGGTAGCCAGATCTTGTCGCCCATCCCTGCCGGGGCGATCTCGGGCTGGAAGAGACGCGGGAGATGTGGGTTATTGGCACCTAGGCTCCGCTTTTCCTCCCTGGACTCCTCGTGGTTGGCAGGGGAACCTGGACCCTGAAGAAACCCCAGGTGGCGGCCGCGGCGGCGGCACAGGATTCCCTCAGAGCGGGAAACGCCGGCCTCCGAAGGGTACGGACCGGGAGGCGGGGCCAGCAGTCCTTTTCCGCACCCTTCTGGGTCTCGGCCCCCTCAGGCCCGGCGTGAGCGCGCCCCGCCTTACACGCGGGCGGCAGGTTCCCATGCTTCCCCCACACCAATGGGCATCTTAGGGGTAATTGTGGGAAATGTAGTTCCGGGAGAGCGGGCATGTATGCGCTCGCAGACCTCGAGCCCCGACAGGCCCCACGCCTCTGCGTCGCCACGCGCAGAGCCTGCGCGGGGGGCGGGGCTGCGG
Source organism: Potos flavus (assembly GCA_028534135.1). Lineage (NCBI taxonomy): Eukaryota > Metazoa > Chordata > Mammalia > Carnivora > Procyonidae > Potos > Potos flavus. The sequence goes on along the minus strand of CM052900.1, from coordinate 96,199,631 downwards.
CTGGGGAGGTTCGTCCCCAACGGCTCCCGCGGCGGTTCGAACTCGGTGCAGCCGGGGTTCTCTCGTTCCCCGCGTGGAGTGTATGATGCTTCCACGCCCCGAGCTCGGGAGAGGGTACGAGGCTTCCGAACGTGGACGAGAGCGCGGCGTGCGCTGTTGTCAGGTGGGTCTATCTCCCAACTACGACTTGGGTGGTGAGTGCTCCTTGGAGGGTGAAAACAGGCCTACCTGGGGGAGTTTTGTTCCTTTCCCTCCCAGCACCTTCGGATGCTCGTCGCGTCGTCTTCACCCTTGCTGCGGACGCTGCTCTGCACGCTTATATTTTACACGAGAAATCGAAGAGGAAGATGTCATGTTTTCCTCCACTTCTTTCAGATGAACGTAGGATCAGTGCTGTCAAATTGAGAGTTCTTGGTAACAGGACCATACACCATAAATCTGTAACCCCCTTCCAAAATGAGGAATCTTTTTTCGACTACAGCCCATCCTATTACGTACAAGGTTTATAAACAACACCTGTTTTTCGGTGTTGATTGGTGTGCGTAAAGCTACCGACGCGTTAATAGGACCAGGAGAGGATCTGGTCAGGGTCTGTAGGTAGCATGATACACTTTTCCACGTATGTAGCAGTGAAGATAGACTTTTACAACCTACTGTAAGTTGAAAGGAAGAAAAGTCTTCATTCGAAAGTAAATGACTCAGTAGGAAAAAAAAATTAAAAGCAGATGTATCCATTGGTACTTAAGAAGTCTTAGGGAATTGTTACATTAAGATACACGGATGTTGAACGTAAAACCTGATTTAGTTGAAACGTAATATCGAATGACATTTTGGAATTTACCCAAATTGTCTGTACCCTTTTTTCCTTCACCATCCTGTAGGAAGCTAGAGATGTTGAAAAGATAAAGCAGTATGGGGACCTGATCCATTGACTTTTGTATGGGAGAGTCTTCTCACCTAGGCAGAAGCACATTTGTGCAAACGAAAGGGGGAAAAAAGAAACATTTTCTCTGCGATTACATAGCGTCTCATTTAATTTCCTGCCACAGTTTCTTCCCAAAAGGTGAGGGTTTTCTTTTTAATCTTCCTTCTTACATCTGAGAAATTTTGAGTGGGGAATAAATTTGCCATTCTATTTTAGCTGGATGATGGGAAGGAAGGGCAATTCAGCAATCTTCATTCATTCCCTGAACATATTGACCTTCTGTAAGTGCCTTACAGTCTTGAACATAATACATAAGACTCCTAACCTTTTGGAGCTTGAGATGTGGTCAGAATTCTAGAAGGGTGATGAAAGAGAGGTGCTACAATGACAAAGGTAAATGGGATCTGAAAGAGGAATGTAATTTTAAGATGCAGAAAGATCTACAGTAGTAGAGATTTTAAAGTCTTTGTTTTTAGTATATTAATATGTATTTTAATACATAATGATCATATGTGTTAATAATAAAATGCCCTTTTTCACGATTTTTATGTGTAAAGGTTATTTAGTAGAGAATTTAACAACTCTAGAGAGACCAGTTGAAGAAAGAAAAACTTTTCTTCATGTATTTCTGAGTTAACTTGCCAAATGCCATTTTGATCTCTATGATTGTGATGTGAATGTGTGTGTTTTTTAAATTTTATAACCATTGTGAATGGGAGAAGGAGATAGCTTTTATTTGGTAATAAATTGCTGTTAAGAAAATATGAGTGACTATAATGATACCAATTTTATCAGATTTCCAGATATTAACTTGATTATGTAAGTTCAAACAGCTCATCTTGAAATTGATCTGTAAGTTAGAAATTACAATGTGACATAATTAAAAGGTCTTTGGATCCTGATGACTAGGTTCAAATCTTGTTTCCACCATTTACAGTTTATGTGACCTTGAGCAAATTATTTAATTTACCTTATTTTTAGTTTGTTTTAACTTTAACATGGAATAACAATGTTTAATGTGCACTATTGTTAGAAAGATTAAATGTGCTTAGAAAAGGGGAACTATTGAACTTTCTATTTCCTTGGCTTTACACTGCAGAGAAATTCATCGTTACTGGGTTTTTGTTTTGTTTTAAATTACCATGAAAGATTGCACAACATTTGAGATAAATAGAAAAATAATGAGTTAAATTCTATTAATGTGAGAGTATTTTGACACCACAGATTCTTTCTGGCAAGGTACAAGAAATACACTTCTTTTTTTAAGAAATGGAGTCTAGTTCATCAGACTACTATAATAAAGACAATGAAGAAGAAAGTTTGCTTGCAAATGTTGCTTCCTTAAGACATGAACTGAAGATAACAGAATGGAGTTTGCAGAGTTTAGGGGAAGAGTTATCCAGGTATGTAAGTAAAATCACATATGGACTTCAGAATGACTTTAATTTATGAATGTAAAATGTATGAATTTCATTATTATATATTGTGTTTCAATAGAATAGAATAGGAAATAATCTGTAATTTTTAATGTAATTCTTGGTTTAGGAAAGAAAATAGAAGTGTTAGAGAAGTGTTTATACATTAAGTAAACACCTTTACTATAGTAGGACTCAGAGTATAAAATATATGTTTTGGGCTTAATTATTCTTTTATTATTATGACTATTTTTTGAATCTTAAGTAATCCTAGCATAGAGTCTCTAAACTACACAGATTGTTAGTTAAAACTCATTACAATTTATTAAGAAACTTACTTGAAACATTGCCTTAAGTTCACAAGTGAATGTGATTTCCAGCAGAACTTCAGGTGCTTTTCTTTCTGTTTTCTTATTTATAGAAATTTGGAGTGAATACTTAAATTAGGAGCTAAAATGTATTTTTCTTTTTTCTCTAGTGTTAGTCCAAGTGAAAATTCTGATTATGCCTCTAATCTCTCAAGATCTGAAAAACTCATTCTGGAAGATCTTTCTCAGCCTAACCAGCTTGGACTTTTGAATCAGATACCTTATAACAAAGTTTGTAAAATGCCCACTGGCAGTACTGATTTTCCAAAAAAGCCAAGAGATAAGGTTATTGTTTTTAGACCTGTCTACGTAAAAGTATAGCTTTAGTTTCAGACCTGTCTACTTAAAATACTTTTTCTTTGAGTTTTTTCTTTAAATGCCTATTTTTGTTTCCATAGTCTTTTATCATTGTGCTTAAGACTCTTGAATTTAAATGTTATGGTTCTTGTTGTGTGCTAAGAAAGTAGTTGCTTTGGTGTATTACTCTATTTTTAAACTTCTATATTTATTACCTTTTTGCAATTAAATGTCTTGTTTTCCCAAGTAAATTGTAACCCCTGTGATTTTTGGTACTATACAAAATAGGAAATCAGTTATTTATTAAGTGGTTAAAGTGTGTTTAGTATATTTAGCCTGGATCAAGTGCCATATGATAGCATGGCACTGTTCTCTTTTCATTATCCCTATATTTCGTGGATGATCTTAGACATCTTTACTGGTCTGGAACTTTTTCCTTCTGTCTTTTTTATTCAGTCCTATTATTTACCTCCTTGTGTTTACCTTTCTTCCTTACTCAACCCTTCAATCTCCCTTTCCAATCTCTTCTTCCTATTCTCTATTACCTCACTGTCAGCACTCAAGCATGCATATGGTTGCATATGCACATCGTAATCTTCTTTCATAAAAATGTGCTCTTCCCACTTCAGAAAGTTAACAATTGAGAGGTTTTCTTTTTGTAAGGAAGCTACTTAATGAAGCTATGTGAGCCTGCAAGTTAGAAAACAAATTCAAATTCCATGTCTTCAAAGATTGTGTAATTCTGGGAAATTTGACCTGTATCCTAACTCAAATTGCTGATCATTTTTGTTACGTATATGCTTTAATTGAAATCATTGTGTTTTACCCTAAACAAAATCAAAAGACTAATGACAAATTGGAGGGGAAAATATAGGTAATGCCTATTAAAGACACAGAGCTAATCTCTTTAACATGGGAAGAGCTTCTAGGAAGAAGAGGAACAACCCAATAGAAAAATGAACAAAAGACATGTATGAAACAGGAAATTAAAATGATCTTCAAACAAATAAAAAGGTGTTCAGTCTCATTCATAATAAGAGAAATTCACAATGAAACTATACTCAGGTACCAGTTTGTACCTATCAGATAAGGTGACTAGGAGGAGATAGGCATTCTCATACATTGCTGGTAGCAGTGCAGAATGATACAACCCTCTATGGAGGAGCATTTGGTAATGTTTCCCCAAATCACAAATGCGTCTACCCTTAATTTGGGAATCCCACTTGTAGAAAGATACATGACAGGTATGCCTGCATAAGTACAAAATGAGGCTTTGTCATAACAGATTAGAAATACCTCAAGTGCCTGTCAGTAGGGGATTGGTTGAATAAACATACAGTGAAAACTGCAGCTGAGGTGGGGAGATGAAAGAATAGGAGTTTCTAACTATCTTGACTGTGGCGAGATTGGCAGGATATATTTAAGAAAAAATGCAAGGTACAGAATGACATATATAGAATGCTAGTTTTTACATAACTCACTGTGAGGGTGCGTAATTTGTATTGCTTGCAGATGAAGGTGGAAACACGAGAAGACTGTGTTTAAGACCGTAACTTAGCTTTCCAATATAGGCAGTTCCCTATTTTTTTTTTATTTTTTTTATTTTTTTTTTTTTAGGATTTTACTTATTTATTTGAGATAGAGAAAGCATGAATAGAGGGAGAGGCTGACTACCTGCTAAGCAGGGAGCCCAACACAGGGCTCCATCCCAGGATCCTGAGATCATGACCTGAGCCATAGGCAGACAGACGCTCAATCCCCTGAGCCACCTAGGTGCCTCAGTTCCCTATTTTTTTTGCTGTATGATTGGTGTTATACAAAAATTTATAAATAAGAAACTTAAAGGGATGCTTGGGTGGCTCAGTTAGTTAAGCATCTAACTTGCGCTCAGGTCATGATCTTGGGGTCCTGGGATGGAGCCTCATGAGCCTCACGTTGAGCTCTGCTTCTTCCGATCCCTCTTTCTCTGCCTCTCCCCCACTTGTGCTTGCTCTCTCCCCCTCTCTCTCACTCAAATAATTAAAATTCTAAAAAAAAAACATAAAAATGGTTACTTACCTACTAAAAATGGAAATGAGGCTTCTGTGTATACCTTTTATATAGTTTTGACTTTTGAATTGCATGTTACTTTTTCAAGAATTAAATCATGTCTTAAAAACCTCAACCCTCGTGAAAATGAATTTATTATATATTTGATGTATAATAAAAATGTGTATAGTTTAAAGCATTTATTCATTATCCACTTTGTTGTTGATGGTCATTTGGATTCTTTCCATTTATTATCGCTTATGGACAAGGTAGGTATGAATATGAATATTATATTTCAGGTGTAAAAGTTTTAGGTTTATACCCAGGAGTAATATTGTTGAGTGTTAGCGTCTTCAACTTTACTGGATAATACCAAGAACTTTCCCAAAGTGTACCATTGTTTTTCAAGTTGTACTTACTTATGTGCATATCCACCAGCAGTGGAGGAGGGAGCTGATTGTCCCACACAGCCTCACCAGCACTCACTAAACATCTTAACTCATTTTCTGAGCTACTTAGTCATTTTACCGACAGTTGTTCATCATTTTCCGTTACATAAAAGGCTTAATGAAAGAATCCAAAATAGCTTGCTCTTTTTCATTTTTCAGATGTCTTTTTCATCTGCCTCCATGGACCAGGAGATCAGAAATCTTCGAGAGAAACTTAACAAACTCAGGCAACAGAATGCTTGTTTGGTCTCACAGAATCATTCTTTAATGACTAAAATGGAATCTGTTCACTTTGAATTAACACAGTCAAGAGCAAAAGTATGTTTCCTGAAGTGGTGACTATAGCAATGGAAAGTAATGTGAATCATTTTAAGATTTAGAATTGGAAATATATTCTATGTATTGCCTTAATGTGTTATATGTAATAATTTTTATTATGATAATGAGGTCAACATGTTATGGAATCGATTTTACATGAGTTTAGTATCTGCAAATGATTTAGGACAAATTGTATACTGTGTATATTTACATAAATCATAGCTTCTTAAAATCTTAAGATTACCAGTTTATGTAGTTTTATTTCTTTTTTTTTAGTTTTATTTCTTTTTATAAAGAAAATATAGCTTATTTATCTTCCTTTTTAAACTAATACATTCCCATTGTTGAGAACTTTGAAAATAGAGAAGAAAGGGAGAAAAATCACCCAGTTTCCACCAATGAGAAACTACTTTATTTGTTTATTACATAGTTGAATCCAGACTGAATAGTTTTCTTTTTTCCTGTGTTTTTTACTTTGTACATAGTCTGAGTATTTTCTGGTGGATAGTCTAAGCATTTTCTGATACATTTACTCAGCTTTTCCACTGATAATTTTTTTTATCATAGCATTGTTTCCTTACGTGATTATGCCATAATTTAATTAATAACTCACCTCTTTAAGTGGCTATTTTTATTTTTATTTTTTTTAAGTAATCTCTACACCCAACATGAGACTTGAACTCGTGACCCCAAGATGAAGAGTTGCATGCTCTGCAGACTGAGCCAGCCAGGCACCCCTAATGGTTTCCTACTTTTTGCTGTATGATTGGAATTATTAAAAAAATTAGAAACCAAAATGTCCAATAATAGAGCGATGGTAAATTATCATATATCCATATAAGGGATTGCTACAAGGCTTTTTTTTTTTTTTTGATGTAAAAATATATCAGTTCTAAAGTGCAAAGTTAATAATCTATGAAAAGGCACCTACAACAATATCTGCATAAAGCATTCAAAAAGTGTTACTTCATATATTGAATGGTAGAGGAACATTACAGAGCAGCACACATAGGCAGTGATCCCAGTTTTGCTTTTTATTAAAAGAGCAAATGTGTCTATATGTTTGTGTGTATGTATATAGGTATATATAACATATATAAAAACAGAAAGACTATGCTCCACATTATCACTGATAATTTTGAGAAGAATTGGAATGTCTTGTGGTGAGGCTTTCGCTATTTACTTTTATATATGTATTGTTTTAAGTAGTAGGACTATGGAAGATCTTTATTTTTCTTTTGTGTGTTTTATTTATTTTATTTTATTTTTATATTTTAAAGATTTGTATTTATTTATTTGGCAGAGAGAGAGAGCACAAGTAGGCAGAGCGGCAGGCAGAGGGAGAGAGGGAGAAGCAGGCTCTGCTGAGCAAGGAGCCTGATGTGGGGTTCGATCCCAGGATCCCAGGATCATGACCTAAGCCTAAGGCAGACACTTACCTGACTGAGCCACCTCTTTTCTATGTTTTAAACAAAACAAAGCGCTATTGGAGATAATTCCAGCCTAAGGAGAAAAAAATGCTCCAAAGAACAAGAAACTTCTTAGTATTTTGGATTATTTCTAGGATAGAATTTTAGAATAACCAAATCACAAGGAAAAATTTTTCTTTCAGGATTTACTGAACTCTGCATTCAGTATTCTACTGAGGTTTGTTTTTTTTTTTAACATTGTGTTTTTTTGAGGGAAAATATTTTGTTTTTCTTGATTTCTCACAAGGTTTACCTTTTCAGTATATTTGTTTGCTATGTAATTTTTGTTTATTAATTGTTTTAATTTTTCTACCAACTGTAGATTTTTTCTTAAGTCATAGAAGTTTAATTATTTAAACACAAAGGGATATTAAGAGAATTTTACTAATAACTACTGAACCAATTATAGCATTTTGTTCCTTTCTTTTAGTATATAGACACACCAGTGGTTATTTATTCTAGGCAGTAGGAGAGTTATTTATATTTTACTTACCATCTCAGCATTTTCTACATTGCCTGACAAAATATTTTTTAGGGGACTCCCTTTCCTAGGGCAGGTCTCAGCTTTTGCTGTTGCATGTAAACCATTATTGGAAATCTTATGCTGAAATTCCTCATTGTATCAACCAGTATATTCATAATTTATCTTTCCCAATGTTTGTAGTTACACTTTTGGAGCCAGGCATCCTGCTCTTTCCAAGCTTATTACCCTCCAGGCTTGCTGTCCAGCTGCTCTCCTAGGACTTGTCTTTGATATTCTAGGTTGGATGTACTGTTCCCTGGATCCCATGTCTTCTTCTTTTCTTGATTTAGTCTTTCTTTAAGTGGAACATATTTTTCTAGTAACCCCCTTGCCTGTCTGAAATGTCCTAATTTCTCCCCCACATTTGATTTTAGGTTGAAAATTATTTTGCCTCAGAATTTCTTGTCTTCTGTCTTCTGCTGCTTCTCTGAAAAGTCCAATGCCATTGTGAATCAATTTTCTTAGCATGTAATTTTTTTTCCATTTGTTTTTCCTTTTATGGTAGTTTTAGGGATATTCCCTCTTTCCTTGGTGTTTCAAAATTTCAGAATGACATGTCTTTGAACAGACCTTTTATTCAGTGTAGTAGGTACATGAGGACCCTTTCAGGCTGGAATCTTATGTTCTTTGGTCCTGGAAATTTTTCTTAATGCAGTCTCTTCGATAATATTCTTCCCTCTGTTTTCTTCTATTTTTCCTATTAGGTGAATATTAGATCACCTCTACTGGCCCTCTAACTCTTTCAACCTTTTAATCTATTCAGGTTTTTTTTTTTCTCACGGTTTCTATCTCCTTGTCTTCCTGTGATACTTTTTAAGAGATTTCTCAACACTATCGTCCACACCTCTGTTGAATCTTATTTTAGCTGTCATACTTTTTCATTTTCCAGAGCTTTTGCATGTTCTCTGATTCTTTGCTTTGTATTGAATAATATCCTGATGCAGTGTCAATCCTCACTTAGCTTTCTGAAGATCTAATGATGTGTGCATGTATGTGTGTGTGCACACTTGCCTTGCTTGCTGCCAGTTGCCTCTTCGTTTTGGCCTTTGACTTGTATGTTAGAAGTGTTTTTGCAGATGTCAGTGCTTTAGCTATTTATAATTAAGAGAAAGGCACTTAAATGCTGTTTGGAAGCTCTGTGTAAGAAGGTGAAGTTTGTTGCCCAGTGAGCTTCAAATGTCGGTGGTGCTTGGGGAGATGGCTCTTTTGTAGGGAGATACCTTGCCTCTTTCATCCAATATCAGTATGTGAAGTCTTTTTCTTTGGAGCTGTTGAATTTCTCCAGCAAAGAATCTTTTGATTTCCTACCCGTGGGATAGCCCTAAATCAGATGAAGTAAGTAGTTGGAAATTGACCACTTTATATTAATCAATTTGTTTATAACTACTTCATCCCTGCTCATCATTCTACATAGTGTCCCAGAGTTCTAAACCTTTCCTGTTCAGTATCTCCAGATAATAAATTTTCTCTCTTTTCCTGATAGGCCATCATTTGACTGTTGGTGTTTTAAGAATGGGAAAAGGAGTGTTGACTTACCAACAGAGATTTTGAGCTGTATTCCAGGTTTTCTTTCCTGGACGTATGCTTTTCTATATTTTCTAGATTTTCTCTAGTGAGCATGTATTCTAAAATTAGGTCTTAAATTGTAAAAAGATTCAATAGGTATTTTTTTATTGACTTTTTTATGATTTGATCTTTTATATTTAATTTTCTGATTTCTGTGAAATTTGTCTTCCTGGATGTTGTCAGTAGAGATTCTCCACCCACCCCATCCCCAACAGCTAATCAGTTAACTTGGAATATTAAGTTGAAGGTAATGGCAGGAACTTACACGCTGACACTGGTTTGTAATGATGAATGCCCATGTAAATGTTGATCAAAAGAATAGATAGGGTGAGCTTCACATTGACCAGTGATTAGGGAGTTATATTGGACACCCTCATCAGACAGAAAAAGAAACAAAGGACCAATTAGATTAATTTATCTTCTGAAAGTAAGTGCTCTAAACGTTATTCTTTTTGTTTGTTTTAGGTTTCTATGCTTGAATCTGTTCAACAACAGGCAGCCAGTGTGCCAATCTTAGAAGAACAGATTATAAATTTAGAAGCAGAAGTTTCAGCCCAAGATAAAGTTTTGAGGTAAGTATACTTTTTATGGCTTTAAAATTTTTATTTCTTCTGCTTTTTGGTATACCTTGTGAAATCTTCACCCCAGTTAATCTGTAGTGTCCTGTTGACTGTCTTAGAACTTAAGGAATCTGTTCCACAATCCATCATACCTCCTCTTGGCTCCAGGATGCGTGAAGTTTAAGGGGGCTAAAAAAGACTAAATCTTAGCTGAGATGCTTATTTACAGTACACTTTTATTGAAATTGAACTAGTTCATTTCTTGCCCCACATAGTAGTACATACTGGTGCTTCAGTGGGAGTTCAAGAAATAAAATAGAAGGAATCAGGCACTTCATAATTTATCCCCTTCTTCTGCTTTGAATAAAATGAGAAATATATGTGTACTAAATAGCCCATTACTCCAGTTTGATGATTCTCTCAAACTGTAGTTCTGGGACCAGCAGTATTAGCATCTTCTAGGAACTTGTTAAAATTGTAGGTCTCAGGGGCACCTGGCTGGCACAGTCAGTTGAGCATCCGACTCTTGGTTTTGGCTCAAGGTCGTGATCCTGGTTGTTAGATTGAGCCCTGCGTTGGGCCCCGCGCTCAGCGGAGAATCTCTGCTTGAGATTCTCCCTCTCCCCCATCACCCTCTCTCTAGAATAAATAAATAAATAAATCTTTTTAAAAAATTGTAGATTTTAGGTTCTGTCTCAGATTTACTGAATTACAAACTCTAAGAGGTGAGACCCAGCAGTCTGTGTTTTAATAAGTCCTGCAGGTGATTCTCATGTACACTAAAGTCATTTTTCGTGACCACCAGAATTTTGTAATTTTCTTTGTATTACATGTTATTTTAATTTTATTCCTAGGTATTTTATACTTCTGGTTGTTGTGAATTTGTTCATGTTCTCTTCATTGATGGTATATAGGAAGGCTGTTGCCTTTTGTGTAATATAATTATTTTGTAATTAGACTATTTGTCATACTCTCTTCTTCTAATGATTTTTCATTTTGATTGTCCTAGATTTTCCAGGCAGCTAATGATAGTATCAGCAAAAGAAAGAAAATAATTGTCTTTTCAAAATTTATGCTTACTACTTTTTCATTTTTCTTTTTGTAACTGTTAGAGAAATCATTGGATATAGTGGTGATCATAGTCATTCTTACCTGGTTTCTGAACTATATGGTTATGCTTCTAGTATCTGACTATGAAATATCAACTATTATTTCAGGTATATGTATTATTTCATTCCTTATGAAGACTCTGAGTAGACAAGTGATGAATTTTGTCTATCTCTTATTAAATATTGGTTTCTCTTACCTCAGTGATTTTTAAGTGATAGAATTCCTAATATTGAGCTATTCTTACATACCTGGAATAATCTCTTTAATAGCCTTTAAAAATATCCTTTATTGGGGAGGTGGGGTGACTCAGTCAGTTGAGCGTTTGGGTCTTGGTTTCTGCTCAGGTCATGACTTCATGGGTCGTGAGATGAGCACCACCCTCACCTCCTGTCGGGCTCTGCAGGGAGTCTGCTTGAAGATTCTCTCCCTCTGTCCCTCCCCCCACTTGCGCACATATGCACACACACACTCTCTCTCAATAAATAAATCTTTAAAATATATATATATCTTTTATTTAATAGAGAGGCAGAAGATAAATTAGAGCAGAGCCAGAAAATGGTGATTGAAAAGGAACAGAGTTTGCAGAAGTCCCAAGAGGAATGTATAAAGTTAAAGGTGGACTTACTTGAACAAAGTAAACAAGGAAAGAGGTATGTGTTTTCAAAGCAAATTTTAAAGCAAATTGTTTTTGTAGAGGGAAAAAGAATATATTACCTGTTTAAAATTATAGCTAATTTTTAAAAATATTTTAATTTTATTTAGTTGACAGAAAGAGATCACAAGTAGATAGAGAGGCAGGCAGAGGGAGAGGGGGAAGCAGGCTCCCTGCTGAGCAGAGAGCCCAATGCAAGGCTCGATCCCAGGACCCTGAAATCATGACCTGAGAGGCAGAGGCTTAACCCACTGAGCCACCCAGGCGCTCCTAAAAATTATAGCTAATTTTTAAAGTGAAAAAAACTTCAGAAACCTAGTAGTAGGATAATTTAATGTTCTTTTTGTCTGTTAATTTTTTTTCATTTTCTATTAAAAATTTCATGTTACTGGCATTCTGGATTGGGATTAGGAACCTGATAATGATAATCAGTATAATGATATTTACTTATTTCTGATATTAAGTTGTATGACCTACATAAAATTCATGAGAAAGTGTAGTTGGGTCTTCCTTTAGGAATACATAAGTAATGCAGATGTATTTATTTTATATAAAACATGTTTTAAGATAAAGTTTTGTAGGGAGCCTTGACTAAGGAACAATTAACTCTGAATGTCAATTAACTTTAAACTAACAAAGATTTAAATTTTTTTTAGTTTAATAATTTCGAGTATCATAATATAATTAAAGCAGTTTTACACAGGGTAAAATGAAAATCTGCATTTTGATATTCAAAAAAAATTTTTTTTTCTTGGGGCGCCTGGTGGCTTAGTCAGTTAGGCATCTCACTCTTGGTTTCATTTCAGGTCATGATCTCAGGGTCGTGAGATCAAGCCCCTGTCCAGCTCCATGCTCAGCAGGGGGCCTGCTTGAGATTCTCTCTCTCCCTCTCCTTCTGCCCCTTCCCCCACTCACATGCTTGCACACTCGCTCTCTCTCAAAAAAATAAAATAAAATCTTAAAAATTTTTTTCTTTTTCAAGTTTTTATTTAAATTCCAGTTAGTTAACATACAGTGTAATACTAGCTTCAGATGTAGAATTTAGTGATTTCATCACTTACATACAACACCCATTGCTCATCACAAGTGCCCTTCTAAATACCTATCACCTATTTAACCCATCCCCTACCCACTTCCCCTCCATCAACCCTCAGTTTCTTCTCTGTAGTTAAGAGTCTGTTTTATGGTTTGCACCCCCCATGGTCATCTGTTTTGTTTCTTAAATTCCACATGTGAGTGAAATCATTCCACATATGGTATTTGTCTTTTTCTGACTGACTTATTTCATCTGGATAATACTCTCTAGCTCCATCCATGTCAGTGTAAGTGGCAAGATTTCATTCTTTTTGATGACTGAATAATATTACATTGTATATACAAACCACATCTTCTTTATGCATTCATCAGTTGATGGACAGTTGGGCTTTTCCCATAATTTGAATATTGTTGATAATGCTGCTGTAAACATTGGGGTGCACGTATCTCTTCAAATCAGTATTTTTGTATCCTTTGGGTAAATACCTAGTAGTGCAATTGCTGGATCATAGGAAAGTTCTATTTTTAATTTTTTTTTAATTTAAAGTAGACTCCATGCCTAGTGTGGAGCTCAGCACGAGGCTTGAACTCACAACCCTGAGATCAAGACCTGAGGTGAGATCACGACTCAGACGCTTAACTGACTGAGCCACCCAGGAGCCTCTATTTTAAACTTTTTGAGGCATCTCTATACTGTTTTCCAGAGTGACTGCATCAGTTGGCAAGGTTGTAGAGAAAGCGGAACCCTCTAACACTGTTAGTGGGAATGCAAAAAATTTTTTATTTCCAAAAAATGTAAACTATGATAAAATAAGGTTATGAAGAAAGTTTTTTTTTAAGAAAGTATTTTTTGAAAAGTTGTCATAAATAAGTTAAATATGTATTTGCATGTGTATTTAAACTTCTAAAAACCACTCAAAATCTTTAAGTCTTTTTTCATTAAAATAAGCTTGGAAGAACATTTTCCCAGCAGTATTTGGTTAGTCTAGTTCAAGTTTCAGTATATATTTGGAAGGCACTAATACTTTATGGAAATATTTAGGTTTTGGAGTCAACCAGATTTTCTCAGTGGTTCTGTTATCTTGGGCAAACTATTTAACCTTCTCGAGCCTCAGTTTGTTCATCTATTAAATCAAGATGATATTATGTCTATGTGAGGATTAAATGAGAAAAGAAACGTAAGGTGCCTCTTAATAAACACTAACAAATGTAGCTATTTTAAGTACAAACTGTGGGGTTAAATGTTCTGAAATTAAGACATATTCAGATAAATTTTTACTTATTCAGATAAACATTTTGTACATGGTTATTTGAAATAGTGAGATTATAATACACAAAGACTAGCTTCATAATATAGCTAAGAAAAAGCACAGAGGAAGAGTGACTAGTTATCTCTGTAAAACTTAAATAAGAGATAATTTTTATTGTAGGGTGTTGACTTTGTTTTTACACATTCTGGACAAGGCATAAAGTATAAAAGCACCACTGCTGAAGAACACTAGGGAGTTTTTTCTACTTATAAATGGGTAGGTGTAGTAGGAAATGAGGCAAGAGAGAAAGACAGGCTTGTTCTAGACTATAAATGGCTTTGCTATGCCAAAGTATTTGTATTTTAATCTGGAGAGCATATATAGGCAATAGAGATTTTTCGGTAGAGATGTGACATCTAAATTTTTGAGAGCTTTTTGAAACTCCATCCATCTAGAATGGATGTTGGCATTCTGAAATTGAAACCTTTGCAAAGACGTTTTTGGGGTGCAGAAGATTAATCATAATCATAATGGGTTAGAAAGCTGGTGTAAAGGAAGAGATTGTTCAGCTTTATGCTGTTTAGAAGAGACATACCCAAAATATAAGGACACAGAAAAATTGAAAGCAAAGGCAAATAGTCACTAAAACAAAGTAGATATAGCTATATTAATATCACAAAAATAGATTTAAGTGCAACAAGCTAATATTACTAGAGTTAAAATAACTCTTATAGAGGTGCCTGGGTGGCTCACTTGGTTAAGTGTCTGGCTCTTCATTTCTCTTCAGGTCATGATCTCATGGTTGTGAGATCCAGGCCCATGTCGGGCTCTGTGCTGGGTGTGGAGCCTGCTTAAGATTCTCTCTCTCCCTCTCCCTCTGCTACTCTCCCTGCCCCAAACCTCTCTCTCCCTCTCAAAAAAAGCAAAACAAAACAAAACAAAAAACCTCTTATATAATGTTTAAATAACCCTTAAGCAGAAGCCCTAAAGATTCTAAACTTATATGAATCTAGTAGTAAAATTTCAAATAAAATGAACAAATCTGTAATCATACAGTGAGCATTTTTACACATTTACTAGGAATTGTTAGGTGAGTAACAAGAATGCAAGAAGTTGAAGAGTTGAATGACAATTAACAATCTTGATCTCATGTGTATATATGGC
The DNA here is from genome assembly GCA_028534135.1 of Potos flavus. NCBI lineage: Eukaryota > Metazoa > Chordata > Mammalia > Carnivora > Procyonidae > Potos > Potos flavus. The sequence goes on along the minus strand of CM052900.1, from coordinate 96,184,502 downwards.
CTATACCCAACAGTTTGAAAATTCACATTCTTCTTTTTTTTTAAGATTTTATTTATTTATTTGAGAGAGAGAATGAGAGAGAGAGAGAGAGCATGAGAGGGGAGAGGTGAGAGGGAGAAGCAGACTCCTTGCGAAGCAGGGAGCCCGATGCGGGACTCGATCCCGGGACTCCAGGATCAGGACCTGACTGAAGGCAGTTGCTTAACCAACTGAGCCACCCAGGTGCCCCGAAAATTCACATTCTTTCAAGCACTTCTAGAACATTTATAGTCTTTCACCTCACTGTGCCAAAAACTATGAGTTTCAACAAACACCAAAAGATTGGTGTTTTATATATTACCTTCTCAGACTGTTGTACAATTAAGTTAGAATGTAATCCCCCCAAATCATGTATGTTTAGAAATTTAAAGCCAGCCTTCTTGATACTTACAGAGCATTGAAGAAATTAAGATAAAGATTAGAAAGCTCTTGAAACAGAGTGATATATATAAAAAAAATCACAGCTCGTGGGCTGCAGCCAAAGATATTTTATTATTATTATGTTCAATTAGCCAGCACATAGTACATCATCAGTTTTTGATGTAGTGTTCAATAATTCATTAGTTGTGTATAACACCCAGTGCTCATCACCACACGTGCCCTCCTTAATACCCATCACCCAGTTACCCCATCTCCCACCTCCTCCCTTCTGTAACCCTCAGTTTGGTTCCCAGAGTCCAGAGTCTCTCTTGGTTTGTCTCCCTCTCTTCCCATTCAGTTTTCCCTCCCTTCCCTTATGATCCTCTGCGCTATTCCTTATGTTCCACAAGTGAGTGAAATTGCCTTTCTCTGCTTGACTTATTTCACTCAGCATAATGCCCTCCAGTTCCATCCATGTCAGTGCAAATGGTGGGTATTCATCCTTTCTGATGGCTGAGTAATATTCCATTGTATATGTGAACCACATCTTCTTTATCCATTCATCTGTTGAAGAGTATCTTGGCTCCTTCCACAGTGTGCCTATCATGGACATTGCTGCTATGAACATTGAGGGTGCATGTGCCTCTTCTTTTTACTATGTCTGTATAGCCAAAGATATTCTTAGAGGAAAATTTTTGGCTATGTGTATCTTAAAATTAATATATGAGTGAAAATGAATGAGTTATAACATCCAATTTATATAGTCAAAAAAAGGACAGTAGAAGAAGGAGCATCACAAGAAAAATAGAAAATAGAAGTATTGAAATAATAAAGGATGAAATGGTTAAATAGAAAACAAGAAAACAATAGAATCACCAAAACCTAAATCTGGTTCTTTTCATGATGACCAAACTAATGGGTATCAGATAAGATTAAGGAGACAAGGCACAAAAGCAATATTGGGATTGAAAAGGGACTTCTAAATTACAGATTTAGCTATGATTTAAGAAATAAGACCAAATATTATGAACCATTTTAGGATGATAAATATGAAAACTTAGACTGAATAAACGATTTTCAACAAAATATAATTTAACAGAACTTAAGAATAAATCGAAAACCTGAATATACAGTCATTACAAATATTGAATCAATAGTTAAAAATTTGCCTACAAAAAAGTAAACCAAACAAAACAATGGTGATGACAAAAGGAAACAGGCCCATTATGGCCCATAGTGGCTAAAATGAAAATGACTCACAATATCAAGTTTTGGCAAAGTTGTAGAGCCCCTGGAATTCTCATATATTTCTAGTAGGAGTGTAAATTGGTAGAAACACTTGAAAAACTTCACCACTGTGTACTACAGGTAACATAAATCACTTATTATCCACCATTCACTGAGACAGAAATGAACGCCTGTATCTATCAAAAGATAGGTGCAAGAATATTCAAAGTAGCTTCCTTCATAATTGCTAAATGTTAATCAACAATAGAATCAATTGTGTTATAAATTATGGAATATATGTATCAGTGAAGAAAAGCAACTATTTAACAACATGGATGGATATCACAGATATTATGTTAAGTAGAAGAAGCCAGATGCAAAAGAATATAGTACAGTTCCATAAGAAATCAAGAACAGGCAAAATTAATGTATGATGTTAAAAGTCCAAATAGTGCTTACCCTTTGGGGTAAAGAATATCAACTGAGCGGGTGCACAAGGGAGCCTTTTGGGTCCTTGAAATATCCTGTATTTGAGCTGGATAGTAGTTGTGTGGATGTATACATATACAGAAGTTCATTCACTTAAGGCGTCTGCACTTTACTCAGTAAAAAATTAAAATAAAAACTAAGTTACATGAAAAATATATAGAAAATATGTAGTCTTAATGAATCTTTTAAAATGTGCTCAGGATTTGTTTTAATTAGGTATGGCAGACATGGAAATGAATGTCATAAAGAAGGAAGTTATTGTACTGACAAATCCATAGAAAAGGAGACATGACAGGCCATGCAGGGATTGTGCAGGGAAGCATCAGGGTTGGTCAGGAGGCAGAGAGAGTTGGGAGAAAAAGTTGAGCAGGAGATATTATTGTAGTGTCTGGGAAGGAACAGTTAAGGCAGGGTCAGCAGGTTTTGGTTTGGTAGTATAAATAATCTCAGTGGGCCGGAGCGTAAGACTGTCCTGAGTTGTCTAGTACCTGATCCTGAGGTAATTAGGACAGGGGATTATTGGCCCTGAGTATAAGAGCCAAAGATCTGGATTGATTAGATCATTTATGAAAGGTAAAGCTCCAGGTGAGTAGTTTACTGTCTCTGAGAATTTACTAACCCTGGCAGTGCCAGTCTTCCTAGAATCAGTAAGGCCCCACATATCAAAATGTCAGAATAGAAGGACATGCTTAATCCAACAGAGAACATTATAAAATATTATTGAAAGTCTTAAGAAAAGACCTAACTAATGAAGTATATATCAGTGCTTGCTTTGGCAGCACATATACTAAAATTAAACTATATATACTATTTTTTCTGGAAGGGAACCTAATATAAAAGTGTCAGTTTTCCCCAAAATAATTGATACATTCAGTACTATTCCAATCAGTATCCCAAAATATTTTTGGTAAAACGTATTGTACTGACCCTAAATATCATATGTAAGAACCAAGGTCTAAGAATAAGGGAGACAATTTTGAAGCTGTAGACCAAAGTGGAGGACACGCCTGTAGATACCAGGACTTTTGAAGTTATATGAATTAAGTTAATGTGTTGTTGGTATAGGAATAAACCAAAAAAAAAAAAAAAAAAAAATCAATTGTATAGAACAGACCCTCTTTAGCAAACACACACACAAGGGAAACTTGGTATGTAACAGGTAGCATTACAAATCGGGAAAGAATGGAAGAATCAATAAGTTAAGGTGTTGGACAGACTGACATCGTGTGTTTCATATGTGGTATAGTGGAAAGAGTACAATGTCACTTACGTAGTGTGCTCCCAAGAATGAATAGCCTGAATCTACTCATGAGGAAACAGGCAAGGGTAAGCAGATGTTTAGCAGCATGCATTCATTGATTTACTGGATTTCTCACTTGGTATACATCAACTGTCTAGAAAACAGAAGAGAACCCTGGTTTGATGTGTTTCTCTCATGGCAAAGCACAGAGGCTTAGAAATAGTAGGTAGTTGCGAAAAGAGAGGGAAGCAGGATGAGAAAAACATGTTGTAGTGATAATCTACTTCCAGATAGCTTGAGTGGCTGCTGCACATTTATGCCAGCTTTAGTCATAGGTCATTTAACTTTGTACTTGATCACATTAAGAAGTAAAAGAAAGTAGAATCATTGGGTTCAGGGCTTCACAGTAAACACAGAATTGACCACCAGCTTCTGGCAGTTGAAGATCTCATCTGTGTGACTCTTCAATGGCAATGTCAGAATAGACCTTTGAGTAACCTGTGTGTGTGTGTATGTGTGAGAGAGAGAGAAAGGTTTTTTCTACTTATTAAATGAGAATGCTCATATATCTCTATATAAGAAAAAAATTACTCACATAGCATGATTCTAAAAGCACATGTTTTTTTCTGTGCCTTATTTGACATTTAATTTTGTATCAGTAGTCTGTGTACCCTGAGCAAGGGCCCACCTGCTTCTTAGATTCATACATTGTGTTTACTACTTAGTATGTGTGAGGGCATGCCTTGAGCATACTGTTCAATCTTTTTGCGTGCTAGTTACAGATAAAATAAGGATAATGTCCGATTGACAGAGTTGTGACCATTTGATTAGGTATATAAAGCAGCTAAAGCTCTCTGTGGCACATAATATATGTTCAATAAATTCAAGCTATTATTGTAAGAAAAAATGTCAGTGTCATGAAAGACTTAAAAAAAGCTGAGCTATTCTAGATTAAAGAAACTAAAGATATAAGATAACTAAAAGCAGTATGTGATCCTGGATCAGAAGAAAAAAAAGACCTATAAAAAACATTATTAGAATAACTGATAAAACTTACATATGAATTATATGTTAGATAATAGTATTGTAACAATTTTAGATTTCTTGAATTTAATAGTTGTGGTTATATGAAGCAATGTGTGTTTTCTTAGGATATATACTAAAGTATTTAAGGGTGAAGGTTATTAATTTCTCTAGAATGTAGTTCAGTACAAAAATATCTCAGGTGAGAGACACAAGCAATTGTGGCAAAATATCAAAAATTGGTAAATCTGCATTAAGGGGTATCAATTTGAAATTTAAAAAACAAAAAGTTCAAAAAATGTTGCTGGGAAAATTCATTATTGATTTTTAATAACTAAATTAGATCCCTGCTTTGTACTTGTAGGAGTGCTGACAGTACTGACTGTTTTTGGCCCTCCATCTTGTTCATGTTCACTGGATTACCTCTCTTGGGGCTACATGTTCCGGTCCCCTTGAGATTAATATACATACTTTAGAAATGCCCATCAAGATAGGGATGAGGGAGGCTTGCTTTGGCCTCCCAGGAATCTGTTAGAAACAACATAGTCTTTCCCCTTTCCAATGCACAGGTAGACCACAAGACCTAATTAAAAGTTAGCCCTCAGGTGCATGCAAACCCTCTGATCTCACTACGGTGTCCCCCTTTCCTCCCTGCCACGTGTCCCCTTGCTTTATAAAATCTTTAGGCTAAGGTCTGGACTTTACAGAGAAGAGGTTTAGATAATAGAAAAACTTTTAGGCGTGGGTATGATATTGGCTACATTTCAGCCTAGTAGTCTCAGTTCAATGTGAAAAGTATGAGGAAAGGTCAGGGTTAACTAAGGGTGCTTTGTAGTGGTTGGATTTTGTTGTTCAGATTTTTAAATCTTTTAGATATGTCTTGTGAAAATAGCTTTTTGAAAATTTACTTGCCCTTTGCAAAGGTCAAGTATTTTTAATATACTAGACAGTGAACTGATTCTATAATAACTGATCTTTGAAAATTTATACAGCCTAGGCCACTTCCTTTAATCTTTTCCAGATAAAGAAAAAAATTGCCAACACATAGGAATGTATGTATGTTTCAAAGTTTATGTATTTTATACTTTATTTTTCATATTGATAATAGTGAGGAAATTTTTGTAGTCTCTATTCTTCATTTTGCAGTTTAAGCCTACTATTCTTTTTAGTGCTGCTCATTTCTAATTTTTCCTTATAATAAAATATAGGTTACTTTGGAGTTTCACTAGTCAAATGCGGAGCATTCTTTTATTAATCATCCCCTTTTAAATTTTAGAGCTGAACGACAAAGGAATGAAGCACTATATAATGCTGAAGAGCTAAGTAAAGCTTTCCAACATTATAAAGAAAAAGTGGCAGAAAAACTGGAAAAGGTAAGAAGCAGATTGCCAATTCAGTGTTTTGTGTTACTGGCTATATCAAAATATAAAAGTAGACATAAATAGAATATGTTTGTTTAGGGTTAAAGAAGGGAATAGTTTTTATGACTTCATAATAAAATTGTTAGAATAAACAATTTATCAATTCTGGTTAAGGCTGGTGTTCATAATCTTATAATGAGCAAAAAACTTTTTTTTATCCAAAGTGGGAAAAGAATGGAGACAAGGGAAAGAACAATATATAGAGAAAGGGAAAAAAATGCAGAGAAAGATGAGGTGAGTGAGCAGAGGTTGGAGCCGTAGGTGTAGAAACAGAAAATTTGTTCCCATCCCCTCAATGAAAATGAAGGCGGAGTAGATTGTATAGCCTTCAATTGGTCTCCTGGACCTACTACCCTGGGAGGGTCTTACTTCTTCTCAGAGGGAAGATTCCTTGAACAGATTCTGCGCAGTAGTATAGTGACTTTATTACATTCATTTAATATTTTCAAGTAATACCACATGGATTATAAAACCTGTTTGGAGGAAGGCCACATGCTGAATATTCAGATGTTGAGCTCAGAAGAGAGGTCTGGTCAATAGATACTAATGTGAGAGACTTTCATCTTGATTTAATAATTGAAACAGGAAGTTAATGATTCTGTTCAAAGAAAGGTAGACAGGTAGAAGAAATATTAAAAATTTAATAAGAGGGATGCTTGGGTGGCTCATTCAGTTAAGCATGTTCCTTCAGCTCAGGTCATGATCCCAGAGTCTTGGGATCGAGCCCCACATCAGGCTCCTTGCTCAGTGGGGAGCTGCTTCTCCCTCTCTCTCTGGCTGCCGCTCTGCCTACTTGTGCTTGCTCTCTCTCTCTCTCTGTCAAATAAATAAATAAAATCTTTAAAAGAAAATTTAATAAGAGGGGCGCCTGGATGGCTCAGTTGGTTAAGCATCTGCATTCAGCTCAGGTCATGATCTCAGGGTCCTGGGATCGAGCCCCACATTGGGCTCCCCGCTCTGCAGGAAGTTTGCTTCTCCCTCTGCCCCTCACCCCGCTCTTATGCTCTCTCTCACTCTCTTTCTCTCTCTCAAATGAATAAATAAAATCTTCAAAAAAATTTTAAAAAATAAAAATTTAATAAGAAAGACAAATGCCATATGATTTCACTTATATGTGGAATCTAAAAAAACAAACAAAAAGCAGTATCAGACCTATAAATAAAGAAAACAAACTGATGGTTCACAGAGAGGGAAGGGGTGGGGAGGGCAAAATGGCTATACCCATAGTAGGTACAGGCTTCTAGTTATGGAATGAATAAGTCACAGTGATGAAAGGTACAGCATAGGGAATAGAGTCAACAGTATTGTAATAGTGTTGTATGGTGTCAGATGGGAACTACACTTGTGGTGAGGACAGCATAATGCATAGAGTTGCTGAATCACTGTGTTGTACACCTGAAACTAATGTAACATTATGTGTCAACTATATTTCAATGAAAAAAATTTAAAAATCAGGATCCTATTAGGTAGAGTCACTGTTTTGAAAGCTTTGGAGACGGCCCCTGTGGGAATGAAATAGCGTAGAAGGGATTTTTAATAAGGTAATCTATAGGGGGAGGTAGAATAGTCAGTTGGGGGGAATATCCTCAGGAGAGGAAGGACTTTATACAGGAAAGAGAGGAAAACGTAAGATGATTTTTTCACACTTTTCCTTAGGATTTTCAGATTCAAACCATGTTCAGCAGAACCATATAGTAAGGTAGATGTAACAGAGAAAGTGGGGCAGATCTACTGAGCCCTCTTCTCCCACCACTCCAATCTGGGCGCTTGACTTTTTTTTTTTTTTAAGATTTTATTTATTTCTTTGAGAGAGAGGGAGAACAAGCAGTGGGGAGGGGCAAAGGGAGAAGCAGATTCCCTGCTGAGCAGGCAGCTGGACGTGGGGCTGGATCCTAGGATCCTGGGATCATAACCTGAGCCGAAGGCAGATGCTTAACCGCTTAACCAAGGCCACCCAGGCACCCCCGGGGCGCTTGACTTTTTCTGTTTTAGATTTGGACTATGATTTCAGTGGAAGTATTCAGTGCCTAAAATTTCAAGAATTATTGCTCTGGAACATTTGTGGTATAGTTAGCCTTTAGTAACTTGATGCAGCATCGCTACATGAGTTGCTTGCCTTGCCCCTGTGAGGCCAGAACTCTTGCTTTCAGATGGTGGTGCCATTGCGCCTCTGTCACAGGCCTTAATCATTCTGGACGGATGGTTGAGTCCCCCTCCCTGTCCTTCGTTACTGCCCAGGAAGTTTACTCTGCTCCTTTCACTACAAGACCAGGGACTTAAACATGTGGAATACTTACTCTACTCTCATGTTTATTTCTGAAATCACTACTTTTTAGTTTGAAACACCTAAAATTTATGACCACCGTAGTATGTCCACTTAAAACGAATTATTGTTTTAGGTTCAAGTTGAAGAAGAAATATTAGAGAAAAATCTAATTAGCTGTGAAAAAGAAAATAAAAGGCTACAGGAAAAGTGTGGTCTGTATAAAAGTGACCTTGAAATTCTGAAAGAGAAATTAAGGTACAGTATCCTGTTGTGGATAAAGGATTTTTGTGTGGAAATGGAGAAAGAACTGAAACATTTTAAAGATAGAAAATTTTGTATATTGTAATTATGGCCTTAAATTACATAGAAAGATAGGTTTCATGACTGAAATTGTTTTCTAGGTATAATGTTAGGATTTTTAATCAATAAAATATGTTGATATTAATATACTTGCAAATACAGAGCATATGATCAACATATTTGCTTTGCATATATTTGGAGAAAATGAACACACACATAATGTCCTTATAGTGTGACATTAGCTTGTTAGCAAAATATGTGTTCTTCAAATCATGATGTATCACCTAGTCCAGCCTTCTCATTTCAGAGACATTAAAAATGTGAAAAAAGAAACTATGAATGCATTGTGATGTGTATCAGTATTTAATTTTTTATTGTTGAATATTATTCTGCCATATGGATGTACCACATTTTTTTATCCATTCACCAACAGTTCTAAAGATTAGATTGTTCTAATGTTTGACATATTTTTATAGGTGTATGTTTTTATAGGTATATTGAAATTAACACTGCTTAGTATTAATTGTTGATTACTATATTTTAGAGTTGTGCCTAATAGTTCATGATTTTTCCTTAGATAATCTAAAACTTTCTTCATGTTGCAATATGTTGAATTAGGATTTTGGAGTTAGATCTCCTGTCTTACACTTTTCAAAAGGCAGCAGAAGTGCTTTGAAGATAATGGAGTTATCCTGCCCTCCTACTTACTGTGAGACACTGGCAAAGTTTCAAAACTTTTCTATACCTTGGTTTCCTTATCTATAAACAGAGAATGGTAATAGTGCTGCCCACATAAAGTTGTGAGTGCCTGGCGTGCAAAATGTAGGCACTCAGTAAAGGTGAGCAGGTGTTACAGTTCTAGAATTAAAGCTTTAAAATATTTTAAAAGTGAGATTAAATATGACTACTGGAAATAGATGTATATTTTATTTTCCTTTTTATGCTTTTTTCTTCATAGGCAGTTAAAAGAAGAAAATAACAATGGAAAAGAAAAATTAAGGATCATGGCAGTGAAAAATTCAGAAGTTATGGCACAACTAACTGAGTCTAGGCAAAGTATTCTGAAGCTAGAGAGTGAATTAGAGGACAAAGAAGAAGTACTTAGAGAAAAATTTTCTCTAATGAATGAAAACCGAGAATTGAAGGTCCGTGTGGTAGCACAGAATGAGCGACTGGATTTGTGTCAACAAGAAATAGAAAGTTCAAGGGTGGAACTGAGAAGTTTGGAAAAAGTTATGTCCCAGTTGCCAGTAAGTATGGGTGAAAAAGAAAATTTTACTGAACTGCTTTATGAGAGGTAATCATCTTGTGGTTGCTTTATTAGTATTTATGTATGTATGTATGTATTTTTACATATCTGTACTTTCAATCATGAATTTCTTTTCTGTCTAATCCCTTTTCTTTTTCTGCACTTAACCTTTCTACTCTTCCACCCTTTCTTAGTCTCTGAGGTGCCATATGTAAGAACAACACAGGATTTTTTTTTTTTTTTTTTGACAGAGAGAGATAGAGCACAAGTAGGCAGAGCGGCAGGCAGAGGGAGAGGGAGAAGCATGCTCTCTACTGATCAGGGAGCCTGACATGGGGCTCGATCCCAGGACCCTGGGATCATGACCTGAGCCAAAGGCAACCGCTGAACTGATTGAGCCACCCAGGCGCCCTGACATAGGATTTTTAAAAAATAGCTTCATTCAAGTAACATTGACATACCATAGAATTCACTCATTTTAATTGTACTGTTCGGTGTTTTGTTTTTTTTTTTTTAAGATTTTATTTATTTATTTAACAGAGAGAGAGAAAGAGATCACAAGTAGGCAGAGAGGCAGGCGGGGGCGGGGGGGGGGGAAGCAGGCTCCCTGCTGAGCAGAAAGCCCGATGCGGGGCTTGATCCCAGGACCCTGAGATCATGACCTGAGCCGAAGGCAGAGGCTTTAACCCACCGAGCCACCCAGGCGCCCCACTGTTCAGTTATTTTTAGTAACCTTACAAGTTTTGGAACAATACCACAGTCTAGCTTTTAAACATTTTTGTCATCCCCAAAAGTTCCCTTGTGCCTATTTATAATTAGTCCCTGTACCCACACCCACCCTTAGGGAACCACTGATCTACTTTCTGTCTCTAGAGATTTGTCTTTTCTGAGCATTTCATATAAATAAAATTATACAGTATATCGTCTCTTGCATTCTAAAAATTTGGGGGGATCATTCATTGTGACATATTAGTACTTAATTTCCTTTTATTGTTGAATATTAGTCCATTGTATGGATATACCACATTTTATTTATCTGTTCACCATTAGATGGACATTTGGATTGTTTCCACTTTTGGACTATTAAGAACAATGCTGCTGTGAACATTTGCATACAACTTTTTTTGTGGACATACTTTCATTTCTCTTGAGTAGATAGATACCTAGGAGTGGAATTTTTGGGTTATATGGTAAAGTTATGTTAAACTGTTTTCCAGAGTAACTACACCATTTTAGGTTCTCACCAGGAATGTATGATTGTTCCTGTTTTTCTGCATCCTAGCCAACATCTTTTATTATCTGTCTTTTAGATTATAGCCATCTGAGTGGTTATAAAATCACATTGTGGTTTTAATTTGCATTTTTCTAATGACTAATGTGCAACTTTATAGGTACTTACTAGATAATGCACAGAACATTAAAATGTTTTTATGATAGCTAACCACGACTTCTTTCAGTTATATGTATGACCATATATATAAGTGAGATTATGCCATATAAATAAGTGAGATTAGGAAGAAAATAAGTATAACTATATCAGAAATCCATTATTGGTATGTGTAAGATAAAAGTGAGATCAGGAGAAAAGTGTGTATAAATGTTTTCAAAAGCATGGTTTCAAATATATTTGAATGGATGATAGACTCTTACCAATCTTAAACTATCATGGAATTAGCAAGCTTAAAGGGGCCTTAGAAATCGTCTGATTCAACACCATCATTTTATTGATGAAGAAATGTAGCACCAAGGAAGTAAGTAACTTTTACAACTATTTGGTAGCAGAATTAAAACTAGAATGTATGATTCTTGGTTCCCAGCCCTCTGCTCTGTCTGCTTTCCTAAGATCCTGATTATTTGCTTAGGTTTTTAATGTACTGTTTACTTTTGAAATTTGATAGTAATTAGATGCAGATAGCATTCATTTAAAAAAATTTTTTAAAAGATTTTATTTGAAAGTGAGACAGAGAGAGAATAAGTGGGGATAGGAGCAGAGGGAGAGGGAGAAGCAGGCTCCCCGCTGAGCAGGGAGCTTGATGCAGGGCTCTACCCCAGAACCCTGGGATCATGACCTGAGCCAAAGGCAGATGCCCAACCATCTGAGCCACCCAGGTGCCCCGATAGCATTCATTTTAAACCGATATTCTCATTTGACTCAATATCAAGAATTACTTTGTATGTGATTCTGAAGTTGGTGTGGTAATATATGTTTGATCCTGTGTTTCATGCAATGCTAGGAATAACAAGGTTTGGAAATGTGAATTTTTTTCATTTCTAGAAAGCTTGGTTTGGTTAAAGTTTGAAGATAGCAGGCATTAAGTACCCCTTTTCACAACTAATTTAAAAATTCTCTATTGTTCAAACAGAGAAAAGCACATACCATTTGCTATATCTGATTGACATATTGTGATATCCACTTCAGATTTTTTTAGAATAAAATTTTACAGATAAATAAAGCCTCTTTATGTACTGTGTTAGATCCCAATCCTTTCCATCTCTCCACAGAAGTAGGCACTATTCTGAAACTATTGTATCCTTCGTGTCTATATTTTAAATGTTGGCACATATGAATGCTCTAGAAAAACATATATATATATAACTAATATATTTTTGGAAAATACTACATGTGCCTCTGTTGTTTTTCACTTAATGTTGTGTAATATGATGTCACCAAGTGATTTATATAATGCAGGTTTATTTTAACTCTTGTGGCTTTCCTGTTATCTTAATATATCATAACGTATTTATACTTTTATCCTATTGATGGACCTTAGGTTATTTCTGTTAATTCACACAATTTTTAAAAATTGGAGTTCTGAATAATAAAACAATTGCATCGTCGATGTTGTAAGTTTACATATGTTTGTTTTTAAATTTGCAGTTCAAAAGAGAAATGTTTAGTTTTAAATCATCTCTTTCTAAACACCAGATGAGTAGTTTGTCAAACAAGGAAGACAGTTACATTGGCTGCTGTGAGGCAAATAAAATGGTCATTTCAGAATTGAGGTATGGTTTTCAGATGCTGAAGTTGTAGCAAATACAGTGGTTTTTTTAAAATTTGTAATTAAATTAACTTAATCTTTGAGAAGATGAAAAATGTACAGAAAAGTTCTGCAAGTATTATAACAAATATCTGTGTTTTCACAACTAGGAATTGATTCTTCTTAACATTCTGTGATATTTTTTTCAAATGTGTTTAAGTAAAAAGTAAAACATTATGTAAAGTAAAATGTATAAGTTACTTGTGTTTAAGTAAAAAGTAAAACATTATGTAAAGTAAAATGTATAAGTTACTTATGTTTAAGTAAAAAGTAAAAACATTATGGGATGTCCACCATCCTGAATTGGGCATATGTTCTTCAGTCCATTTTGTATATGTTTACATCCATACATGGAAAATATACTATGTGCTTGTATCGTTTGTAATTTTGCTTTTTCACTCAGCATTATTTTTTAAATTCGTAAATGTTGAGGTAGGTAGTTAGGGTGACTAATCAATGGGTGGGTTAGTATGGTTAGTTTTAGTAGCTAACTACATAGGAGTCTATCCTATAAGTGTATCACTGTTTATTGATAGCTACCTTGTTTCTAGTTTTCTTCCATTACAAACAGTGCTGCAAATTACATACATTTACGTGTTTCCTTTTATAATATGCCAGAGTTTCTCCAGGGTATATTTCTAAAAGTGAAATTGCTGGGTCATGGTATGTGTACATTTTTAGTTTTACTAGGTACTATCATGTTTTTAAAGTAGCTGAACCAGTTTAGATTCCAATCAATGGTATGTAAGAATTTCTACATCCTGCCCAATAGTGAACAAATACCAGAGTTTTAAAATTTTTGGTAACTTGAAAGGTAAAAATGATATGAGATATTTATATAGGATCTTTCTAATAATTTTGATGTATTTTACTTTGTTCCAGGATTAAGCTTGCAATAAAGGAGGCAGAAATTCAAAAGCTTCAGGCAAACCTGGCTGCAAATCAATTATCTAAGAGTATTATTGCTTGTAATGAAAAACAAGAAAGTGGCAAATTAAATAGTTTAGAGCCAGAACCGGTAAAACTAGGAGGTAGTCAATTAGGTGAGTGTATTAAATTGAATTTTTAAATTCTAAGTCTTTTTTCTTTTTTTTTAAGATTTTATTTATTTATTTCGGGGGCGGGAGGAGCACAAGCACGAGCCGGGGGAGGGGCAGAGGGAGAAGCAGGCTCCCTGCTGAGCAGGGACCCTGGATCATTACCTGAGGCAGACGTTTGACCCACTGAACCTCCCAGGCGCCCCTTAATTCTGTCTTTTATGATAGTTTTTTAGAGAAATGGGTTATCAAAAGTTTAGTTTCTGTTATAGATAATCTGTTAGTACTTATTTGGGTTGGTAAGACAGTAAAAATTTCAAAATTGTTGAACTTTGCATTATGGGGCACCTGGGTAGCACAGTCAGTTAAAACGTCCAACTCTTGGTTTTGGCTTAGGTCTGATCTCAGGGTCATGAGATCGAGCCGCACGTTGGGCTATTTGGAAGTTTTCTTTCCATTTCAATTTTTTGGAACGGTTTAAGAATGGTATTAACTCTTCTTTAAATGTTTGGTAGAATTCCCTTGGGAAGCCATCTGGCCCTGGACTTTTGTTTGTTTGGAGATTTGATTACCGATTCAATTTCTTTGTTTGTTATCGATCTGTTCAAGTTTTCTGTTTCTTCCTGTTTCAGTTTTGGTAGTTTATATGTTTCTAGGAATGCATCCATTTCTTCCAGATTGTCTGACTGGGTGGCATATAATTTTTCATAATATTCTTACAATATTTATATTTCAGTGGTGTTGGTTGTGATCTCTCCTCATTCATGATTTTATCTGAGTCCTTTCTCTTTTTTTTTTTTAAGATTTTTTATTTATTCATTTGAGAGAGAGTAAGTGAGAGCATGAGCAGGGGTAGGGGCAGAGGGAGAGGGAGAAGCAGACTCCCCGCTGACCAGGGAGCCTGACGCAGGGCTCAATCCTAGGACCCCAACATCATGATCTGAGCCGAAGGCAGACGCTTAACTGACAGAGCCACCCAGGTTCCCCTCTCTTTTCGTTTTGATAACTCTGACTCAGGGTTGATCAGTTTTATTCTTTCAAAGAACCAGCTCTTGGTTTCATTGATATTGATCTGTTCTGGGTTTCTTTTTTTGTTCATTTCTATATCATTTATTTCTGCTCTAATCTTTATTATTTCCCTTCTCCTGGCTTTAGGCTTCATTTGTTGTTCTTTTTCTAGCTCCTTTCCAGTGGCTTTTTTTTTTAAACAAAGATATATATATATATAGATATCTATCTATCTATCTATATATATCTTTTTTTTTTTTTTTTAAGATTTATTTATTTGAGAGAGAGAGAGAAGAGCACACACAAGCAGAGGGGAGGGGCAAAGGGAGAGGGAAGAGCAGACTCCCCACTGAGCAGGGCGCCCGATGCAGGACTCGATCCCAGGACCCTGGGATCATGACCTGCGCTGAAGGCAGACACTTACCTGACTGAGCCACTCAGGCGCCCTCCAATGGCATTTTTTATAGAACAGTAGAACAATTCTAAAATTTTTATGGGACCACAAAAGACCCCAAAGAGCCAAAGTAATCTTGAGAAAGTAAAACAAAACTGGAGACTTCACACTTCCTAATTTCAAACTATATTACAAAGCTGTGATATTCAAAACAGTATGGTATTGGCATTAAGAACACACATAGATCAATGGAACAGCATAGAGAGCACAAAACCTGTGCATACGGAGTCAATTAATTTACAACAAAGGAGATAAGAACATACAATAGGATAAGGATAGTCTTTTCAATAAACAGTATCAGGAAAACTGAATAGCCAAATGCAAAAGAATGAAAGTAGACTACTATCTTACAGAAAAAAATCAACTCAAAATGGATTATAGATGAATATAAAACTTGAAACCGTAAAACTTCTAGAAGAAAGTGTAAGAAAAAAGCTTCTAGATATCAGTCTTGGTGGTGATTTTCTTTTGGATTTGACACCAAAATCAAAAACAAGAAAGTAAAAACAAGTGGGACTATATCAAACTAAAAAGTTTCTGTCCAGCAAAAGAAAAGACAACCTATAAAGTGGGAGAAAGCTTTTGTATATCTTATCTGATAAGGCGTTAATATCCAAAATACATAAAAATTCCTACAACTCAATACAAAAAAACAATTCAATTAAAAAAGTGGGCAGTGGTGGGGCACCTGGCTCAGTCGGTTGAGCATCTGACTCTTGATTTCCACTCAGGTCATGATCTCAGGGTTGTGGGATCGAGCCCCAAGTTGGATTCGGCACTCAGTGTAAAATCTGCTTGTCCCTCCCCCTTTGCTCCTCCCCCAGCTCTCTCTCGCTCTCAAATAAATAAAATATATATTTTTTAAATGGGCAGAGGATCTAAATAGACATTTTTCCAAAGAAGACATCCAGATGGTAAAAAAACACATGAAAAGATGCTCAACAGCACTAATCATCAGGGAGATGCAAATCAAAACCACAATAAGGTATCACCCCACGTTGATGGCTATCATCAAAAAGATAAGAAATAAGCATTGGTGAGGATGTGGAGAAAAGGGAACCCTTGAGCCCTGTTGGTAAGCATGTAAATTGGTACAGCCGCTTTGGAAAACAGTATGGAAGTTCCTCAAAAAATTAAAAATAGGACTACCATATGTTGCAGTAATTCCACTTCTGAGTATTTACCCGAGATCTGAAATCACTATCTTTTTTTTATCTTTTTTATCTTTTTATCTTTTTTTATCTTCTTTATCTTTTTTTATCTTTTTTTCTTATGTTAAGTTAGCCACCATATAATACATCATTAGTTTTTGATGTAGTGTTCAATGATTTGTTAGCTGCATATAGTACACGGTGCTCATCACAACACGTGCCCTCCTTAATACCTATCATCCAGTTATTCCATCCTCCCACCCCCCTGAAATAACTATCTTGAAAAGATGTCTGCACTCCTGTATCATATATATATATATATAATGTACACACACACACACACAATGAAATATTTTTCAGCCATAAAAAAAACACCCTGCCACTTGTGACAACATGGATGAACCTTGAGGACATTAGGTTAAACAAGAAGTCAGGCAGAGAAAGACAAATACTGTATGATCTTGCTTATGTATGAAATGTCAAAACAACAAAACAAACTCATAGAGGACAAATTGGTATTTGCCAGAGGCAGGAGTTAGGGGTGGGGAAAATGGGTAAATGTGGTCAAAAGGTACAAACTTTCAGTTATAATATAAACAAGTCCTGGAGATGTAATATATAGCATGATGACTATGGTCAATAATACCGTATTCTATGTATAAAAATTGTTGAGAGAGATCTTTTTTTTTCTTTGTTGTGGTATGTTAGTCACCATAAAATACATCATTAGTTTTTGATACAGTGTTCCAGGATTCATTGTTTATGTGGGAGAGAAGATCTTAAAAGCTCTCATCCCTCCCCAAAATTTGTAACTATATGTAATGATGGATGTTAAATAGACTTATTGTGGTAATCATTTCAAAATATATACATATACCAAATCATTATGTCGTACACCTGAAACTAATACAATGTTATATGTCAATTATATATCAATTAAAAAAATAGCTGGAATAACTATATTAATTTCAGACAAATCAGAGTTGATGCTGACAGAACTAGGATAAATTAACAAACCCACATATATATCTGAAGATTTCAAACCTACTTTCTCAGTAATTGACAGAACAAGTACACAGAAAATCATTAAGAAGAAAGAAGACTTAAGTACTATAAAGAAGTTTAATATGATTGACATTCACTCTACACAAAAATCACCAGAATATAAAATTTTCTCAAGTGTATTTAAAATATTCATCAAGGTACTCCATATGCTGGCCAATAAACTAAAAGTCTCAAAACATTTTAAAAAACCGAAATCAGGTTCATTCATACAACCTACTATCCACTACTAATAACAAAAAGATACTCAGAAAATTCTAAATATTTGGAAATAAACACACATAAGAGATATTATAGGATATTTTGAAGTAAGTAAAATGAAAATACAACATATAAAAATTAGTGTCAGCTACAGCATTTCCTAAAGATAAGTTTATACCTTAAAATATTTAGATTAGAAAAGAAGAAATGTTTAAAATCAATAATCTAAGATTTCACTGTAAGAAAAATTAAAGACATAATTAAACCCAAGGAAAACTGAGAAGGAGTACAAGGGATCCTGAGGGAATGTTTTTCTGGTTTTGGGGTTTTTTTTAATTAAAGTATAATTAACATAGTGTGTTATGTTAGCTTTGGGTATACAATATAGTAATTCAACATTTCTATACATTACTCAGCATTCATCAGGATAAGTGTACTCTTAATCCCTTTTATCTATTTAACTCTTTCCCCCACCCTCTGGCAACAACCAATTTGTTCTCCATATATGAGTGTTTTTTTGTCTTTTTTTCTTTGTTCATTTGTTTCTTAAATTCCACATGTGAGTGAAATCATACAGTAATTTGTCTTTCTCTGACTTACTTCAGTTAGCATTATATCCTCTAGGTCCATTCATGTTGCAAATGGCAAGATCTCATTATTTTTTTATGGCTGACTAATATTCCATTTTATATATACACACCCACACCCCATCTTCTTTATCCATTCACTTATCGATGGACACTTGGGTTGCTTCCATATCTTGGCTATTGTAAATAATGCATAAATATAGGGGTGCATATATCTTTTTGAATTAGTGTTTTCATTTTCTTTGGGTATACACCCAGTAGTGGAATTACTAAATCATATAATAATTCTATTTTTGATTTTTTAAGGAAATTCCGTATTGCTTTCTAAATGGCTGTACCAGTTTACATTCCCACCAACAGTGTTGTGTTTTTGATTTTAGCTGTTCTGCAGATATGAGGTGATATCTTACTGAGGTTTTGATTTGCATTTCCCTGATAATTAGTGATGTTGAACACTTTCTCATTCGTCTGTTGGCCATTTGCTTCTGATGGAAATGTTAGATGTCTTGATTGTGGTGATAGTTACAAAGGTATAAACATGAAAAAACCAAACATTTGACTAAATGTATCGAACTTTATACTTTAAATGGGTGCATTTTATTGTAAATAAATTTTACATCAGTCAAGTACATTTTTACTTATTTATTTATTTAAGATTTATTTATCTGAGAGAGAGAACTTGGAGGGGGCAAAGGTAGAGGGAGAGAAAAACTGTCATCTTGGTATTTGTTTGCTATTTATTCTAATGGCCTTTTTTCATCTTTCCTGCTTTCTTTCGGATCAATTATATTTTAGTCCCATTTTTGTCTCCATTATTGATTAGCTAACTATACCTCTTTATTTTCTTAATGGTTGCCCTAGTGGTTAACTAATGTATCTTTAACTTACCGTGGTCTATCTTCAAGTATGATTGACTGCAGAGAGAATTAGATATTAGAATTAGATAGAATTAGATAGCTAAGTGATTAGAGAGAATAGGGATGAGTGATGAGATTATCAGCAGAGTGAATGCTAGTTATTAGAGGTGTTAATAAATATGTTATATAAATTCTCTTACATCAAAGAGTATAGAGCTAATGATAGATAGATAGCCTAGAATGTGAACTGTTAGAAACATGGAGAATTGATAGGAAATGGCTACTTAAGCAACCCTTGAAGGAATAGTACATCTCTACATATTTCCATACTTATGTGTGTTCTCATGCAGTCTTATATATTATGCCTCTTTAAGGCACTCCTGAAAGCTCAATCACTTTTGGGTGGAAGTAGGTTTATATGTTTGTAGTGGAGAAAGGATGTGTTCAAACAACAATCTTTGCTAACCCTCAGTAGTTTCAAAAAGCATCACTGAATTCTGATGAGCTAGTTTAGACTAGGAAGGATTCTGTCTTCAGCTTTTGAACTTGCATCTGTATGCAATATATGAAAATACTCTTTTTTTGAAAAAGATTATTTGACAGCGAGAGATAACATGAAAGAGAGAGAGAGAGAGAAAAAAACACAAGTGGGGGGAGGGGCAGAAGGGAAAGGGAGAAGCAGACTCCCCTGCTGAGCAGGGAGCCTGATTCAGGGCTCAATCCCAGGACCCTGAGAATATGACCTGAGCAGAAGGCAGATGCTTAACCAACTGAACCACCCAGTTGGTTAAGAATATTTTGAATACATCAAAATATTCTTAATGATGCCAAGTTATTCAGAGGAATTTTATGGTCAACTTCAGTTTAAGGAAGCAGGACAGCTTTTTTAAACAATGATTTTTTTTGTTTTCACAATGTTTTCTATCCCAAAAAACAGGAACTTTTATAGTGAGAGAAGGGCTCTTTCTGGTATGAAGGAATAGTCTAGAAAAGTGAGTGATTCAGAAGAATTTATTCCTACTTTGTTGTGTACTTAATTATAGAAAGTACCTTACTTACCATGTTCCTTCATTACATTTTCCTTAACATATCATTCTCCATTCCCTTTAGTATTCTTTAGATGAGAAATTAAACTTTGTTTATGATTAAATTTTTCAACATTGAATAGGTTTTTATTCTTTAAGGTTTTTTTTTTTTTTAAGATTTTATTTATTTGAGATAGAGCGAGAACAAATGAGAGAGAGCACAAGGAGGGGCAGAGGCAGAGGGAGAAGCAGGCTATCCACCAAGCAGGGAGCCTGAGATGGGGCTGGATTCCAGGACCCTAGCAGAACATAGACGCTTAACTGACTGAGCCACCCAGGTGCCCCTATTCTTTAAGTTTTATACAGAACAATTTTCCTTCTATGTTTGTTAGCAGAAAGAATAAAAGACCAAAATCAACATACTATGAATAAGCAATATGAAAGAGAAAGGCAAAGACTTGCTTCTGGGATAGAAGAACTTCGTGCTAAGTTGATGCAAATAGAAGCTGAGAATTCTGATTTGAAGGTTAACATGGCCCACAGAACTAGTCAGTTTCAGCTGATACAAGAGGAGCTGCTGGAGAAAGCTTCAAACTCTAGCAAACTGGAAAGTGAAGTAAGCTTGAATTAGCTGTTTATATGTACTAACTGTGGAGACAAGAAAAAAGGTACTGTAGTGTTGTGTCAAAGTTGTATGTGTAAGTCCAGATTTATACATCAGTTATAAATTCTTTTAAAATTATATTTGGAAACCTTTGGATTTTAACCTATGTCAAAAGTAAGAAATTACTCTCTAGTGGCTAACAGGTCTCAAATATGGTGGAACTTCTAATGTATTGCAGCCTATTATTTCTTCCAAGTATAAGTTAATATAGCTAATACACATTCACAAGTCAAGGATTTGGATTATGTAATTGGAAGAAAAAGAGTGATAATAGAGGATTTTGAATGTTACAAAAAAAAATGTTTGAATGTTCTTCTAACAGCAGAGTCAGCTGGGAAGCCTGTTAAGCATGCAGATTTTTGGGTACTGTTCTAATGATTCTGGTTGAGTAGGTATGGAGTCATGCTCAGAAATCTGCATTTGTGAACAAGTGCATATGATTCTGATGCAGTTATGCTTGGATTACATTTTGAAAAGTGCATAATGTATGTTTTGTGAGTAACAAAATATTTGATCTTCATTTCTATTGAGGATAGAATAAGGATGTCTTCTTAGGTAATTATAGACCAGGACCACATGTGTATATGTTATGTTCACACTTTAAACTGAGACTGATGCTGTCTGTAGGAGTACTTTTTTTTTTTTTCTGGGTAGGAGTACTTTTAAAATGTCTGATTTCTCATTTTAAAATCTGTAGCCCACACTAAGGAAAAACTTTCATTACATAAGTAATGGAAAAGGAGATTTAGTCAGTCTAAATCTAAATTATAGCCATCCGCTTACTTAGAAAATTATCTAGTACTGAGATTAATAACTTTTTGAATTACAAAATTAGCAGTCTTGTTGAAAATACAGAACAAAGAAGAAAATAAATCACTAATAATTCCACCACCAGAAATAGCTACTCTTAACATTTTATTATACTAATTTCAGTCTTTAACAGCTACTTTTAAGAAATGGATTAGGATGCAGTCATATTTGGACATAGGGGTCAGAATTAAACTACTTATAGATTACATAGATGGAACAATCTGTCATATACCTGATCTTCCCTTCACTATTTTTCTTCTAAATTGTCACTTACCTTTAAAAGTAATTTTTAAAAAATAATTTTTTTTATATATTTCAATGTATTTTCAGATGACAAAGAAATGTTCTCAACTTTTAACTCTCGAGAAACAGCTGGAAGAAAAAATAGTTGCTTATTCCTCTATTGCTGCAAAAAATGCAGAACTAGAGCAGGAGCTTATGGTAAAAATTACTGTTTGGCTACAAATTCACTGTGACTTTAAGGCACTTGATTTGTGACAGCGTGTTTGTTTTAGTATCATTGTTATACAGTATACTGAATAGGAAAGTATAAATTCTAAACTTTTCTGATGATTCATTTTTTGTTTCTATATTTTTAAATCTATAGGCTTATATGGCAAGGTGTTATCTGTAATTTCTGATTTTCATTATAGTAGAATTTTTTTTTAAGGATTTTATTTATTTGACAGAGAGAGAGAGCGAGAGAGATCACAAGTAAGCAGAGAGGCAGGCAGAGAGAGGGAGAGGCAGGCTCCCCGCTGAGCAGAGAGCCCAAAGCGGGACTCGATCCCAGGACCCTGAGATCATGACCTGGGCCAAAGGCAGAGACTTTAACCCACTGAACCACCCAGGCACCCCTCATTATAGTAGAATTTTGAAGGAAATAGTATACTTCTTTGATATGCTTTTCAGTATTTTGAAATAGTTAAATCTTTTCATTTTGATACAATTTTTTGAAATAACCATTTTGTCTTTTCAATAAATGTTGAAATATTTTTGAAGTTTTACATATTAACTACTGTGATTCTTCGAAGAATAGAGTATGACAGATTTAATGCTCTACTTATGTACTTTTATGTAAAACTCGTTCTCAATTATATTCTTTTAAAGTGTATTTGTATGTCTAGGAAAAGAATGAAAAAATAAGAAGTCTAGAAACCAATATCAATACAGAACATGAGAAAATTTGTTTAGCTTTTGAAAAGGCCAAGAAAATTCATCTTGAACAGCATAAAGAAATGGAAAAGCAGATCGAAAGAGTAAGATACTACGTTTTTCTTTTTTTTGTGGCTAAATAATACTCCAGTGTGTGTGTGTGTGTGTGTGTGTGTGTGTGTGTGTGTGTGTATAAAAATATGAGCTTGAAATATAGAGCAATAACATTACCCAGTCTGAGCAAGAGAGAAAAAAAGATTTGGAAAAAGAACAGAGCCTAAGGGACGTGTGGGATAATATCAGAACTGAAACTCTGTACCCATTAAACAATACCTCTCATTATCCCCTCCCACCATCCCCCATCATTCTATTTTCTTCTGTCCCAATGATTTTGACTACCCTAAGTACCTCATGTAAGTAGAATCAAACAGTATTTGTCTTTTCGTGACTGGATTAATTCACTTAGCATAATGTCCTCGAGGTTCATCCATGTTGTGGCATATTGCAGAATTTACTTCTTTTATAAGAATGAATAATATTCTATTGTCTGTATATACCACATTTTGCTTATCCATTTATCTATCAATAGACACTGATTGCTCTGGCCAGAACTTCCAGTACTGTGGTGAATAGAAGTGAAAGGGGACATCCTTGTTTTGTTCCTGATCTTAGAGGAAAAGCTTTCAGTCTTTTACCATTTTCAGTACAATGTTAGCTATAGGTTTTCCATATATGGCTTTTATTAGGTTAAGGTAGTTTTCTTTTATTCTTAGTTTGTTGAGTGTTTTTATCGTGAAAGGGTGTTGAGTTTTGTCAACTTTTCTGCATCAGTTGAGATGATCGTGTGTTTTTTTTTCCTTCATTCTGTTGATATGGCATATTACATTGATTTTTTCAAGTTGAACCACCCTTGCATTCCAGGAATAAATCCCACTTGGTCATAGTGTATAATCCTTTTACCATGGTGCTGAATTTGGATTATTAGTATTATATTGATTTTGGCATTAATGTTCATAAGGGATAATTGATCTGTAGTTTTCCATTTGTGTCTTTGTCTGATTTTAGTATCAGGTTAAATCTGGTCTCAGAATTAGTTAAAAAGCGTTCTCTCTTTCTTTACTTTTTTGGAAAAGTTTGAGAAAGATTGGTATTCTTTTTTTTTTTTTTTTTTAGATTTAATTTATTTGAGAGAGGGAAAAAGAGAGTGTGGAGGGAGGGGCAGAGGAGCAGAGGGAGTGAATCTCAAGCAGACTCCATGCTGAGCATAGAACCCAATGTGTTGCTTGATCCTATGACCCATGAGATCATGATCTCAGCAGAAATCACAAATCAGATACTCAACTGACCAAGTCACCCAGGCACCCCTGAACATTGGTATTCTTTTTTTTTTTTTTAGAGATTTTATTTATTTATTTGACAGAGACACAGTGAGAGAGGGAACACAAGCAGGGGGAGTGGGAGAGGGAGAAGCAGGCCTCCCACCAAGCAGAGAGCCTGATGTGGGTTCAATCCCAGGACCCTGGGATCATGACCCTAGCTGAGAACATTGGTATGCTTTAAATGTTTGGTGGAATTCACTAGTGAAGCTATCAGGTTCAGGGCTTTTCTTTGTTGGGAGCTTTTGATTACTGATTTAACTTCTTACTAGTTTTAGGTCACCCAGATGATCTATTTCTTTATTATATATAGTCTGTAGGTTTTGTATTTCTAGGAATGTGTCCATTTCATTTAGATTATTCAGTTTGTGGGCATATAATTATTGAGTACTCCCTTATAATCTTTTTTGTTTCTGTATAATTGGCAGTACTATCCCCACATTCATTTTTGATTTTGGTAATTTGCATTCTCTGTTTTTTTAATCTACTCAGCTAAAGATTTGTCAATTTTGTTTATTTTTTCTAAGAGTTAAATTTTCATTTCATTGATATACTTTGTTTTCTGTTCTCCATTTTGTTGATTTTTACTGTAATCTTTATTATTTCCTTCCCTCACCTGCCTCTGGGTTTAGTTTGTTCTTCTTTTTCTAGTTCCTTATGTTTTGAAGTTAAATTATTGATGAGATCTTTTTTGTTTTTTTAATGTAAGCATTTATAGCTGTAAATTACCCCTGAGCCCCACTTTGGCTGTGTCTCTTAAGTTTTGGTAAGTGGTAAGTGGTGTTTTTGTTTTCATTTGTCTCCTGATTATCTTTTTTTTTTTTGAATATTTTTTATTTATTTTTTGAGAGAGAAAGAGATCACAAGTAGGCAGAGAGGCAGGCAGAGGGAGAGGGGGAAGCAGGCTCCCCGCTGAGCAGAGAGCTCGATGCTGGGCTCCATTCCAGGACCCTGAGACCACGACCTGAGCCGAAGGCAGAGGCTTAACCCACTGAGCCAACCAGGCGCCCCTTCTGATTATCTTCTAATTTCCCTTGTGAATTCTTCTTCGATTCATTGATTGTTTTAAAATCTGTTGTTTAATTAATGCCCCAATCTTGTGAATTTTTAAATTTTCCTTTCATTATTCATTTCTAATTTCATCTGGTTGTTATTGGAGAAGATACTTTGAATGATATCTGTTCTTTTAAATTTGTTGAGACTTTGTGGCCTAACATGGCCTATCCTGCAAAATGTCCCTTTCACACTTGAGAAAAATGTGTATTCTGTTGTTGAGTAGAGTGTTCTGTATGTGTCTATTAAATCTAGTTGATTTATTCTGTAAGTCCTCTGTTTCCTTACTTATATTCTGTCTGGTCGTCTGTCCAGTTTTTATGAGTGGGGTATTGAAGTTTCCAACTATTTTTGTAGAACTGTCTATTTTCCCCTTCAATTCTGTCAGTTTTTGCCTCATATATTTTGATGGTCTGTCATTACATGAGTAAACTTTATAATTATTATATCTCACTACTATTTTGAGCCTTCTAGTAAATAATGTCCTTCTTTGTCTCTTAAAACCTTTTTTGATATAAAATGCTTTATCTGATATTTGTATATGTACCCCTGCTCTCTTTTGGTTACTTATTTGCATGGATTATCTTTTTCTATCCTTTCACTTTCAACACGTTTGTGTCTTTGGGTCTCAAGTGAGTCTCTTGTAGACAGCATATACAGTTGACCCTTGAACAACATGAGTTTGAACTACATGGGTCCACTCATTTGTGGATTTTTTAAAGTAGTACTGAAATGTATTTTCTCTTATGATTTATTAATATTTTTCCTCTAGCTTACTTAATTATAAGAATATGATACATGTAAGATATAAAATATATGTTAATCTGTTTATGTTATTGGTAAGGCTTTGGTCAACAGTAGGCCATTAATAGTTAAGTTATACACAGACTTTCAACTGCACATGGGGTCAACCACCCTAATCTTTGCATTGTTCAAGGGACAACTGTAGTCGAATCATGTATTTTTATCTTCTGTCAGTCTTTTGACTGGAGAGTTTAATCCATTTATATTTAAAGTAAATACTGATAGAGACTGACTGACTTCTGTCCTCATGCTATTTGTTCTCTATAGGCCTTATAGCTTTTTTTGTCCCTCCTTTCCTACATTACTGTCTCTTTTTGAATTTAATTTGGCTTTTGTAGTGAAATTTTAAAATTATTTTCTCATTTCCATTCTCTTTTGTAAAAATTGTATTGCTAATTTTTGTGTGGTTGTCATGGGTATTACATTTAACATTCTAAAGTTTTATTTTTATAAAAAAAACAAAAAAACAAAAAACAAAAAATAAAGTTTTATTATTCTAATTTGAATTTGTACCAGCCTAACCTCAGTAATATACAAAAATTGTGTCCTTTTACAGCTCCAGTTTCAGTCCTTTCTGATGTTAATGTCACAAAATTATTTCTTTATACATTGTGTGCCCTAAAACATAAGCTAATAATTCGTTCAAATGTATTACTCTCTCAAATTCTATAGAAAAGAAGACTTAGAATTACAAATCAAATTAATAATAATAAATTACACTAACTGGTTTTTTCTTCGTTAAATATATTAGACTCTTAAATCCTATAGAAAACAAAAAATGTAATTACAACTTAATTTCTGTCTCACTTTGGAAGGACAGTTTTGCGAGATAGTGGGATTCTTGGTGGACATTTGTTTCTTTTCAGTAAATCAACATATTGTCTTGGCTTCTGAAGTATCTGATGAGAATCTGCTTGTAATGTTATTGTGGATCCTTGTATGTGATTATTCACTTATCTCTTGACGATTTAAGATTCTTTCTCTGTCTTTTGATTATAATATGTCTTTGTGTGGTTCCCTTTTGAATTCATCTTTCTTGGAGTTGAGATTCTTGGGTGTTTATATCCATGTCTTTCATTAAATTTAGATCGTTTTTTTTTTTTTAAGTTTTTATTTATTTAAGTAATCTCTACACCCAACATGGGACTCAAATTCATAATCCTGAGATCAAGAATTGCATGCTTTTCCAACTGAGCCAGCCAGGCACCCCAAATTTAGACATTTTCAATTATTTCTTCAGATAGTGTCAATGTTCTTTTTTCCCTCTCCTCTCCTCCCATGATCTGCATTTTGGTCTACTGGATGGTGTCCAACAGGTCCTTTAGGCTCTGTTCACTTTTCTTCCATCTCTACTTGTTCTGTTCCTCTGATTTGTTATTTGATTATTTTCATTTGAGTGTTTTCAGAGTTCCTTAGTTTTAATATTTTCTAGTTAACCTTGTTCTGCCATATTTGTATCATATATGTATGTGTTATATATATTACATAATTTTTGCACTTTTGTATGTAATATGCACATATATGCATATACACATATCAGTAATTTCCTATTTTGTCTTCACAAAGGATTTTGAAGTTTTGATAACATCAGTTATTGTTGAAGTTGTGGGAGTGAGAATCTTATACATTTCTAATATAAGCATAAATTTCGATGCACTTTGAAGAGAGATACCTAATGAAATTGGAAATGTGCTTATCTTATAAACAAAGTCCACTTCTAGGTGATCTATTCTAAAGAAACTTTAATACATGCACACAGGATGTATTGTAACATTGTTGTGATGGTGAAAAATAGAATATTAAACTGTTCTTGAGTAGAAGAGAAAAGAAACTGTAGTTTGTTGTTACAATGGAATACTGTACTGTTAGAAAAAGCAATGAACTACATCCACATATGGATACATGGATAACTATCCAGGGATGAATATCTAAAATAATATTGAGTAAAAAAAATCAAGTCGCTAAAACTTGCAGATGTTTTGATATTGTCTGTGTAAAATTTCAAAGCAAAAATACATTACATATTATTCATAGACCTACATATGTAGTAAACACAAAAATCATGTGTGAGAAGCATACCAGAGAATAATACAGACCATATCAGCATAGTACATTTGACCTTTGAACAATTTAGAGGTTAGGAGCACAGTCCCCCTGCACAGTTGAAAATCCACATCTAACTTTTGACTCCCCAAGGCTGTTAAGCCTACTCATGACCAGAAGCCTTGGTGATAATTAAACAGTCAGCTAAAACATATTTTGTATGTTACATGTATTGTATAGTGTATTCTTACAATAAAGTAAGCCAGAGAAAAGAAAATGTGATTAAGAAAATCATAAGGAAGAGAAAAAATACATTTATTGTACTATACTGTAAAAAATCTATATAAGTGGACCTATGTAATTCAAACATGTGTTGGTCAAGGGTCAGCTGTATTGATGAGGGAGGATATCAACTGTATTGATAAGAGATAAGACCTGGCCATGTGATTTCATTTCTTCTCTCTCAAGAGAAAGTGAAGGAAATTTGGCAAAATGCAAAAGTCTATGTAATTTCAGTCATAATTTAACATGGGAGTATTATATTCTTTTCTGTATTTAACATGTTTCATGATTGTTAAAAAATTATATGAAAGTTAATAAATTGTGTTTTAATGTTTAGCTTGAATCTCAACTAGAGAAAAAAGACCAACAGTTTAAAGAACAAGAAAAGACTATGTCCATTTTGCAGCAAGATTTAATATGTAAACAACATCACCTTGAATCGCTAGACAGACTCCTGACGGAAAGCAAAGGGGTAAAATCATCTTTGTAAAAGTGCTGTTTATTGTATTTATTTATTTATTTTTAAAAAGGATTTTATTTATTCATTTGAGAGAGACAGAGATAGCAAGGGAGTGGGAGAAATAGACTTTGAGCAGGGAGCCCAATGGGGGGCTCGATCCCAAGACCCCAGGATCACGACCTGAGCCAAAGGCAAACATTTAATTGACTGAGCCACCCAGGCGCCCTGAAAGTGCTGTTTAAAAGCTGACTACGTTTCTATAACCTACCTTTAATTCTAATTAAATCAATTGTTTAACAGCCCTTTGGTAATGCTAAAATAAAAATATTTATACATGTACTCATATTTTTGCTACCAATCTGTGTGTTTTCAGGAGATGGAAAAGGAAAACATGAAGAAAGATGAAGCTTTGCGAACATTACAGAACCAAGTATCTGAAGAAACAATCAAGGCCAGTATACTAATTTTTTAAAACTTTTTTAATAGAGACATTCTGTAGCTTTTTACATTTTTCTCTGTAAATTGTAAAAATTATTTATATAAAAACTCATAAGATTTTACCTGAGTCAGTGAACTTAGTTTCTGTGAGTATATTTTCTTCATTGCGAATTATAATCTTATTTAATTGTTGATAATCTGTTTTGTGGATTATCTAACCACTTTTTTTTTTTTTGCCTTAAGTAAGGCTTCTTTTTTAACAAAAAATGTTTTTTTTTAACTGTAGCGACTTATTGACATTACCAGTAAAGAATTAACAGAAGATGTGAAGGGAGATGAATCTACAAGTAGTCGAGTTTTGCTTCTTTTCACCAGTATTGCTATAAGGTTAATTAGGGGATAAAATCAGAATTTCCGGATAAAATACAGTTTTATGGCTACTCTGTCTTCATGGTTAAAAGAATGGGTTTGGGAGCTAAGTTGACTTGACTTTCAGTTCTGATTTCAGAGTGCTTGCTAGTTAACTTTAACCCTGGCTAGGTTATTTAAGTCTCTGAACTGTAACTTTTTCATCAGTAAAATAGAGATAATAGTACTCTGGAGGAAGGTCAGTATGAGGAGGAGATGAAATGAGGTACCTATAATGCTTAGCACATACTCAGTTACTCAAAGTTTAATAAGTATTTATGATATATTTGATATTTCTCCTTTGCATTTTTAATGTTAAAAATAGGTCCAAACATGCTGTTACCAGCATGTTTATTCTGTCATATATGGCTTGAATATAAGGAACATTTTAAAAATCCAGTGTTATTTTTGCCTAGTACTCTGTTTTTAATTCATTTTGTTACCAAGCATGCCCATGTAAACACAATTATATGTTTATCCATAACTTTCATATATTCTTCAAAACTTTAAACATTTAATGCCATGTCAGTTCATTTCCTCATGTAAAAATAACATGTAACATCATTAATATGAAAAAAATCATTATAAAAGTTATAGGCATGAAATAATTTCATTAAATAAAATCTATATTGCCACTTACCTCCTGTTTTTTATTAAACTGCGTAACACTTCTAGTAGCTTATTTCCATATGTTAATAACCAGATATTAAAATCAGTAAGAGAAGAAATTATATTATCAGGTTTTATTCCCTTAATAGCTTTAGGTTTGATGTTATTGGGGCAAATACCAAAATGAAGAAGAAATATAGAAACAACATTCCTATGACTCAAGCTATACCAAACCTAACATACAGGATATTTGTACCAACAAAATTGAAGTTCGAAATCTAGTTTCTTCCTGATATGTCATTACCACCTTCCCTTCTTGACTTTGGCTATGCCCTTCTACATACCTCTATTTGTTCTTTGCATAAAATATTATGAATTTTAAAAAAATTAATTTTTTAAAGTAACCCAGCAAAGAATATATTCTTAACAATTGGTAAATTCTTTAAAAATGCAGTCAATTCAACCATTAACAAAGGAAATACAAATATAGTTAATGAAATCACAAAAATTCTGAATTTTCTATCTGCAGGAGAGTTGTAAGCATCAATTTAAAGTTATAGCAGTTACAAAAGTATGATTAATGAGAACTAGAAGATTGATGGGAAATTCTGAACAGAAATAAGAAACCAATAAATTAAAGCAATTATATTACGTGTTGTTAAATAGAATATTGAGAGGGTGCCTGTTAGATTTAGATTTTGTTTACTTACTTTGTTTTGTTTTGTTTTGCTTTTGTATTCCACTCTGGATTTTTTTCTTTTCCCAAAGAAAGTCATAAGTGGAAAACAACAACAACACAAAAGAACTTAGCTGCTTTTGTTGAAGATAGGTAGACTAGAGCCCATACCTAGTTACCCCCAGACTATACTCCTGAGGAAGTTCTTTGGTTCAACAAAGCGGTGTCTTTGTTTTCATTTTATTCATTTATGTCCATATATATACATGTGTATTTATAGGTGGTTTGTATGAGGTGAATAATGCTTATACATATGAGATTTAGACTCTCAAACTCCTTGTTCAAATAATAAATCCAACAGAGTAGTAAGTGTTCTGGGTTTTATTATTTTTAAAACTGATTTATTAATTTTAATTAAATTTTATTTTGAAAAATTCTAAACCTGCAAAAAAATGGAAAGAATAGTACAGAGAACATTTGTGAACCCTCTGCCTAGATTTACTGTCTATTAAACTCTAGCTACGTTCGTTTCATTCTTCCTACACACACATGCACACACATACCCACTTGTGCACGCACCCACCCTATCTCATATGTACACATATCCTTTTTGCCAGACCACCTGAGAGAAGGTTGCAGATGTCATAAGACTTTACACCTTTAACATTTAAACTTGTGTCTCCTGTGAACAGAAACTTTCTCCTACATGACTACACCACTCTACACACCAGAAAAAGTAAAAATTAATTCAGTGACATCATTCAACACACAGTTCATACTGAAATTTTTCCAGTTACTTAAAATTGTTTTTTATAGCGTTGCTACTCAAAGCATGGTCTGTGGACTAGCAACATCAGCATCACCTAGAAACTTGTTTGACTTGCAGAATTTCGGCTATACCCCGGACCTACTGAACAGAATTGGAATTAAGAAAGGAAGTGAATTGCTTCTGGTGCAAAATTTAGGGAGATGCTTACTCTTGGGGTTGTATAAGTGTAGCGTTGGCACTTGGCATGACGCTGAGAGTGAGTGCCTCCTTAAATTTTGAGCCCATTTCTCCTGTCTTACCTCATCCTAATCCTTGCCCTTCTACTGAATCAGAATCTGTATTTCCATAGGATGCCCAGCTGATTTGTATGCCCATTAAAACCTTGAGAAACACTACTTCAGCTCGTTCTTGTTCTTTTTCCCAATCTAGGATTCATTTATAATTACATGTTGCATTTGGCACTTTAGGTTTCCCTGAACTCACTCTTTCCTTCTGTTCTTCTTGATACTGAATCTTCTGAAAAGTCTGGGTCAACTAGAACACCACATGAGTTATACTGTGTTCTTCTGCATCCCATCAGGAAGCACATGTCAGACTACCCCATTACTAGCATTGCCAATATTGGCACTTTATTTAAGTTGATTACTGCTAGATCTCACCATGTGAAGGGCACATTTTTTTCCTTTATAATTAATAAAGTGTGCAGTGATTCTTTCAGGCCATGTGAATGTACTGCTCCTCCACAACGTATAACCAGTGGTTTTAACATCTAGTGATAAAGCTTGCCTGAATTAGTTTTTACATTATTAATTATCAGGTGTGATATTCTGACAGTCACAGATTTTATTTTTTCTCTGTGCGTGGGAGGTGATACAAGTGCCAGTGCTCATTCTCAGGGTAAGAAAGAAAACTAAAAAATAAAACCCTCAGCAAAAAAAGAAAGAAAGAAAACTCATAAGTATTTATATCTTTCATAAAACAAATGTTAATTTAAAAATTATTACTAGGGTAACAATTTATTAACAAGGACAACAGTTCAAAATTACCAGCTTTTTAGCTCTTAATGGTTATATTCACAGGCTATAGGGACAATCCTCGAAAGCTGTCTTTCAAGATTCTCTATTTAGAAATAAGAGTTGCAAAGATAATTTCATGATATAGAATGAATAGTGTCTGCAAGAGGGAGCATTTTTCTCTTTTTCTCATCTTGAGATTTCTTTTACACCTTCAAGATGACTTATGAGAATGCTACTGGATTAAGGGGAAAAAAACCACTCCTGAGAAGCTCAGAATTACACAAAGAAGCAAGACAGGCATCTTTTTGACAGATGGGATATGGAGCACATGTGCAAATTGTGGCCCTTGAACTAATTTTTGTGAAAAAATTGTACTGAATTTGTGTTGCTTTTTGCTCATTTGCGATTTAATATCAAGTTGGTATAAAGCATTTGCAGCTATGCGAACACTTGAACCAAGATACATTGCTCCCTTTCTGAAAATGTTTTCACTGCAAATGCAGCCTCCTAAGTTTTTTTTCTAGCTAACAAAAACATTTTCATTTTCTTTGTGACTTCAGCACAGAGTATTCACACCATAGCATTATTAGCACAGTACACTAGTTTGTACTCACTTTACTATTTTTCTTGAAAAAGGGAACTTAAGAAATAGGCTTAAATGTTGCTTACTGTTTTAGGTAAATGTCTTAGGGCACTTGGTCTACAGGTTCTTGGCAGTTGGCCCCAGTCTGTCTTTCTGATCTAATCTCCTAAATACCCATCTCCTATAAATTAATACCCTTCGTACCCTAAACTGCCAACTTCGCACCATTCCTTTTCACACTGTCTTGTCTCTGGACATACTCCCTCTTCCTGGAATGCCCTTCTTCACTTGTTCATGTTCTGTTTATTCTTCAGGACTCTAGCCTCTGATTTCCTAATTTCCAATAAAAAATTAGTTTTCTAAATAAATCTTTCCTGTAATAGCATTTTGTATCCTGAGTTTGAAGCAGTTAGGTAACATTAGGAGATAAACCTGTAAAATATTACACATATAATAAGCACTCATTAATATTAGTTGATTTTTCTTTTTTTTGCTTTTCTCCTGCTTAGGTCAGACAGCTAGATTCAGCACTGGAAATTTGTAAGGAAGAACTTGCCTTGCACTTGAATCAATTAGAAGGAAATAAGGAAAAGTTTGAAAAACAGCTAAAGAAGAAATCTGAAGAGGTAAATTAGCATTTTTGTTAAAAAGCGTATTTTTCACATGATTTCTTTTTGAGATATTGTTTTTAAGATTCTTTAAAAGTACATCTTTTATCAGTAGCTAATAAAAAACCCTTTCCGTTAAGGGGCGCCTGGGTGGCTCAGTCAGTTAAAGCTTCTGCCTTGGGCTCAGGTCATGATCCCAGGGTCCTGGGATCAAGCCCCCATCGGGCTCCCTGCTCAGCTGCTTCTCCCTCTGTATAACCTTAGTGAAGAATTCCTTTATTTCTTTGTTAGAATTTATAATATAAATTTAAAATAAATTCTATTTTTAAAATTAAATGTAAACTTTAAACCTTAAATTCATGTTTAGAAATAGTCCCCCAAAAATGTCCATCAGAGTTGACTTGAATGTATCAGAAAGTTCCAACCAGAAAAATAGAATCCTTTCTATATCTTTAAAATGGAGAGAATTTCATGCAGAGAATTAGATTCACGGGTGATGGAAGAGGGGAGAAGCAAACAAAGCATCATCAGATGACTCAGATTATCATAAGCAAGGACCTACTACCATCATCAGTCATAGAGAAATATCAGGAAGAGATGCTATGATTATAGTTCAGAAGCAGGCTGCCTAGTGGAGCAAGGTCCACAAAGGAATCTGTCTAATTGAAACTGAGGCCATAGAGGAGGAGAACTCTGGGTCCCTCCCATTGGCTAAATCTTTCTGTTATCCAGAAGGGAATTTCCTGCAATACCTGGAGCAGGGCAGAGGAAGGCATGCATAGATCTAAAAGCAAATATGTAGTTGACTAGCACTCCAGACTTAGATATATCACATAATTATATAAGTTTAGAGATTAAAAAAGGAAATCTTCGTATTTTATTGGTCCTGTCTTCTTCCTTCCATGTCTCTCCATGAAGGCTTTTATAGCATCTTTGACAGACAGGGATATATTTCTCTACTGCAGTATATGGAATTTAAATTACCTCAACAATGGATACTTTGACTTTTTAAAATAAAAATATTATTTTTATTTTATTATTTTATTAGAAAAATAATATTTTTATTTTACTATGAACTTCTTCAAACATTATTTAAACATTTTTTTGATAGCCCTCACTATACTTCAGTGTAAATGGACTTGGTAGAGATGGAATCTGGAGACAAGCAGTGTTTGTAACAAGACAGTTTGTGGAGCTTTACACTTTGTGTTCTCAGAAACTGCATCAGAGACTAGGGTGGATAGTAAGCATTTACCTAAAATGAACTTAGAATTATTTCCAAAACAACTGGAAATATAAACCTAGGCTCCAAACTGAATTAGAAATCAGAAGTAGTAGTCAAGTATGTACAACTATACTAGGGAATAAGTAAATTAGATTTGCACTTTTCATTGCTGCTGAATTATTCTCTCAATACATGTGTATTTGGCTTACTTAACAGATTATCTTTCACTCTTTCACATATATTGATAAGAAACGGAGAAAAATCCAATTACTGTTTCCTTTGTTTCTTGCGTACCACCTCATACATTTATTTACTTTTGAGTTATTTGTCTTTAGAGCAAATTTTAATATCAATGCTGGTAAATATAATTACAGTTGACCCTTGAACAATGCAGAGGTTAGGGGTGCTGACCCCTCCCCGCCATGTACTTGAAAATCCCCATATAACCTTGGATTTCCTAAAAACTTAACTACGAATGGCCTACTGTTTACTAGACACCTTACCATAACATAGATGATTAACACATATTTTCTGTTATATGTATTATATACTGCTTTCTTATAATAAAGTGAGAGAAAAGAAAATGTGATTAGGAAAATCATAAGGGAGAGAAAATACATTTACAGTTCTGTACTGTAAAAACTCTGCATGAGTGGACCTGTGTAGTTCAAACCCATATTGTTCAAGAGTCAGCTATATTATCTTATATCAGACTTCTGAGGTTTTCATTATATATAGCTAGGTTTTAGAAAATTGGATTTGATTCATAGTTCATCCATTCTTTTAGTAATAGATGATGTTATAAAGATGTTTTAAAATCTTGTAAGTCAGTAGATATTTCCAAATCACATACTAGCTGAATAATTAAGTGACCCTAGAGCATACTGGTAAAAAGTTATCCTGTTGTAAAAACTAAATGCTGATTATCCACCACAAAAAGCTAATAAATAGTCCTCTGAAATTTTGCCTCAGGCAAATATTATTTTCCACATGTAGAAGTAAGTACATTTATGATTAAAATAATAGTAACTTTGGAGTTCTGAATCATTTTGAAAATATTTTAATTCCATATTAAAGTGCTTTAAAAAGTGATAAAAGTATGATGCAAAATTACGTTGTTAACATGATAGGAGAAAATAAACACAAAATAGATGTGAATAAGCCTAAACATTTTTTGCATAAAATCAATCATTTTATTGATTTTTTTTTTTCAAATTGATGGACTTAAATTTTGAGAAGTTGGCATCATCATATTATCGTATCCGTAACTTTTCTGGGTTATATTTTATTTAATTAATTAATTTAAAGATTTTTACTTTTTATGAGAGAGAAAGAGAGCATGTGAGCAGGGGGAGGGGCAGATGGAGAGGGAGAGGCAGAGAATCTGAAGCAGACTCCTCACTGAGCACGGAGCCTAACTCAGGGCTTGATCTCACAACCCTGAGATCATGACCTAAGCCAAACCAAAAGTCGAACGCTCAACTGACTGAGCTACCAAGGCACCCCTGGGTTATATTTTATTTTTGTAATAATTGTGAGAGTATTTTTCCTTCAAATAGAGATTAATCTAGATAAAGTTAATTGTCAAGTAGATTTTATAGTATAAATTCTACTTTCTTCTTGACCCGAATTATAAAATGATAAATCCTTTAAGAAAACTATTCTCTGAAAATAATAACTTAGTACAGAATATAATGTAATATCTATTTCTTATATTTTAAAGTCAAGTGGAAGTTAAAGGGTAGTGCAATAAAATGCCACTTTAAATTGAATAGATGCAGGTTGATACTCAATATTTTTAATTGAAATTATTTTGCCAGTGGCCAGGTTGCTGAAATAAATTTTTTATTGTTATTATGTGGTATGGTTTCTTGATATTTTGGCTAAGACTTATCTTTTTTTTCCTCTGTTTCATCTTATCTTAATATTTTGTTCATCTTTTTCTTTGACTAGGAAAGTAAGACAGGATGTTCCAAGAAAGAAAAAATAGTATTTAAACTTTTCTTGCAGGCAAGTCAGTTCTATATAAAATAAACTACTGCACTAAGTGTGATCTGCAGTTTTCTTGGGGGCCAGCAAGTAAAACAAAGAAAACAGGTGATACTGATACATGTTTGCACTAAATAAATTATTCTCATGTAGACAAAATTAAGTAGATTGGCATAAAAAGAGGACTATAATAATAGAATAAGAAATTGTTTGCCGAAGGTTCTCCAAGTTTACCGTGTCATCATATAATGAAGAAATGTGAAACTTAAGAGCTTCTCATCATGAGCAAAGAATATTTGGCCCCTGAGCCCTTCATGATGCTGCTGATTGTTCAGCTGCTGGATAATTGGAAAAAAGGACTAAATCAGGGTTATCTTCCACTATTTCCTAGCAGTTTAAAATTCCTTTCTTTTGGAATACTTATCGGAAAGATATTTTTTGCTTTAAAGGAATGACTTTTATCTTCCTTCATGTTAAAAATAGTTATTATGTAAGCAACAGTAAGATATTTTTTAAAGATTTACCTACAATCCACTTTCTCATATATAAGTTTTCAGTTTTCTATTTGCCCGAATGTTTTTCATAATTATGTTAATGAAATGTAATTCTGGGGGGCTTTTTCCACTTAATTTCATTTTGTAAAATGTATTTCCTACTGTCTTTTAAATTATGATTTTAGGGGCCCCTGGGTGGCTCAGTGGGTTAAAGCCTCTGCCTTCGGCTC
>CM052900.1:96126901-96146276 GCA_028534135.1 Potos flavus | reverse complement strand
ATTAAATAAATAAAATCTTAAAAAATAATAAAATGATGCAACCATTTAAAATTATTTATTTATTTATTTATTTATTTATTAAATATTTTATTTATTTATTTGACACAGAGAGAGAGAGATCACAAGTAGGCAGAGAGGCAGGCAGAGAGAGAGGGGGAAGCAGGCTCCCCGCTGAGCAGAGAGCCCGTCGCGGGGCTCAATCCCAGGACCCCTAGATCATGACCTGAGCGGAAGGCAGAGGCTTTAACCCACTGAGCCACTCAGGCGCCCCGGTTGCATCATTTTAAATCCAATTGCTAGATCATCATTTATTAAACTTTCTCCTTTTGGGAGCACATAAAGAATATTATAAAATAAGTATTAAATTATGCTGCATTGTTTTTTGTTGTTGTTGTTTTGTTTTGTTTTTTGTCAGAGAGAGAGAGAGAGAGAGATCACAAGTAGGCAGAGAGGCAGGCAGAGTCAGAGGGAGAAGCAGGCTCCCTGGCGAGCAAGGAGCCCGATGTGGGACTCGATCCCAGGACCCTGGGATCATGACCTGAGCCGAAGGCAGCTGCTTAACCAACAGAGCCACCCAGGCGTCCCTATGCTGCATTGTTAATATGATTTTTAAAATAATTTCTTTGGGCAGATTTATTGGATTTGGATTACTACTAGGAGAAAGGGAATTTTTTTCCTTCTTAATAGGTACTTCCAGATAATTTTAAAGGTATCTTTTAAACCAATTTTAGGGACCAGCATAGTCAAGTCCTAAATTTGGAGTGAATGAATACAGTTTCTTAGTTGATACTGTCATTCTTTTATGGGTTTTTTGGAGCATGAATATTCACATACTTTACTGAGATATCATTTTACAAACAGCAGTAGTAGTAATGATAATATAATACATAGCACCTAACATTTATGCAGTGCTTTTATGGCTATCGTGTATTCTCAGTCAGGAGAAAAGGGTCATTATATGGAGTGTGGCTTCCTGGGTTCTCTCCTTTCTCTGGGAGGGGTTCACATAAAACATGTTCCTTTCTATAGCAGTGAAATGTGGCAATATGTGTGCAGTGTTTGTGCCCAGAGAAGCCTGTTTATGACTCAAAGTTCAGGTTTTTTATTGTGGGTTGGTCACCTAGGACAAACATCAAAATTACAGACTCCCAGAAGGAAAGCATAATCCAGTGCCATAGCCAGGCAAAACAATCTCATCACTTAGGGAATGTTTCAAAAGCCACATTCCCAGACACCAGCCAGGAGTCAGCCTTATAAGCAGGCCTTTCTAACACATACTCCCATCAGAAAAGTGAACCTGCCCTTCCATATAACAAACAATAGCCATAAGTACAATCATCCGACGTGACAAGTGAAGATAATAAGGAAGACGGCTTTGACGTATTATGACTTTTTATTTGAAATGTCATTTTAATGAGAAATGTATATATTTATTAGGTATACTGTTTACAGAAAGAACTAAAGATAAAAAATCACAGTCTTCAAGAGACTGCTGAGCAGAATGTTATTCTACAGCATACTCTACAGCAACAGCAGCAAATGTTACAACAAGAGACAATTAGAAACGGAGAGCTAGAAGACATTCAAACTAAACTTGAAAAGCAGGTATATTTATTGGTCAAAATAGTTTCACTTGTTTGAAATAGAAATTTTAAAAATCGATAATTAATATTTTGTTTTATTGCTATTTACCTCACAGATTTCATATTATAAGAAATATTCTGTGTTAACATTGAAAAATGGGTGAAGTTGTATTTGTTTGTATTCTAACCTGCATCTTGAATACCGTGGGCACATTTTTGTCATCCATAGAACTTAGTTATAATTTAGACTTCTTCATGCAATCATGGTTTTGGATCAGGATGCGTGATAATCCCTAAACAAATGCTAAAGCAGTGCACTACAGGAAAATCCCAAAGGAAACTACTTACTTCTAAAAATAAGTTTTTACTCCAGTGAAAAAATCCCAGGAATTTTATACTAGAATTGAATCTTTTCTTTCATTCATTACCAGTTCATCTGAATTCTTCAGACAGATATTTCATTTTTTTTTGTTCTTCAAATTTCACAAAAATGTATAAATTAGAAAATGATAGTTCCCTGTAATCTCACAACACCTCACCTTTTTGTCATTTGGATGGCTGTTTATCTACATATTCTGAATTCGTCCTCAGCCTCCCCAGTAGAACTAAAGAATCACTCATTACTTGCAAACATATCAAGCAGGTATTCTCTGTTTTCCTTTTTTTTAGAGACAGCTGTTCTGCAGCTCTCCATCCCTTTTGTTAAAGTCTTCATCCGGAAGCATTTCTTCATCTTATCTGTGTTTGATTCCCACTCTCTAAGTCCCTTGTTGTTGACTCTGGCTTGTAGAATTGATTAAAATTCTTATTCCTTCTGAAGTTGTTTTCATTTCCATAATGATTTTATGGTTTTCGTCTCTTTTTTTTTTTTTCCCCCTTAAATCTACGAGTTCGTTTGTATTTTTAATTTGGTAAATTTTTTTTCTTCTTCATCTTTGTTTTAAGAGATTTTTGTATGTTCTTTAACTTCTTTGAGGGTCTAAAGAAGTTTATATCTAAATATCTCCGTAGTATTTGGAGTAAATTTTCCAGT
This sequence comes from Potos flavus, assembly GCA_028534135.1. NCBI lineage: Eukaryota > Metazoa > Chordata > Mammalia > Carnivora > Procyonidae > Potos > Potos flavus. The sequence continues at coordinate 96,143,660 of CM052900.1, read as the reverse complement.
GTATACAGTATTCTCTTTCTGTCTTTCATTCATGTTCCTCTATGCATAGATTCCATGTTAGATCCTTTCGGATTATTACTCTTTAGATTCTTTCTGCTTATGAGTGTGCTATTTAATAAAACACAGAGTGTGTGGGTTTTGGTGATTCCCTTTAGTTTTTACCTGGGTACTATTTTATTTTATTCTCGGTACTATTTAATTTTATTCTTGGTGTGGATATTAATAACTTCTAATCTGTATTCAGTTCTTTAGTGAGAGGTTTTAGAAGAGCAGAGAGGATATTAAAGTCATTAGCCAGAGATTAAGAGCACAGTCAATGTTCATTGAAAACATGGAGTGGCTGAGATTAACTAGGGAGAAAATACAGAATGAGAGGTGGAAAGATTGACTTGGGCAGATGTCTGTGAGATGCGGTACATAGAAGCCAAAGTAACTATTTCATGAAATTAGGAATGATAATTGGTGTCATGGGCTGCTGAAATCAATATCAAGTAAAATGAGGGTTGAGAAATGTCCACTAGAATGATCAACATAGAGGTCATTAGTGACATTGCTCAGTTTCTGTAGAATGGCTAAATTGCTTTGGGTTGAGAAATGAATGAGAAGTGAGAAGATGATACAACAAGCATAGAAAACTGAGAAATTGGGCTTTGAAGAGGAGGAAAGAAAGGGTGGTGGTGGTAGTTGGAGACAGGTAGAGGTATGGATAGTTTTTTATGATGGGAATGTCTTGAACATGTTTAAATGCTAATATAAAAACAAGCCAAAAGGAGAGAGTAGTGATAGTCAATAGTATGAGTTCCTGAGAAAGTGGGTAAGTTCCTGAGAAAATGAATCTAGAACACCAGTAAAGCAATTTGACTTATATAGGAGGAAAAATACCTCTATCAATAGGAGCAAATGCAAGTGGTAACATTTGAGGGCGGTTGGGAATTTAGAAATCCTTCACTGAATGAGCCAATTTGTGAAGAAGGAAAGCAACATAGTTTGACAAGCGAAGAAAACATTTCAAATGAAAAGGGGAACATTAACCATTATTTTGTTCAGTTCTTGTAAATCCTATTTTGCTGTTATGATGTGGCTACTTCTATAAATATGTATATGAATGAAATATCCTACGCGAAGTTAAGTTTTGCTTTTTTTTCCTGAAACATTTGCTTCCTGGTCTGTACTTTGAGTTTTATAATACATCTTGAAACTGATGATAGGCTAGACTACATAGTTATGTAAATATTTTTCTTCCAAAGAATGAACTTAAAATACTTAAAGAAAATTATATTTACAAGGTATCAAAACTGGAACAAGAACTTCAAAAACAAAGGGAAAGTTCAGCTGAAAAGTTGAGAAAAATGGAGGAGAAATGTGAAGCAGCTTCACGTGAAGCCGATTTAAAAAGGCAAAAAGTTATTGAGCTTACTGGCACTGCCAGGTAAAATGAATATGTTACTTTTTCTTCCTATTTCAATATCAGTAGGTACCTGAATTTCAATATCAGATAATGTTAAGTGAAGCATTTGCTTAAGGATTTAATTTCTTTACAGCCTGCGTTCTTATTAGCATTTTGTTTGTACCTTTATGCCTTTTTTGTATTATATTTTAATATCCTTTATCCTCTTATTGTATTATAAGTTCCTTAAGGCCAAAATAATTTCCGGTTTATTTTTGGGTCCTTCCACAACAATTAGCATAGTTCCCTATACCTCATAGGCACTCGGCAACTGCTGTGTTATATTAAATTGTGACTAGTGTTAAAAGTTTTAGGCAAAGATGTACTCATTGAAAACTTTCATGGTGTCTAATTGTTTATGGGAAAGAATAACTTAAAGGAATACAACAGTGGTTTTGAGCCTTAACTGAACATTAAAATTACCTGAGGAGCTTTAAAAAGTACTGATGCCTTGGTCTCACCTCTAAGGATTCTGATTTAATTTGGCTAAGCCGGGCCCAGGAATCAATAGTTAATTGGTTAAGAAAGGGAGCCATAAGATGAAAGCATTCCCCAGCTTCCCCAGACCTCTCATGCTTTGTCAATAAGAGCTTACATAATTAATAATACACTCATAATTAACCCACCATGCTATCAACAGGAACCAAGTATTAACTTAGGCACTTGAACTAGGACCCTACATCCCCAGGTTCTTTCTCTCCCACTGACAGGAGTAAAGATCAGGCCTTGTGCATTGAGTTGCAACTTTCTTTTCTAGATGTCAACTCTCTCAACTGGGTCAAGAAGATTGCCCTGTGTTTAAGATTAAGATCACAGTTCTTCAGACGTTCTTTCTTCCACTGACTGGTGTCTCCCACACAGCAGCCTCACCACCAGAGTCTACTTGAATAGTTACATAGTAACTTTATCCTTGCTAATGCCAGACACCACAAGAAGCTGTGTATTTCCAGGTCAACAGTCATCTCTCATACTAATTCCCCCAAATCTCACCACATACACTGTTTCCTTCTCTAGTTTATTCCACTTCTGAGAGACTTCTACTTGTCCTCTGAAATTCACAGTCCATCCTGAAAGACATTCTCTATATTCCCTACTTTTTTTCTCTCGCTTTAACAGAAATTTTACTCTTCCTTAAGGACCTTGCTTCTTGTCCTGCAGCCCTCTAAAGTAAAATTTTTTTCCTCTGGTCTTCAGACCATATCATTCCTCACTGTTGCTGACACCTTTAGGCCACCTGATGTACTGTTGCTTCCGCCAACACCACTCCAACACCATTATTCTTGAGGATTTCGGTATCTTGTTAGCTGATCCTTCTGAGATGTTAGCTTCTCATTTAAAGATTCCTCTCCTCTAATAATCTTGAGCTCTATCATACCTCAGCCACTCACTCACACGATTTACTCCGATCTTATCATTTCTAGGGTCTCCAGTTTTTCTGTAATCTGAATATTAGGAATCTGTACCTCTATTATCACCTGATTCCCTTTAATACCCCCAAATTCAATAGTTCTTTGATCTCACCAGGACTTAATTCATCAATTCCATCACTGTTTCATTCCCTGACGTCTTCTCCTTTCTTTACCCAGCTTAAATTCTGCTCAGTCATTAAAATTAATGATTTGCATCTACTTGCAACTCTCTTACCTCTTTCTTTTTTCTACACAGCACTAAAAATCGAACTCACACTACTCCATGTTTGCATCTTTAGAGAAGCTGGAGGAAAATATAAGTACGCTGACCAGTCTTACTTTAAATTCATAATTTCATCCTTAAGTGGCCCCTTAAGGGACCTGCTGTCTGGCAATTACAACATTACTAACTTTTGTAGAAGGCTCTTTTATACTTAGGCATTTTCTTTCAAAACTCCCAACAGCCACTCCCCAATAATCTTTGCTCTCATTGATGATCTTGCTTTCTGTTTCAATGGGAAAATTGAAGCAATGCTGGTTACTTTTCTTATTCTCACTCTTCGACTTCTAGACAAAACTTCTTGGTTAGGGGCGCCTGGGTGGCTCAGTGGGTTAAAGCCTCTGCCTTCGGCTCAGGTCATGATCTCAGGGTCCTAGGATCGAGCCCCGCATCGGGCTCTCCGCTCAGCAGGGAGCCTGCTTCCCTCTCTCTTTCTGCCTGCCTTTCTGTCCTCTCTCTCTGTCAAATAAATAAATAAAATCTTAAAAAAACAAACAAACAAAAAAAAAAAACAAACTTCTTGGTTATAGCTAATAGGCACATTTAGGAGGAAAAGTAAGTCCCAAATACTAATAAGAAGCTTATGAGCAAAATGATTAAACTTCATAAGAAAGAAATACCCTAGTTCCATGATATCTTTTTCTCACAAAGCAGGGTTTTTCCATTTTCTCTGGTCCCACTATTGCTTCTTTCCTTTCTGGAACTACAATTTATAAAACTCTGTTTTTCTCTCGCAAAATGTATAACAGTTAAAATATCTCCTTGGATCTGTTTTAGAACTAAAATATCTTCAGATAGAAAGAAAAGAAACTAACTTGTTGAAGTAACTACTAAAAGGTGCTTCTGGTGCTATATGTAAATGTTACTTCGTGTAAATGATCCTGACCCTGGTTTCTCAGTGCTGAGGCTCATATAGCACTTTTTCAATTTCTCAGACTGCCTCCGTTACCATTGTAATTTTTTTTTTTTTTTTTTTTTTACATTGGAAGAGGCCAGAGAGTCTCAGCCATCATATTCTAAAAGTTTAGTATTATGTTTGCATAATCCTTCCTTTGGCTTTATTTCCATTCTCAGAGTTGATTGCTCTCAATAACTCTGCAATAAGACGGTGAAATATTTCTGGGAAAACTGGTGGGTTTAAAGCCTGTTGTAAAATTTTGAAAATTAGGGGAAAATTTTTGGTATAGGATTATTTATATAATATTTAAAATTTTCAAACCCATAAATATTTATTATATTATACTAATGCCTCATTCACCTAGCATCAACAAAGAATGAGTAGTTGCGATAAATAAATAAGAGTGGAATTTATCTTTGCCAAGCACTGAAACTTTAAAACAAAACAAAAAACTCCTTTTGGTAGAAGTTTTCTAAAATATATATTTTCCTGTCATTTTAAATTTTTTTGGTTGTCTTAGGGTTATCATTACATACATCTGTTATTGTACCATCCTGAAAAATACAGTAGCACCTCAACAAAATCTTGAAGAGTACAAAGCTCTGTTTTTTACTAAATGTCTGTAGACTACTGTCCTTTTCAAGTTCTTGTATTTTTTTAATGTAATTTTCCCCCAACTTCTTTGCTGATAAGCTGTCATCTCTTGGTACTGTATGCCAACCTCTTTCATTTATTATTTTCTAATTGTTTTATATCTACTATAACATAAGAAAGTAATTAACCAAGCTAAAAATCACATGGAATTTTAGAAATGTAAAAGGGTAATTAGCACTTATCTAATAAGCTTCTTAACTTTTTGGACTATGGACGTATTTGAGGGTGTGATAAAGAGCTATGGATTATTTCCTATACCTAGAACATATGTATACATAATTTTGCATATTGTTTCAGGAGTTTTATAGTTCTCCTCAAGTTCATTCATGGACATCAGATTAAAAACCTCTTGAACAAATCCACATTTGTCTAAGTTGCATTTACAAAAGAAATGTTCCCGCTTGCAAACTCAATTTACAAAATATCCAAGACCTAAAGAACAACAACAACAAAAAATGTTGATTCAAAGAGCATCAGTTCTACCCACCATTGAGGCTGACGTTAGCACTTGTTTACTTAGTGAATATCACTTTGGAATTACCAACAGATGGACTTAAAACTGTCTCTCACTATGTTGATTTGTCGATAGGTAGAAGATCTTCCATGTTGGAATAAGCTCAGGACTGACTGAAAGTTAGTAAACCTGATTCTCTCACTGTTAATAACTATTTGTCTTTTCCCAGACAACTCACTAACCTTCCCATTTCCTCATCTGTAAAGCAAGAAAGTTGCACTTGTCTGGGAACCCCACTAGTCTCTTGTAAAGCTAAAAAGGATAGCATAAATAATAAAGGTCTGAATAAAAATAACTCACTTGATTCTCCCATGAGTAGCATGGTCATTATGGTGAGTATTTTGATTGCTTGGCTTCCTTTTCTGTGTTGCAGATAACAGAAATTCCAGATGAATCAGACACCTATCCATGGATGTTCTCAGTATACAAAGGTTTTCACAAGTTAACTGTAGTTAGATTGAAAAGAAGGCTAGCTAAATATTACCAGGTAGTACAGTCATATTTAGTGGTACATAATTGGTGCAGAATTACAATCTTTTAGTTGGAGCGTTTTTAATAATATGACTTAAGGATGACCTAAGATTCTGATTAGATGTTTTGCTGATATTTGCCCTTATATAACTTGCAGATTTTGTTTAGTCAGAGACAAGGCAGTTTGCTTTCAGGTTTCCAAATTATCATTTATTGTTCTATTTTTTGTTTTTAACTAGGCAAGTAAAACTTGAGATGGATCAGTATAAAGAAGAACTCTCTAAAATGGAAAAAGAGATAATGTACCTAAAACGAGATGGAGAAAATAAAGCAATGCATCTCTCTCAGTTAGATATGATCTTAGAACAGACAAAGACAGAACTAGATAAGAAGACAAATTCTGGTAAGCAACAGGTTAGCTGAGCTTAGCTGCCTGTATATTTAATATTTAAAAAGTGGAATAAAGTGAGCATTTGGGTTAGTAGGGCTAGAAGGGACAATGAGTGGTCAGTATTTTGCCTCTTATAGATGAATAAAATTGGATATTCTTAATTATAATTTTTTACAAATTTTTAATAAAAATAAGTTTTTATATAGTTCTAAAATTATTGTTTCCTTTTAACAGTGAAGGAATTAGAAAAATTACAGCATAATACTGAAACTGAACTAACAGAAGCTTTGCAGAAACGGGAAGCATTAGAGTCTGAACTCCAAAATGCACATGGAGAATTAAAAAGTACTTTAAGACAACTTCAGGAATTGAGAGATGTACTACAGAAGGCTCAGTTATCATTAGAAGAAAAATACACTACTATAAAGGATCTCACAGCTGAACTTAGGTATGTTACAATAGTAAGAAATGATACCACAATTATAGGTATTTCACTTTATTACTCTGACTCCTTGGGTCATACAGTAAAGTTCTCTGTTTAATTCTAGATGTCTAAATTTCTCAACTGCCTTTGGCTCACTGTTGTTCATCCCAGTCAGCCTGTCCCATGCTCCTTCTAACTAATTCAGACTTTCATAACCGTACCCTTCCTCCATCTCAGAATCATGCAATTGCTCAAACCAGTAATCTTAGATTAGTCTTATCTCTGCCTCTCTTTTTTTTCATCCAACCTATTAGGAATTCACGTCAACTTTATTTCCAAAACATATGCTGAAATCCATTGATTTCTTGGCCTCTTTTCTGTTACTACCTTAGCATAAGCCATAGCCATCATCATATCTCACCTGGTTTCTTGCTGTGGTTTCCCTAATGGTCTCCCAGCTTAAATACTTGACCCTCCCTACAGTCCATTTCAGTGTATGGAGTTAAGCTTATGATTTAAAATATAACAAATGGATTTAAGTTTATTATTTAAAATTATTTAAAATCAGATTATATTGTGTCACTACTTAAACCTTCCAGTGGCTTCCCCAAATATTCAGAATAAAATCCAAGTTCCTTGGGACATTTAAATCAAAACTACACTGAGATACTGCTTCATACCCTCTTAGATGGCCGTGATGAAAATAAACAACAACAACAACAACAAAAACCCAAACTGAAAATAACAAGTGTTAGCAAGTGTGTAGAGAAATTGGAACCCTCATACATTGATGTTGGAAAACTAAAATGATACAATTGCCTGTGGAAAACAGTTTAGCATAGTTAATAAGTTAAATATAGAATTACCATGTAATTCGTTAATTCTACTCCTAGTTATGTACCCAAAAGAATTAAAAACATCATGTTCAAAAAAATGGTGTACAGATATTCATAGCAGCTCTATTCAAGCAGACTCTGCATTGAGCACAGAGCCTGATGCAGGACTTGATCCCATGACCCTGGAGATCATGACCTGAGCCTAAATCAAGAGTTGGTCACTCAACTGACTGAGCCACGCAGGCACCCCCAACTGTTGAGACTTTTAAGAGAATAGTAAACAGTTCATTAAAGAAGTTCACAATCTGCTTTTTAAAATCAGTACCTTTGTTCAATATTGTTCATATGGAAAGCCATATGAGGATTTTCAAGATCAACATTTTTAGCTTTTGTCATATCAGAACATAGAGTTCCAAATTAAAATTCTTTGATTGCATTCTCTGAGTGGTAGAAGTCTTAAGATTGTGTCAGCATTAAGCATTTTTATAATATAAAATTATAAATAAGTTAAGGTTTTAGGAGAGATACAGTTTATAAAAAATGTTAGACTTCAGTACTTCACTATATATGTAAGGCGTCATTTGAGTAAAATTCCCATGAGAAACACAGTGGTCATTTACTGAGCTGTGGATGTCAAAGATACCCATTGTGAGATAAATGCCTCATTCAGCTGTAATAAACTCACAGCTATTACACAGAAACAACTTTCAAATATTCTCCTGATCTGTAAATGAAAAAATATGGACATATTTTTAAAATTCTTATACTGATTCAGTTTTTTTTAAACCTTTTTTTTATTGTGTTATGTTAGTCACCATACACTAACTACATCATTAGTTTTTGATGTAGTGTTCCATGATTCATTGTTTGCGTATAATACCAGTGCTCCATGCAATCCGTGCCCTCCTTAATACCCATCACCAGGCTCACCCTCCTCCTTCCCTTTTAAAACCCTCAGTTTGTTCCCAGAGTCTGTAGTCTCTCATGGTTTGTCTCCCACTCCGATTTCTCCCCCTTCATTTTTCCCTTCCTTCTCCTAATGTCCTCCATGCTATTCTTTATGCTCCACAAATAAGTGAAACCATATGATAATTGACTTTCTCTAATTCAGTTTTATATCCTGGGAGTACTTTAACATTTAGCTTAAATTGTCTACAGTAATAGTGTTTGAGTTATTTTTACCTTTTGAGAATACTCTATTAAAGTAACTATTGATACCAGTCATTTTCTTTATACAGTATTTAATTCGAGCCCTTTCAATCAGAAATAATTGCATATATCTTAATCACTTTTAACTTACAGGAAGTTAACCCAATTGACTTAATTTTTTAAAACTATAATAGTCCTACTATTTGCTTTGATCTTTTTCCTTTGATAAATTGCAGAGAATGCAGGATGGAGAATGAAGATAAAAAGCAAGAACTCCTTGAAATGGATCAGGCACTTAAGGAGAGAAATTGGGAACTAAAGCAAAGAGCAGCTCAAGTTGGTTTTCTTAATTATATTTAATGACATTTTCTGTTACAGTACAATCACACAGGGTTTCAGAGGTCACCACTTTTTGGTAAAACGGACCTTTTTTAAGCATATATGTTTTTCTGTGCACATTAATATTTTAAAAGTTAGAAATATGTCATCTTTCTTCATCTTGCTATTTTTATAGCAAGTTGATTTTTGAGAATGAAGGTTAGCTTAGTATCTGAACCTTTTGATCTCTTACATTATTGCATATGATAAGACAATGGGATTAAAGGAGTTGTTGTAATTCCTTTAATATTGTGTTTGTTGGAGGAACAAAACTATTCAAAAGGCATCTTTTTTAAAGACTTTATTTCTTAGACCAGTTTTAGGTTCACAGTGAAATTAAGCAGAAGGTACAGAGATTTCCCATATACACCTTGCTACCATAAATGCACAGATCTTTCTTCTTTTCTAATATTTGCATTAAGTGCTGTACATTTTCCTCCAAACACTGCTTTTGCTGCATTCCACAATTTTTGTTATGTTGCACTGTATTTAGAAGCTTTTATTTAGCATAAAATGAAGTCTAAATCATTTATTTGTTATTTATGAACATAGTTGCATCTTTAAGTTTCTATAATACATATGAGGCTTAAGATTCAGTATCAATAAGCCATGAATATTTTTTCTCATTTTGTAAAATAATTTGAGGTGAGTTTATGTTTCAGTTATACCCACTGTAAACAATTTTAAAACACATTCCAAGCACACAATATTTCACATTAGAATTAAGTTGATTAATAGTTTAATGTTACTTTGCTACTTAGGTTACACATTTGGATATGACTATTCGTGAGCACAGGGGAGAAATGGAACAGAAAATAATTAAATTAGAAGGTACTCTGGAGAAATCAGAATTGGAACTTAAAGAAAGCAACAAACAGGTAAATTATTTAAAATTACATATTTTATATTGTTTTTAAAAATAAATCCTTAACTATAAGCATCTATTTATTATTTACATAATATGGCTTTTTTATAGAACACATATAATAAAAATACTACATAATTTTAACCACCTTGTACGTGCTACTTTAAATTCGTTTTTCTCCTCTTAATTTTTCCCCAGTTTTATTGACATATAAATGACAGAAATTGTATATATTTGAGGTGTACAACATGTTTTGATATACACTGTGAATTAACACAATCAAGCTAATTAACATATCCATCACCTCCATTATTTTAATTATTTATTTTTGCTGAGAATGCTTAAGGTCTATTCTCTTAGCAAATTTCAAGTATACAATAAAGTATTACTAATTTTTTTTTTTTTTAAGATTTTATTTATTTATTTGACACAGAGAGAGAGATCACAAGTAGGCAGAGAGGCAGGCAGAGAGAGAGGGGGAAGCAGGCTCCCCGCCGAGCAGAGAGCCCGATGTGGGGCTCGATCCCAGGACCCTGAGATCATGACCTGAGCCGAAGGCAGAGGCTTTAACCCACTGAGCCACCCAGGCGCCCCTAAAGTATTTATAATTATAATCATATGCTGTACATTAGATTCCCAGAATTTACTCATCTTATATAACCAAAACCTTATATGTTTTGACCAACATTTCCTCATTTTCCTCATTCCCTAGCCCCTGATGTTTACCCTCTTAATGTTACTTCGAATGTAGTTTTTCTTGTCTCAGTGTGTCCACATATTTATCATCATGTGTGCATGTTTGAATATGTATAAAACATCTCTGGAAGGATTTGTAATTCTCTTAACTGTGGTTGCCTCTAAGGAAGGAACACAGTGGGAAGAGGACTTTGTTTTCACTATATTTTTCACCTCTTGCATATATTACCTATAAAACTACTCGTGAGGTCGTGTAACATCTGTTTTAATGTACCCTAATTTTCCTTCCTTATACAAACGTGATCGAGACTTTCATTTCTTTTAGTATATTTTAGGTATACAGATAAGCATCTTATTAAGCATAAGAATTCTGATGTTAATGTCTAAGTTATGGTGGTCTTAAGAAAAATACATTTTTATATTTTGCTATTGTATATAAATGTGTTTAAATTTTGACTTACTTGGACTGCAATTATGACTAAAGAACTGTTTTTCTTTAGTTACATTAATGTTGCTCTGTTTAAAATTCAGATAGAAAGTTTGAATGAAAAATTGCAAAATTCCAAAGAACAGCTTCGAGAAAAAGAGTTTATAATGCTACAAAATGAACAGGAGATAAGTCAACTGAAAAAAGAAAATGAACGAACACAACAAAAGATGAAAGAAACGGAAAGTGTAAGCAAATTATTTTCTGCCTAAGGAACAGTAATATTATCTAAAAAGTGACATAAACCTTTGCTTTAAACTGGTTTTAAAATACAGAAACTGTGCTCTAAGTATTTTTAGGCTAATTATTTGTGTCAGATAATTATTGGTTTCTTTGATCTTTTTAAATATTTTACTCTGATGTTCCAATTATAGGCAAGGGCATCATCTTACTTATATTTGTATTGCCTACAGGTATTGGCATGGTATCTCTCACATAGTAAACCCACAATATGTGCTTACTTGTTCAACAAATATTTATTGAGAGCCTACTATGAAATAGAGCTGGAGATACAGATATTAATAAGATATACTTGTTTGTCCTTGAGGAACTCCATCTAGAGAATGAATGAACAGATGATAATTGTACATTATTGAAACCAAATACATTGAGTTAGTTGCCAGATGAAGTTTGATGTCTTTGTATTATCAGCTTACATGTGTGTTGACTAGTGAACCCATTCTACCCACTTGCCTTTTTAAAAAGTGAATTTGCTTCTAAGAGCTCTCATATATGTGACTTTTTTTTGTTTTTAAATACTATACTTAACTTTAAAACTTCACATATAGCTCTTCATTGTGTTTGATTATCTGTCTGCTCTAGTAGGATATAAAATCCATGAAGGTAGCCACTCTGTCCCCTTTGTTCACTCCTATGTCCTCAATACCTAAAACAGCACATATCACATAGTAAGCATGAATAAGTATTTGTTGAATTATGTACATAAATTAAGCAGGGTCTGTGAAAGCAAGTTTGGGCCCCAGGGAAAAGAAAATGATTATTGGCCCACTCATTTCATGTTCCCTAACAAAGGCTGACTAAAAATATTTACATGAAATTTATACTGATATATAATACAATTGGACCCAAGGTCCCCATTCCAGACATCAGGGTCCTAATAATTTGTACTCATTTCTTTCCTTCTTATCAGCCCTAAAGTCAATTACCTACCTTCTCATCTCCCTCACCAAGCTAATTGAGAACTAACTTACTTTTCACTGATTTTTTTTTTCTCTAAGAAAACAATACTTTCCTAGGGATTTAACTAACTAGTAATGCAGAAATGTTTCACAAGGAGTAGCAGTCCTAGCAGCAAATTTTACTTTTACAGAGAATAAGGTCATGACCTTAACCCAAACATGTGGATTAATGGTGGCTTTTGGTTATTCATGCCAGTATATTCTCCATCTGTGAAATAGATAATCATATATTAGCTTCTTTTGTCTCTTTATATTATTATGTATTCTACAATGTTATAGTCATAATTATAAAGGATTATACAGCTTGCATATTAGTCATGCAAAATATACCAGTTAGTCCCAGATTGATTACAGTACATTTTCTTATCATTAAAAAGTTAAAAAAAAAAAAATTTCTGAGTATCAGTTTCACAGTAGATGATGTTGTGTGTTAAATTTTACTTTATTTTTTTTTAAAGATTTATTTATTTGAGAGAAAGACAGAGAGTGACAGATAGCGAGAGCACAAGCAGGGAGAAGAGGGAGAAGCAGGCTCTCACAGGAAGCCCGATGCGGGGCTCGACCCAGGACTCCGGAATCATGACCTGAGTCGAAGGCAGACAATCGCCTGAGCCACCCAGGCGCCCCTTGTGTGTTAAATTTTATAGAGATTGAGTGAGTTGGGGGAAATCACTTATTAAAAGAGAAATCAAAATAAGAAATAGGTTAATCTGTATCATTTCATTTTGAAACCTACAAATATCTTGTATATTTCAGGTTATGAAAGAACAGGAACAGTACATTGCAACTCAGTATAAGGAGGCCATGGATATGGAGCAAGAATTGAGGCTAACTCGGGAGCAGATGCAGAGCTCTCATGCAGAATTGTTGGAGGCTCGTCGTCAACAAGTCCAAGCACAGAGAGAGGTAGAAAGGCTCTCAAGTGAACTGGAGGAAATAAAGCAACTCTCTAAAGAAAAAGTAATCCCTATTCTAAGTAATTTTACCTTACTAAAAATCTTTAAAATTTTAGCATTTACTTTTTTAAATTGTAGATTATATTAACTTTTACACACACTAGATGTACTTCATGCTACTGAATTTTATACTTAAAACTGGTTAAAGTGGTAAATTTAATGTTATGTATATTTTACTAAAATTTTAAGAAGAAAAGTAATATATAATATATAATAGCCTAGTAATAATAGCCTAGTAATATAAGTAGGAAGACCTTCGGAACTGAGTTTTGGCAAAACTAGTTTTCAGTAAATTGAGTTACAAAGTACTTTTAGATTTTCAAGTGAGTTAAGCTATCATTTGAAGAAAAAAACAAAGCTAATCTTTCTTGAGTAAAATGTTTACATTTATAGCTACTAAGTGAAACTGACAATCTAAGTTTATAACTTAGGAAACCTGTAGTCCAGAACCCTTAGGGAGAGAAAGTGCTTTTAATAACAAGAACAATAATATAAATTGTACTTACCCCAGTATTTGGTAGAAGGTTAACAACTTTGCCTAAAAATACTTAAATTGATATGCTTGCGTTAATTACTTAGACTTCAAGAAAAATGTATTTATTTGTGTTTCAGAAAAGTGCCTATGAGTGAGTCTTCTGCTTTTTATTATGGTTACTAATACAGTATAGGAATTGCATTAAAGTATCTTTACATTTAGTTTTGGTAAACTTAGTGCTTTTATTCACATATCTGGTTGGTTAGACTAATAAAGAATATATAAGGGGGCATCCCTGGGTGGCTCAGTTGGTTAAGTGTATGCCTTGGGCTCAAGTTGTGATCCCAGGGTCTTGGGATGGAGTCCTGCATTGGGCTCCCTGCTCAGCGGAGAGTCGGCTTCTCTCTCTGCCTCTGCCCCTCCCCACTCGTGCTTGTGCTTTCTCTCTAATAAATAAAATCTTTTAAAGAAAGAATATATAAGGAATTTTTATTAGAATATGTTGGGCATTTGGAAGTCTCCTAAGAAAAGCTCCTAGGAAGCTATCTACTTTTATCTCATCTCTGTCCTTATCAGTAGTATCTAAGTATAATACAATTGATTTTGTGTGGATCTGGTAAGCTCAATTACTCAAAAAAGTGAATGAAAGTGAGGAATTATTTAAAGTGACAGTTTAACATGAAAAAATGCTCAATGGCACTCAGCATCAGGGAAATACAAATCAAAACCATAATGAGATACTACCTCACACCAGTCAGAATGGCTAAATTTAACAAGCCAGGAAACGACAGATATTGGCAAGGATGTGGAGAAAGGGGAACCCTCCTACACTGTTGGTGGGAATGTGAACTGGTGCAGCCACTCTGGAAAACAGTATGAAGATACCTCCAAAAGTTGAAAATAGAGCTACCCTATGACCCAGCAATTGCATTACTATTTACCCCAAAGATACAAATGTAATGATCCAAAGGGGCACCTGCACCCCAATGTTTATAGCAGCAATGTCCACAATAGCCAAACTATGGAAAGAGCCCAGATGTCCCTTGACAAATGAATGAATAAAGAAGATGTGGTATTTATATACAATGGAACACTACTCAGCCATCAAAAAAACGAAATCTTGCCATTTGCAACAATATGGATGGAACTAGAGGATATTATGCTAACTAAGCAAAATAAGTCAATCAGAGAAAGATGATTACCGTATGATCTCACTGATAAGTGGAATTTAAGAAACAAAACAGTGGATCATAGGGGAAGAGAGGAAAAAATAAAACAAGACGAAACCAGAGAGGGAGACAAACCATAAAAGACTTTTAATCATAGGAAACAAACTGAGGATTACTGGAGAGGGGAGAGGTGAGGGGATGGGGTAACTGCGTGATGGACATTAAGGAGGGCACGTGATGTTATGAGCACTGGGTGTTATATAAGACTGATGAATCACTGACCTCTACCTCTGAAACCAGTAATATGTTATATATTAATTAATTGAACTTAAAAATGGGGGGGAAGTAACTTTTTTTCTTTTTCAAGTTTCATTTAAATTCAAGCTAGTTTCAGGTGTAGAAGTTAGTGATTCAGCACTTACATACAATACCCAGTGCTCATCACAAGTGCCCTCCTTAATTCCCAGCACCTGTTTAACCCATCCTCCCATCTACCACCACTCTGGTAACCATCAATTCTCTATAGTTAAGCTTGGGTTTCCTCTCTTTCTCCCCAACCCATGTTGGTTTATTTCTTAAATTACACATGAGTGAAATCATATGGTATTTGTCTTTCTCTGACTTATTTCACTTAGCATAATTCTCTGTAGCTCTATCCACATCATTGCAAATGGCAAGATTTGATTCTTTTTATGGCTGGATAACAATTCCATTGCATCTATATACTACATCTTCTTTATCCATTTATCAGTCGATGGACATTTGGACTCTTTCCATAATTTGGCCATTGCAGGTAATACTGATATAAACATCAGGGTGCATGTATCCCTTTGAATTAGTATTTTTGTGTCCTTTGGGTAAACATCGAAGTAGTGCATTGCTGGATCCTCAGGTAGTTCTATTTTTACCTTTTTGAAGAACCTCCACGCTATTTTCCAGAGTGGCTGCACCAGTTTGCATTCCCACCAACAACATAAGAGGATTTCCTTTCTCTGCATCCTCACAACACCTTTCTCTGCATCCTTGTTTCTTGTGTTATTTTTGGCCATTTTGAGGTAGTATCTCATTGTAGTTTTGATTTGTTAAAATGATAGTTTAAAATATTTCAGCTCAAAACTCTAAATACATATTCATGTGTAAATCTTTTAATTTAGGACCAAATCTTGTTTTTTTATGTGTATAGATATGGTCTACTGATTAGAATTCCACCTAATCTTTTTGCATTAACCATAGTCCTAGTCTCTCATCTATTGTTTCCAATTCGGGTTTCTTTAAAGTAGAATAAGAATTAAAAGTGTTGCGGGGCACCTGGGTGGCTCAGTGGGTTAAGCCTCTGCTTTTGGCTCGGGTCATGATCTCAGGGTCCTGGGATCGAGCCCCGCATTGGGCTCTCTGCTCGGCGGGGGGGCCTGCTTCCCCCTCTCTCTTTGCCTGCCTCTCTGCCTACTTGTGATCTCTCTCTCTGTCAAATAAATAAATAAATAAAATCGTTAAAAAAAAAAAATTGAAAGTGTTGAGTTTGAGTTCTTTTTTATTTTTTTTAATATTTTATTTATTTGACAGAGAGAGAGAGAGATCACAAGTAGGCAGAGAGGCAGGCAGAGAGAGAGGGAAGCAGGCTCCCCGCCGAGCAGAGAGCCCGATGCTCAATGCAGGGCTCGATGTGGGGCTCGATGCGGGGCTCGATCCCAGGACCCTGGGATCATGACCTGAGCCGAAGGCAGAGACTTTAACCCACTGAGCCACCCAGGCGCCCCAAGTTTGAGGAGTTCTTTATAGATCTTAGATATCAGACCTTTGTCTATAGTGTCATTTGTGAATATCTTCTCCCATTCCATGGGTTGCCTGTTTGTTTTGTTGACTGTTTCCTTTGCTGCGCAGAAGCTTTTTATCTTGATGAAGTCCCAGAAGTTCATTTTCGCTTTTGTTTCCTTTGCCTTTGGAAACATGTCCTGAAAGAAGTTGCTGTGGCTGATGTCGAAGAGGTTACTGCCTATGTTCTCCTCTAGGATTTTGATAGATTCCTGCCTCACGTTGAGGTCTTTTATCCATTTCAAGTTT
>CM052900.1:96107447-96126801 GCA_028534135.1 Potos flavus | reverse complement strand
TGTGCCAGTACCATGCTATCTTGGTGACCACAGCTTTGTAATAAAACTTGAAATTAGGCAATGTGATGCCCCCAGCTTTGTGGACTTTGGGTAAAAAATGTTTAAGACTCATTCAGTAAGCTGTCTCAAAGCATATAACTTTCTTTTCATATAAAACTTTCTTTTTGCATGATATTTCCTCAGTTTCTATATAACGTATACTAGAATTGCATAATTATAATAACAAGCACAACTAGCATAAATAGGTTTGGATAAATACACAACTGACTCTTTTTTTTTAAAGATTCTATTTATTTATTTGAGAGAGAGAATGCACACTCACCGGTGGGGGGGAAGGGCAGAGTGGGAAGCAGACTCCCTGCTGGGTGGGAAGCCTGGCCACACAGAGCCCAATCCCAGAAACCTGGGATCACAGCCTGAGCCAAAGGCAGATGCTTAACTGACTGAGCCACCCAGTCGCCCCACAACTGACTCTTGATAAGCAAATAGAGCATCTGGTGAACGAAATGCATAGGCAAACTTTACAGTAGACTTATCTGCCAAAGTTCAACATGCTGTGGTTATTAGTTTGTTTTACAGAATGCATTGGTTAGTGAACTATTATATTGTGATAAACAATATACTAATAGAGTCCCATTCGTAGACTCTTAAATGTCTAGATTTTAAAGTATACCATTTAATAAATTTGTGTATGAACACACATATATAATAGTATAAAAGATTAAAATACTTCCATAAATCCACATGATTGGTTTAGCTATAATAACCAAATAAACTTTTCTTAATATGTCATTTTTAAGGAAGCTCATGGACACCATTTAGCTGAAGAATTGGGGGCTTCTCAAGTACGTGAAGCTCATTTAGAAGCAAGAATGCAAGCAGAAATCAAGAAATTGTCAGCAGAAGTAGAATCTCTCAAAGAAGCTTATCATCTGGAGGTAAAGAAAAATGTAATTGGTTCTAGAACTCCCTGCTATAGAAGAGGATTGAACTATGTGAACAAAACTACAAGTCTTGCTTCTAAATGTTCACTATAGAATACCTCATTGTGGTCTTCATTTCTGGTAGCTTAATATAATTCCACTTCATATCCAGTGAGTTAATACACTGTGGGGTTAAGAGCTTAAATTCTTGAGTTAGGCAGTCTGGTTCCAAATCTCAGCTTACCACCTAGCACTTATGTGACCTCGAGCAATTAACATCTCTGTCTAAAATGGGCAAAATAATTATATGTGCCTCATAGAACTGGATGAAATTAATTAAATGGATTAAATGAATATAGTTAAAGTTCTTAGACCAGAGGATGGCTCTCATCATGTTATAGAATAGCACTTGCCAAAACTAACTGGAGATATTTAGTAAACAACATAAGTAGTTTCATGTG
This sequence comes from Potos flavus, assembly GCA_028534135.1. Classification (NCBI taxonomy): domain Eukaryota; kingdom Metazoa; phylum Chordata; class Mammalia; order Carnivora; family Procyonidae; genus Potos; species Potos flavus. Next base: position 96,125,417 of record CM052900.1, on the reverse strand, counting down.
CTATGAATCTATAATACTTTGCAATTTCCAACATTTGTTCTGATAGTAAGTTAGAGAGGCAAAATTAGAACCTGATACTTTTTATCTACTAGTATGCCCTGAGCCTTTATAGAAATGAGCAGTGTTATCTATTAGAATAGCATTTCTTGTCTTTTTAAAAACTATAACAATATCTAAAATGTATGTATTAGAACTAAATAAATTACTTACGGAATTCTAATAAAGCATTTTTCTATATGAAAAGGATTACAACTACATTCACAACTACTCCTTTCAAAGGAGTTTGGAACTATCATACTTGTGAGGGATTGGTAGGGCTTGTAGTCACCGGTCACTATGTCTTGCTTAAATGTGTTTAGATTCAGATCTCTTTGAAAACATTCTGTCTGCCGAACAAAACATATTTGCAAGCTGAATCCAGTTAGCAGGCTAAGAGATTTCAGTCCTTGGTCTTTAAAGACAAAAGAATGCTGTTGGATTCAGCATAATTATTTAATAAATAAATATTAGCTACTCAACCAAGTGACCATCAGGAATAACTAGTCCAACTCAAGTGTTTACCAGCAAGTATTCTTCTCACTTTTATTATGTAATCTCTGTCCTATTTTTATTTCTTATTACTCAGTTTTTTACTTTAAGTTTTTTAAGCCCTCTGAAAGTATTTATAAGCAGGCAGTACATAAAATGAATTGTAAAAATAGGTTTTAATGTTGCTGTTTAATATTTGGTACTGTTTTATATGTATGATATAAAAATTTGTAATATGTTTTTATCTTTGGTACTTGACAAAGATTTATTTTTAAAGCATGTATGTTGTTTGAATATAAAAATGAAGTAACAGTCATTAAAGTAACAGTAAAAAGGATCAATACTTTTTTTTAAAGATTTTATTTATTTGACAGAGAGAAAGAGATCACAAGTAGGCAGAGGCAGGCAGAGGGAGAGGGGGAAGCAGGCTCCCTGCTGAGCAGAGAGCCTGATTGGGGACTCAATCCCAGGACCCTGAGATCATGACCAGAGGCTTAACCCATTGAGCCACCCAGGTGCCCCAAGGATCAATAATTTTTAACAGCATTTTAAAAATTACAGGTTTCAGCATTGTCAGAAAAGTCAATAATAATTGTAAAAGTCTTGATATTTTTTAAAAGACTTTATTTTTATGAGAGAAAGAGAGAGAGCACAAGCAGGGAGAGTGGCAGGCAGAGGGAGAGGGAAAAGCAGACTCCCCACTGAGCAGGGAACCCAATGCAGGACTCAATCCCAGGACCCTGGGATCATGATCAAGGCTGAAGGCAGAAGCCGAACCCACTGAGCTACCCAGCCGCCCCCCTGATATTTTTTATAATAGATGGATTTTTTTTAAAGATTTTATTTATTTATTTGACAGAGATCACAGTAGGCAGAGAGGCAGGCAGAGAGAGAGGAGGAAGGAAGCTCCCCGCTGAGCCGAGAGCCCGATGTGGGGCTTGATCCCAGGACCCCAAGATCATAACCTGAGCCGAAGGCAGAGGCTCTAACCCACTGAGCCACCCAGGCGCCCCAATAAGAGATGGATTTTTAAAAAGTTTTTATTATGGAAAATTTTGAAAGAATGGTAGAAATCCTCCTATATTTATTATTCAACTTTAGTAATTATCAACTTATTGGCCGATGTGATTTCATCTATAAGTACGTTGACAATTTCTTTTTAAGAGGGAATACTTTTGAGAATGAAAAAGGATGCAGTTCGTAACTACACCAGGACACCAGGCATAAAACCTGGTCAGTCTTAAGCAAACTGGAAAGTATGATCACCATATCTTTAACCTCATTCACTTCCCTTCCCCTACATATCTCATTCTATATTGAAGCAAATCCCAGACATCATTTCATCAGTACACATTTCAGTAAATATCTTTAAAAGATAAGGGCTATTTTAAAAACAACCATAATACTATATCACACCTAAAAATTGACAGTAAATCCTGAATATTATCAAATACCCATTATTTGTTCACATTTTCCCAATCGTCACAAAATTGTCTATGTAGGTAAGTGGTTCAAATGAGAAACAAAAAACAGCCCATTGTATGTGGTTAACTGTTCTTGGGTAAATTTAAGACCATGGGTTTCTTCTTCCCTTTTTTTTCTCTAATAGGTTATTTGTTGAGAAATCAGATGTTTGTACCTATAAACAGAATTTACTTTAGTACAAATGGAAGTGAAAAGTTATTAGAATGTTTTTGAAACCAACTACCCCCTATTTTTTTTCTTTTCTTTTTTAATTTTGGGGCTGTGTAGATGATGTCACATCAAGAGAACCATGCGAAGTGGAAGATTTCTGCTGACTCTCAAAAGACTTCTGTTCAGCAACTAAATGAACAGTTAGAGAAGGCAAAACTGGAATTAGAAGAAGCACAGGACACCGTAAGCAATTTGCATCAACAAGTCCAAGATAGGAATGAAGTAATTGAAGCTACAAATGAAGCATTACTTATTAAAGTAAGTAAACATATAGAGTAAAACACAAGTACATTTATGACTTTATTTCCTTATAGTTTATAAAGGAAAATATGATCAAATGTCTACCGGTTTGAATAAAAAGCATTTTATTTAGAAGATATTGGGTGTGGGAATTATGAGTATGATGTATATCATATTACCCTAGGAGAAATGATTTATAAATGTTCAAACATAAACTTAAAATTTTTAAACTATATTTCTATTTTTTTGGTAAGAAAATTTAAGTTCTACTCTCTTGGCAAATTTCAGTTATACCTGTATTACCAACTGTAGTCACCATGTTATACATTAGATCCTCAGACCTTATTCATCTTTTAGTTAAAAGGTTATGCTGTTTCACTAACTTCTCACTATTTTCACCACTGCGAGCAACCCCTTTTCTATCTGCTGTTTCTTTTTTTATTATGTTAGTCACCATACAGTATGTCATTAGTTTTTGATATAATGTTCCAAGATTGTTTACGTTTAACACCCAGTGCTCCATGCAATATGTGCCCTCCTTAATACCCATCACCATCATTATCTGCTGTTTCTGAGTTTGATTCTCTCTCTAAGACTCCACATACAAGTGATACCACGAACTATTTGTCTTTCTCTGTTTTATTTAATTTAGCATAATGCCCTCAAGGTCCATCCATGTTGTCACAAATAAGATGTCCTTTCTCATGGCTGAATAATATTCCACTGTGTGTATCTACACACCACATCTTTATCCATTCATCTGTTGACAAACACTTTGGTTGTTTGCTTATCTTGGCTATAATGCTGCTATGAATGAACTTGGGAATACATGTATCTCTTTGATATCCTGTATTAATTCCCTTTGTATATATACCCAAAACTGGTGTTGCAGGATCATGTGGAAGTTCTAATTTTAATTTTTTGCAGAACTTCCATACTGTTTTTCACAGTGGCTGTCCTAATTTACGTTCCCACTAACAGTGCACAAAGGTTCCCTTGTCTCCACACCCACACCAACACTTGTTATCTCTGGGTTCTGGGTGAGTTTTGGGGTTGTTGTTTTTTTTAATACTAGCCATTCTCACAGGTGTGAGGTAAAATCTCATTATGGTTTTGATTTGCATTTCCCTGATGATGAGTGACGTTGAGCATCTTTTCCTGTCTGTACCTGTTGCCCATCTATATGTCTTCTTTGGAAAAATACCTGTTCAGTTCCTCTGCCGATTTTTAATTGTATTGTTTGGGTTTTGAGTAGTACAAATTCTTTATATATTTCAGATATTCACCCTTTATCAGATATATGATTTGCAAATATTTTCTCCCATTATATAGGTTGCTTTTCATTTTATTGATAGTTTACACTACTGTGCAGCTTTTTAGTTGAATATAGTCCCATTTGTTTATATTTGCTTTCATTGCTCTTGCTTTTGTGTCAGATCCAAAAAATTATTGCCACGCTTGATGTCAAGTAGCTGAACCCATACTTTTTCTTCTAGGAGATTTATAGTTTCATTTCTTAAATTTAAGTGTTTCATCCATTTGGAGTTGATTTTTGTGTATGGTTAAGATGGTGATACAGTTTCTTCCTTTTGCATCTGACTGTCCAGTTTTCCCAGCACCATTTATAGAGATATTATCCTTTTTCCATTGTGTATTCTTGGCTCCTTTGTCATAAATTAACTTGCTATATATGCATGGGTTTATTCCTGGACTATCTATTCTGTTCCATTGATCCATGTATCCATTTCTATACCAGTATTATACTGTTTTTATTACTATAGCTTTGTAATATGGATTGAAATGAAGAAGTGTGATGCCTCCAGCTTTCTTCTTCTTTCTTAAATTACTTTAGATATTCAGGGTCTTTTCTGGTTCCATACAGATTTTAGGATTGTTCTATTTTCTTTGAAAAATGCCATTGGAATTTAGATGGGGATTGAATTGAATCTGTAGATTGCTTTGGGTAATATATTGATTTTTTATCCTACAACTTTACTGAATTCATTTATTGTAACAATTTTTTGATGGAGTTTTTAGTGTTTTCTATATATAATATGTTATCTGCAAATATAGACAGCTTCTTTCCAATTTGGATACTTATTTCTTTCCTTCTTTCCTTCTTCCCTCCCTCCCTCCCTTTCTTTTTTTCTAGAGGGAGAGAGAAGGGAGTAGGAAGGCAGAAGGAAAGGGAGAGAGAAAATCCTAAAGCAGGCTTCATGCCCAGCATGGAGCCTGACACAGAGCTCTATCTCACAACCCTGAGGTCATAACCTAAGCCAAAATCAAGAGTCAGACGCTTAACCAACTGAGCAACCCAGGCGCCCCTTTTATTTCTTTTTCTTGACTAATTGCTCTGGGTAGAACTTCCAGTACTATGTTGAATAAAAGTGGCAAGAGTGTTCCTGGTCTTACAGGATGTTGAATTTTTTCAAATGTTTTTTCTGCATCTATTGAAATGATCATAAAATTTTTATCCTTCATTTTGTTAATGTGGTGTATCACACTGATTTTTTTGCAGATAACAAACTTAACTATCCTTACATCTATGGAATTAATCCTACTTGATCATTATGTATGATCCTTTTAATTAAGAGTATGGTACTGGCACAAAAACAGACCCCATAGATCCACAGAACAGAACAGAGAGCCCAGAAATATATCCACAATTATATGGTCAGTTAATCTTTGACAAAGGAGGCAAGATTATTATTGAATTCAGCTTTTCTGCGATTTTGTTGAGATTATTACTAATTAATTAATTATTATTAATCTTTGACAAAGGAGGCAAGCTATTATTGAATTCAGCTTTTCTGCAATTTTGTTGAGGTGTTTTGCCTATTTTCATCAAGGATACTGGATTCTACTTTTCTTGTGGCTTCCCTGTCGAATTTGGTATGAGGGTGACACTGGTTCATAAAATGAGTTTGGAAGAGTTCCCTTTTCTTTTCTTTTTTTTTGGAAGAGTTTGAGAAGTGTTGGTATTAATTCTTCCTTAAATGTTTGGTAGAATTCGTAATGAAGTCATCTGGTCCTGGACTTTTGTTTCTTTGGAAGTTTTTGATTACTGATCCAATTTCCTTACTATTAGTTGGTTTGTTCAGATACTCTATTTTTTCATGATTGTCTTGGTAGATTTTGTGTTTCTAGGAATTTATCTGTTTCTCTAGATTGTCCAGTTTGTTGACATATAAGTCTTCGTATCAATCTGTAATGATTCTTTGTATTTATTTGGTAGCAGTTGAAATGTCTCCTCCTTCATTTCTGATTTTATTTATTTGGGCCCTTTTTCCCCTTGGCAAATCTAGCTAAATATTTCTGTATTTTGTTTATCTTTTTAAAAATATTATGCAGCCATCAAAAAGCCCCCAAAATCTTGCCATTTGCAACGACGCAGATGGAACTAGAGGGTATTATGCTAAGCGAAATAAGTCAATCAGAGAGGGACGATTATCATATGATCTCTATGATTTGAGGAATTTGAGAAACAAGACAGAGGATCATAGGGGAAGGGAGGGAAAAATGAAACAAGATGAAACCAGAAAGGGAGACAAACCTTAAGAGACTTTTGATCTCAGGAAACAAACTAAGGGTTGCTGAAGGGGAGGGAGGTGGGAGGGATTGGGGTGGCTGGGTGATGGACATTGGGGAGGGTATGTGCTATGGTGAGTGCTGTGAATTGTGTAAGACTGAAGAATTACAGACCTGTACCCCTGAAACAATAACACATTATATGTTAATTAAAAAAAAAAGCCCTCTTCTCAGTTTCATTGATCTTTTCTGTTGTCTTTTTAGTCTATATTTCTGCTCTGATCTTTGTTATTTCTCCTTCTCCTAACTTTGGGTTTAGTTTGTTGTTCTTTTTCTAGTTCCTTAAAGTGTGAAGTTAGGTTATTTGCGATCTTTCTTGTTTTCTAATGTAGGTGTTTATCACTATGAACTTCCGTCTTAAAAATGTTTTTGCTACATCATAATTTTTGGTATTTTGTATTTCCATTCTCATTTGTCTTGAGATAATTTTTAAAAATTAAAAAATTTTAAAAATTAAAAATTAAAAATTAAAAAATTTAAAAAATTAAAAAGGGAATGGGCTCTCTGTTCTGTTCTGTGGATCTATGGGTCTGTTTTTGTGCCAGTACCATACTGCAGCTTTGTAGTACATCTTGAAATCTGGGATTATGATGCCTCCAGTTTTGTTCTTCTTTTTCAAGATTTCTTTGGCTATTCAGGGTCTTTCATGGTTCCATACAAATTTTAGGATTAGTTGTTACAGTTCAGTGAAAAATGCTGTTGGTATGCTCGGGGATTGCAAAAGGCTGTGGATTGTTTTGGGTAGTATGGACATTTTTACAATATTTGTTTCTCCAATCCATGAGCATGGAATATCTTTCCATTTCTTGGTGTAATTTTCAGTTTCTTTCATCAGTGTTTATAGTTTTCAGAGTATATGTCTTTTACCTCCTTGGTTAAGTTTATTCCCAGGTATTTTATTATTTTTGGTACAATTGTAAATGGGACTGTTAATTTCTTTTTATTTCTCTTTCTGCTACTTCATTAGTAGTATATGGAAATGCAATGGATTTCTGAATATTGATTTTTGTATTCTGCAACCTTATTGAATTCATTTATCAATTCTAGTAGTTTTTTGGTGGAGTCTTCAGGGTTCTATACATAGTATCATGTCATCTGCAAATAGTGATAGTTTTACTTCTTATTAATTTGGATGCATTTTATTCCTTGTCTGATTAGTATGGCTGGGACATGAGTAGGATTATGGCTAGGACTTCTAATACTGTGTTGAATAAAAGCAGGAAGAGTGGACATTCTTGTCTTATTCCTGGTCTTAGGGGAAAAGCTCTCAGTTTTTCACCATTGAGTATGATGGTTAGCTATAGGTTTTTATCATGTTGGCCTTTATCATGTTGAGGTATAGAGGTTCCCTCTAAAAGTTTGTTGAGAGTTTCTATCGTGAATGGATGTTGTACTCTGTCAAATGCTTTTTCTGCATCTATTGAAATGATCATATGGTTCTTATCCTTTCTGGTGTTGATGTGAGGTATCACACTGATTGATTTATGAATAGCAAACCACCCTTACATCCCCAGAATAAATCCCAGTTGATTGTGGTGAATGACTTTTTTTAATGTATTGTTGGATTCAGTTTGCTAATATTTTGTTGAGGATTTTTTAAATTTAAATTCAATTAGCCAACATACAGTACATCAAGAGTTTCATATGTAGAGTTCAGTAATGCATCAGTTGCATTTAACACCCAGGGCTTATCACATCACATGCCCTCCTTAATGCCCATCACCCAATTATCCCAGCCCCTCATCCACCTCCCCTCTAGCAACCCTCAGTTTGTTTTCTATAGCTAAGAGTCTCTCATGGATTTTCTCCCTCTCTTCCCTTATGATCCTCTGCACTGTTTCTTATATTCCATACATGAGTGCATCTGTGTTCATCAGTGATATTGGCCTATAGTTCTTTTTTTGTAGTGTCTTTGATCTTGGTATCAGGGTAATGCTGGCCTCATAGAAAGAGTTTGGAAGTTTTCCTTCCTCTTATATCTTTTGGAATAGTTTGAGAAGAATAGGTATTAACTCTTCTTTAAATGTTTGGTAGAATTCACCAATCTGGTCCTGGACTTTTGTTTGTTAGGAGTTATTTGATTACTGAATCAATTTGATTGTTGGTAATTAGCATGTTCAAATTTTCTGTTACTGAATGGGAAGAAACCAGAGAGGGAGACAAACCATGAGAGACTCTTGACTTTAGGAAACAAACTGAGGGTTGCAGATAGGGAGGTGGATGGGGGAATGGGGTAACTGGATGATGGGCATTAAGGAGGGCACATGACGTGATGAGCATAGGATGTTAATATGCAACTAATCAATCATTGAACACTTTATCAAAAACTAATGATGTACTATATGTTGGTTAATTAAATTTAAATTTTAAAAAATTTTCTATTTCTTGGTTGCCTGTTTTTTTCTTTCAGTACTTTGAATATATCATGCTACTATCTTCTGCCCTGCAAATTTTCTGCTGAAAAATCAGCTAATAGCCTTATAGGGTCCCTTGTATGTAACTATTTTCTTTTGCTGCTTTTAAAATCTCTCTTTAGCACTACCTTTTGCCATTTTAATTACTGTTGTCTTGGTGTGGACCAACAGGGGATGATTTTTGGGGGGTCTGTGTGCGTCCTGGATCTAGGTATCTGTTTCCTTCCCCAGATTTAGGAAGTTTTAAGCTGTTATTTCTTTAAATAAATTTTTTGCCCCCTTTTCTCTCCTTCTGGGATCCCTATAATGTGACTGTTACTACTCTTGATGGCGTTGTTGAGTTTCCTTAATCAATTTTTTTTTATTCTCTTTCTCTCACCTGTTAAGCTTGTTTTCCATTACTCTGTCCTACAGGTCACTGATCTGTTTGGCTTCCTTTGGTCTACTATTTATTGCCTTTAATGTATTTTTAATTTCAGTTATTCAGTTCTTCATCTCTGACTGGTTCTTTTTAATGTATTCTGTCTCTGTTGAGGGTGTCACTGAGGTCCTACACTCTTTTCTCAAGTCCAGTGAGTATCTTTTTTTTTTTTTAAGATTTTATTTATTTGTGTGTGTGAGAGAGAGAGAGAGGAAGGTAGAGGGAGAAGCAGGCTCCCTGCTGAGCAAGGAGCCTGATGTGGGACTTGCTCCCAGGACCCTGGGATCATGACCCAAGCCGAGGGCAGACACTTAACCAAACGAGCCACCCAGGCGTCCCCCAGTGAGTATCTTTATGTATAACTATTACTTTAAATTCTCCATCAGGCATATTATCTCTGTTTCATTAAGCTCTCTTGCTGTGGTTTTGTCCTGTTCTTTCATTTGAGATAAATTCCTCTGCCACCTCATTTTGCCTTTCTGTGTCTGTTTCTGTGTTAGGAAAGTCAGCTATGTCTTCTGATCTTGAAAGTCACAGCCTAATGAAGAAGATGTTCTGTAGTGCCCTGCACTGCAATATCCCCTAGTCACCAGAACCTCGTGCTTCAGGGGTGTCTCTTAAGTGTGTCATATGTGCCGCCCTACTGTGGCTAAGCTGCGTTTGCCTTCAGTCCAGTAGTCTCCAGTGGGTCTCTTTGCCTGTTCTGGGCAAGGTTTGGTCCCTGTTTTCTTAGTCAGCCAGTCTGGGGCTGCCTTGGGCTTGAGTTGGGTCGGACCAGGCATTTGCCAGATCTGCAGGGTGCTCTGTGTTATCCCCCTGAGAAGCTTTTGTCGGTGGGCAAGGCCTGCAGTCAGACCAGATGTCTGCCTCCACCCCACTGCTGGGGCCGCAGTTGTACTGGTGTGTGTGGTTATCTTCCCCTCTTCCTGGCCAGGGAGTCACTCTGGAGTGGTGTTGACCCTTGTCAGGGCTGCTTTCCCACTGCTAACTTGTGCCACCACTTTGGATGGACTCCTGTCAAGGGCAGGTCTGCAGGAGAACACAGCAGTGGGGTGCACGGTGTTAGCAAGGTATTTGCTAGTCTGCTATGGGAAGGGACTTGGAGCCACTTTTAAAAACTCTTGCCCAGGCTAGGTTGGGTAGGGCGAGTCCGCAGGTGGACACAGGGACAGGGCACACTGTTAGCAAGCTAGGTGGAGAGTGTTCGTGCTCCACTGATTCCTACAGCCGTCTGTTTATCTAGGCTGGGAGGCAGGGGAGGGAAATGTGGAGCTCTTATGTTGTTGGAGAAGTCTCCCAAAGATCCCTGCCCCTCCAGCATGCACACACACAATTAGTAAACAGATCTCCCTCCTTTTTACCCCAGGCAGTTTTTCAAACCGCTGCTTCTATGCTGTATCTCCATGGCACTATTTGTTGCTCTCTTTAAGGGTGGAGACTCCACCCTTCCAGCTCTCCCAGAGCCCAGACTGCTGATATTAAAAGTTCCAGGTGGTAAGCCCCACTGATTGTAAGAACTCATAGAGTTGGGTCCCTAAGGTTTTCAAAGCCAAATGTTAAAGGGATTTATCTTCCCCGTGCAGGTCCCCATGCCTGGCGTTCTGGCATGGGGTGTGTTCTTCTTCCTTCTCCATGCCCACAGTGTCCTTCCCTCCTGCAGACAATCCCGGAGTCATTTTGGCTCCCAACTGTGTCTCCCTCTTTCCTACCCTCTTCTATGTGGCCTCTTCTCTACATTTAGCAGTGGAGAGTCTGTTCTGCTAGTCTTCAGGTCACTTTCTGGATTAGTTACACTGGTGTGTGTGTTATCCCGTTGTTTCCAAACGACAAGGTGAGCTTAGGATCCTCCTCCATCTTCCCAGGAACTCCCCCCAATGTCTTTTAACCTTTTGTATTAGAGTTTTAGTGATTTACCCACCATAATTAGAACTTAGCATGTTCTGAATTTAACTATATGTTTACCTTTACCAGTGAGCCTGAAACTTTCATATGTTTTCCTGTTACTATTTAGCATTTTTAATTTCAGCTTGAAGAATTCCTTTTAAATTTTAGTGTAAGACCAGTCTAGTCTAATTCATCTAGAGATAAATTCCTTCAGCTTTTCCTTGTCTGGAAAACTTTATCCTTTAATTCTGAAGGACAACTTTGCCAGGAAGAGTATTCTTGGTTGGCAGGTTTTTTTTTTCTTTCGGCACTTATGTCACGCCATTCTCTTCTTGCCTGCAAGTTTTCTGTTGATTTTCTCATAAGGGTTTCCTTCATACATAAGTAGTTTTTCTTTTGCTGCTTTTAAGACTCTGTCTTTGATTTTTGACAACTTAATTATAAAGTGTTTCAGTTTGGATCTCTGGATTCATCATATCTGGAATTCACTAGGCTTCCTGGATCTGGATGTCTATTTCTTTTCTCAAGTTAAAAAAGTTTTGGGCTGTTATTTCTTTAAATAAACTTTGTGCACCTTTCTCTCTTCTTCTTCTGTTTTATGTTGGTCCTCTTGATGGTGCCCCATTAGTCCCTTAAGCTAGTTTCTGCTTTTTTCATTTTTTTTCTTTCTGCTCCTCTGATCGAATTCCACTGCCCTTTGAGTCCTCTGATCCTTTCTTCTCTTTGATCTAGTCTGCTGTTGAACCTCTTTGTTGAATTCTCCAGTTCAGTAATTGTATTTTCACTCTGTGATTTCTTATACTCTGTAATTTCTGGTACCTTCTTATATTTTCTGTCTCTGTTGAAATTTTCACTTTGTTCATGCATTGTTCTCCTAACTTTGGTGAACATCTTTATGACTGTTATTTTGAACTCTTTATCAGATAAATCACCTGTTTGTCTCATTAAGGTCTGTTTTTTAGAGTTTCAGCTTATTCTTTTGTATGGAATATATTCCCCTGTTTCTTCATTTTTCTCAATTCTGTGTTGGTTTCAGCCACCCTTCCCAGTCTTGACAGAGTGGTATTGTGTAGGAGATATGCCTTATTGATCATCCGGTTCTGAATTCCTTATTGTTTTTCAAACCTTTGTGATTGTTCAGGCAGCCTTCTTTGTTCTAGGTGGTTCCCAGTAGTTGAGGATGTGCCAAGATTTGTCAGTATTCTGCAGAGGATGATCTCAGTCAGCACCTAGATGTAGACTGACTAAAGGCTAGACCCTCAGGTAACAGCTAGGAAAGTGTGTAATTGGGATCCTTACAGGCAGAAACTGAGAGATGGGCTTTATTATTTGCTCCCTCAGTGCTGGACTTACGTATGTAGCCATGAGGGTGTGCTCCTCCGCCTACTAAGAACTGCTTTGTTTGCCATGGTCCCGTTGGACACATGAATGCAAACCCTGTTGGCTACAGAGTCATGTAGTCCAGAGGCCTGTCCCTTGGGCAACAGCTTCAAAAGCTTGAGTGCTAGACGTTTACAAGCTCCTTTCAAGAAGATACTGGAAATTTGAAGCAGGCTCAAGGGGAAAAAGGTGGAGGAGGTACTGCTAGTTTCCCTGGTGCTCTGGAGGATCATAATCTCCTAGACATGTGCTAAATTAGAAAACCCTCAGGCAGAAACTTTTAAAGTATATAAATAAGACTCTTTCAGGGAAAGACGGAGAGGTGGACCGTTTTTGCCAGCTCCTTCTGGGCTGATCCCTGGGTAGACAGTCATACCACATTGTTGTGAGCCCATTAAGAACTGTCTTTCTGTTTGCTCTAGTCTTATATACAAGTCCTCTTAGCTTTCTAGAGCTAGGTGTTTTAGCACCCATCCCTCAAGTGGTAGTATTAAAAGTTGGGGGGTTAGAGGTGGGGTCCATACCCTTCACTCCTCAGGGAGAAGCTGGGAGTGAAGTGTTTCCCCCTACCGAGTGGCCCTGTTGTAGGTATTTTCTCATTAACCCAGTGTGTAGATGCTGCTCAGCTAGCTTCTTTGAGAGGGAGTTACTCAATGTGTAGCTGTAGATTCAGTGTGTCATGGGAGGAATCACTTATGTGACCATCTTGGACTACAACTTATTCAAATACAGACTTAATTATGTTTACATTAGAAGGTTCCACCCTTGATATACCTACAAGTAGGAGCATTTTTCATTAAACAAACAAAATTCCTTTATATTAAAAAAAATTTACTGTACATAATTTTTCAAATAGCCCATTGCTACTGATTCACCCCTATTGATTATGGCAGTTTAGTGTACAATTTGGAATTAATATCACAACTGATGCATAGAGATAAAAAGTTTTAATATTAGTTCAAAAATGCCACTATGTATAAGATTTACATTGCTAGCTAAGACCTTACAAAAAAGTTCAGATAGCCATGAAGCAATAAATGATTTTATTACAAAATGGAAGTTATTAAAAAGCAAAAAAATTCAAATATTTTAGAAATATTTCTATAGTTACCAAGCTGAGCACTCAAATTCCTTTTATAACATACTTGTTATTCACAGTACTAAGGAAAGCTGAATATACATAATCATTGTTTTTAAGATTTTATTTTTAAGTAATCTCTCCACCCAACATGGGGCTCGAACTCACAACCCTGAGATCAATAGTCACATGCTCTGCTGTCTGAGCCAGCCAGGCGCCCCTAGACATAATCTAAAATTATGTTTAGATTGAACACTTTATGCTTTTTGAGAGACATAAATATACCTAGTGTTCTGGAGATTTACAACAATTATATAAAATTATGTAACTTCATTGTGAAAAATTGACTCTAAAAATTTAAAGATTCTAAATTGTGTATCCTTTGTTATAGTTATCTCTGGTCACTTATTAATTATTACTAATGAAATAAATAGAATTGGATTGTGCTTATTCAGAAATTTTTTTTGTGGGTTTTTTTATTATTTTTTTTAAAGATTTTATTTATTTATTTGACAGAGAGAGAGAGATCACAAGTAGGCAGAGAGGCAGGCAGAGAGAGAGGGGGAAGCAGGCTTCCTGCTGAGCAGAGAGCCTGATGCGGGGCTCTATCCCAGGACCCTGAGATCATGACCTGAGCCGAAGGCAGAGGCTTTAACCCACTGAGCCACCCAGGCGCCCCTATTCAGAAGTTTCTGATAGTAATTCTCAAAGTCAATATTAACTGGCTCTAAAGTCTAGACTGAAAGAGTTAAGGAGAAGAAAAAAAAAGCTAACAGAAGAGCAGAAGCTGGCATAACTATAACAATTAGAAGTAGCTATAAGTAATGGACAGCAATTCCATTGACAGCAGCAGTAAATGACAGAGAACAGAAACAGAAGTGAGGGAGAAGAACAGTGTTTGAGGCAACTGATCTTTCCAGCTCACTTCTTTTAGTACCCTCACAAATACCCTATATTTTGAGGTTAACTAGAAAGGCAAAGCTTAGACTGTTTTCTGAGAGCTCTAAAGGCATTACTATATTATATAATAGTGACCACAACAGTGAAATTCCTCAAGTCTTAAGAAGAAAGTTGAATTATGTTTAACATATTCAGTATGCTGCATTTCATTATAAAAGCCAAGTGTTAAACTGAAAGTTACATGGACTCTTTAGCTAAGATAACACAATTCTCAATTATGCCTAGATAACTCTGTGGCTAGAGTTAAAAAATATTTTAACTACACATAACCCTGTATGTGTTAACTCTATAACTACTTTATTAATTGTGATTATCAATGTAAATACAAGATTTACTACAAAAGTTGGCACTCTAGCCACTTGTAAATAACGTTTACCTAGAAATAGTAGTGGATATCAGAGAACTGAAATAAGCATATTAAACTTTCATTTTGTAATGTATTCTGTGGTTATGACAGTTTTAGAAAGTACAGTATTTTTAGAATAGATACTATCAGATTAAAAGTGATTTAGAAATATATATTTTATGGATACCTATAAGAAACAGAAAATGTATCTGAACAGAAGACTACTAAACATTATTTAACTTATGTCTCCTCTTCATTTTTTTAGGCTTTATGGTATATGCAGTCTCATTCTTAGGATCCCAAAGTTGGGTCAGAGGACCCAAACGAAGGACATGGAAAAATAGTAGAAATGAAAAGTTTAATATTTAATAAATCAATCCTTACTAAATCACTTTTTGAAAGGTTTTTCAAAAATTGAAAAATTTGAAAATGAAGCTTTCTTGTAATGAGGACATATGAAGCCTAATAGTTAATATAAATTTATTTCCTATTAGAAATTCTAAAGGGAGTTTTTTGTATGTATATATATGTTAGATTAGCAAAATAGAGTGTACCATTATACTTTTGAAAAGAAATTTTTAGATGTAAGATTTCAGTCTTAAATAGAAATTGATACTATCATTAACACTTAAAATAGAAAAACACTGGTATAAGGAAAATCGAGTTTTCATGGAATTCCTAAGCATAGTTATAACATATTTCACATGAACCTATGCAATTGTGCCTAAATGAAGGGTTTAAACAGAGCTTGGAAAAGTCTCATGAGTTGTTATAAAAGGAATGTGTGTTCTGGGCAGAAGGTTGACTTAGAAAATCATGGACTCTTAGAAGACATCTAAGTAACTTTTTCATTTAACAAAAATGTACTAAACACGTACTATGTGCTTATCTTTGTATAGGAATCAGAATTAACCAGATTACAAGCCAAAATTTCTGGACGTGAAAGGGCAGAAGACATCAAGTTTCTACCAGCCCTGCTTACATCTGCAACAGAAATTATGCCAGACATTCAAGATCCAAAATTTGCTAAACATTCTCACACAGCTTTTTTCAAGTGTAGAAAGCTACGTCGCTCTATTAGTGCCAGTGACCTTAGTTTCAAGACACGTAGTGATGAAGATCTTTCTGAAGAATTACTACAGGACTTAAAAAAAATGCAGTTAGAACAGCCTTCAACATTAGAAGAAAGCCAGAAGGATCTGACTTATACTCAGTCGGACTCATTCAAACCTCTCACGTATGACCCAGAAGATGATAGTTCTGAGAGTAATGACTTCAGTACTCTCAGTGGAATGCTAAGATACATAAACAAAGAAGTGAGACTATTAAAAAAGTCTTCTATGCAAACAGGTGCTGGTTTACCTCAGGTATGTAATGTCATACACTTGAAGTTATAATGATTTGTCTCCAGTGTATATCATTTTATTATTTGTAGGAAAATCCATATATTTCAATGAAGCATGCCATTAAGTGATATGCAAATATTGAAAGCTCAAAAAAATCCATTGTAAGTAGGTTTAAAAATTTAGCCTTGAAAATTAACTTTGATTAAAATAGCCTATACATTTGATTAAATATAATCTTTATATTTGATTAAAGAACTAAGTCTGCCTCCTATTAGGAAAGTATTTTCAATTCTAGAATAAAGTTGACCCTTGAATAATGCAGGGGTTAGGAGCACTGACCCCTGCCTCCCTCCCCCACCCCAGCGCTGCTGAAAATCCATATATAACTTTTTTTTAAATTTTTTTTTTATTTTGTTATGTTAGTCGGATAATACAGTGATTTTCCCAAAACTTAACTAGTAATAGCCTGTTGACTGGAAGCCTTACTGAGAAGCTAAGCAGTCAATTTAACACATATTTTGTATGTTATATGTATTATATACTGTATTCTTACAATAAAGTAAGCTAGAGAAAAGAAAATGTTAAGAAAACCATATGAGAAGGTACATTTACAGTACCAGATTTTATTGATACTGTAAGTTTATATCATCTGTTTACATTTTGTCAGTGCCTACATCAATATCGTCTTATACAAAACACTGTAGATGTTATATGCATAACACTAGATACCAAAAATGAAAAGATAATGTAAAAAAGAAATTCTTATTTATTTATAGGTATAATAATTCATGCATTGAAAAGGAAGCAGTAGCAATATGAATGCTTTATGGTAGCTTAGCCTATACGCTAATGGATGAATCATTATAAAATGTTTATGGCAAACAATATTCTAGTCATATTCATAATACAGCATTGGAAACTGTTATATATATATATATATTTTTTAGATTTTTTTAATCTATTTATTTGACAGAGAGAGATCAAAAGTAGGCAGAGAGGCAGGCAGAAAGAGAGGGGGAAGCAGGCTCTCTGCTGAGCAGAGAGCCCGATGCGGGGCTCGATCCCAGGACCCTGAGATCATGACCTGAGCCAAAGGCAGAGGCTTTAACCTACTGAGCCAAACAGGTGCCCCGGAAACTGTTATATTTTTTTAAAAACCACTTACCTGTGATGATGGGCTGCTGTGCACCTTCTTCATTTACTAGAGAGAAGGGCACACTGTATGATGTTATTCTCTGAAAGTAAAGTTATAAAACAGTAAGAAAACACATTATGAAGTTTCTATTAACTATGACTCACCTTAGATCTATGTAAGGATAGTCTGTCCACTTCCATACAAATCTAGTACATGATGTTCTATACGATCAGTACTTGGGTGATGGTGATGACTCAGAAATGTCTCACAGTTCTTGTCATACATTACTAGATTTTAACGTGAAAACACACATACCAAAGTAAGTTAATTAACTGTGCGGCATGATTATTTGTTAAGTGAAAGTGGATTATCATAAAGGTCGTCATCTTTGTCTTTTCATTGAGTAGGCTGAGAAAGAGGAGGGGTTGGTCTTGCTGTCTGAAGGGTGGCAGAGGTGGAAGGAGTGGAGGAGGCGGAAAGGGAGTCAGGAGAGGTGCATAAATTTGGTGTAGCTTTATGAAAATACATTGCTATTTCTGTGTGATTTTTTTCTTTTGCATTTCTTTAAAAATGCTTTTTTACAGTACCAATCTTTCCTCCACCATTTGCTTTAGGTTCAGTGCCCATATCAATGAAGGGTTCATGTTGTAAAAATAGATGTCCTTTGGGGCATTTTTGTCCAGACTAGGACTTTTTTGTATTAAAAACCTGTCCGGGCAGACATCCTTTCTCCTCAGTGATTTTCTTAATGGTGTTCCAGAACTGTCTGCTGCTGCTGCTTGGCTACCTTGACTTTTTTTTTTTTTTTAAGATTTTATTTATTTGACAGAGAGAGAGAGATCGCAAGTAGGCAGAGAGGCAGGCAGAGAGAGAGGGGGAAGCAGGCTCCCTGCTGAGCAGAGAGCCCGATGCGGGGCTCGATCCCAGGACCCTGAGATCATGACCTGAGCCAAAG
>CM052900.1:96085841-96106947 GCA_028534135.1 Potos flavus | reverse complement strand
TGAAGGGTGATGGGAAACCTTTGGAAGGTTCTGCTTAGGGAAGTGACATTTATCTGATTTATGTTTTTAAAGAATCATTCTGGGTGTTTTAGGAAGAATGGATGATAAAGGAACAAGAGCAGAGACTATCCAGGAGGCTACTTGTAATAATCCAGGCAAGAGAAGATTTGGGGTAGGCAGGAGGGTAGATGTGGAAGTGTTGAGAATAGTTCCATTTCTGGATATATTTTGAAGATAGAACCAACAGGATTTAATGTAAGTCGTGAGTGAAACAGTAGTCAAGGAAGACTCCAGAGATTTTGGCAAGAGTAACTGAGCTTTTTCTCAAGTTGGGGAAAAACTAGGAGATGAGCAGATTTGGAAGCATGGAGAGTTCAAAAGATTGACTCTCTTTTTGACTCTATTAAATTTGAGATTTCTATTAGATGTCCAAGTGAAGATGACAAATGAATGACTGGGTTAATGAGGCCAAAGTTATAAATTCAGGTATCAGCATATAGATGGTTGCTAAAGCCATAATGCTGGAGTAAGTCCAGGGAATTAGTGGAGGTAGAAAAAAATCAGCCCCCAAATTAAGCCTAATTTAGTAAGGCTAAATTATTTTTAGCATTCAAGAAGTTGAGGATCCAATAAAGCTGAGATTTAAACAGATAGAAAAAATAAGGAAAACTTAATATAGCACGTTTCAGAAAAGAGAGATTAAATGTTGCTAAATAAAGTGAGGATTAATAATTGATATATTTGGTATTATGCAAGCCGTTGATGACATTTATGAGAAAGGCTTTAGGGTAATCGGATAAAGCCTGGTTAGAATGTGATCAGCAGAGAATAGAGGAAAAGGAAACACCAAAAACAGGCAACTCTTTTGATGTAAAGAAATGAGGGAGATGGAATGTCAGGGGAGTTTTGTTTCGTTTTTTAGAATAAGAGATAAAACAGCATTTGATTGGTGGGAATGATGTGGTAGACAGGGAAATTGATAATTCAAGACAAAGAGTAGAAGGTACAAAGTTCTTAAGGTAGGCTAAAAGAGAGAGAATCCAGCAGAGAAGTAGAACTGGCCTTGGATAAAAGAAGAGACAATTCATCTAATGTAGTGGGAAAGAAAGTACAATATATGGGTACAGAAATACATGGATAGAAGATTTGGTGAGAAGGGAGCAATTTCTTTATTGAATGACTTTATTTTCTTAGTGAAGGTTTTCTTAGGTTAGGAGCTATGACAGGGTAAGGTGCTAGAGGACTAAGAACAGGAAAGGTATGTGAAAGTTATCTTGGAAAATAAGAAAATATAAAAGGACTAGGGAAGTCTAGTAGGATTGCCAGGCAGATAGTTTTGTTGGGTGAAACGGCCCTGCAAATATATCTGGCATCTTGTCCTCAATTATATACCAGCAACAGGATCTCCCCATCATAGTGACAACCAAAAAGAACTATCACAAACGTTCAGAATGTTCCCCAGGAGGGGTGTAATGCTTTCTCTGAGAACTTCTGCTCTGTTCCAATGGTCCTAGAGTCCTAGATGTGCAACAGTCTATTTCTGGTAAATAGAACTTATTTTATATAGGATAAACTTGATTAGTACAGTGACAGATTGTAATAATGGTAATACATCACATTTACTATATGCCAGGCACTATTTTAAATGCTTTACATGGGGCACCTAGGTGGCTCAGTTGGGTGTTTGACTTCGGCTCAGGTCCTGATCTCAGAGTCCTGGGATCCAGCCCTGCATTGGACTCCCCGTTCAGCAGGGAGTCTGCTTCTCCCTCTCCCTCTGCCCCTCTCCCCACTTGTAAGCTCTCTCACTCTCTCAAATAAATGAATAAACTCTTTAAAAAAAAATGCTTTATATAAATTGACTCATTTAATCTTTATTGATTGGTACTGTTATTACCCTAATAGTACCAAATGGTTCTTCTATTATAGTGGGCACTATTACCTATTCTGTTGTAATGAAAGCCCAGAGCCAAATTAAAATATGCAAAATACTATATCCAGTTTTTGAGAAAATCTAACCAAAGTTAAATTCTGTTCACATATAGTTTTGTTTATGGCTAGTCATACTCTACTGAGTTTTAAATGCATAAACCACAATCAATACCCAACATTAATCTCACCTGGGCCTCATAGCTCATGCCCTCGACTGCATTACCTGTGTTGGTTTAGTTTCATCTTCGATAGAAGGGGCTGGTTCTTTGGTTTGCTCAGAACTCCATTCAGTACACCTTTGGGATCCGTGCTGGGACAGATGCTTGACAAATGCTCATCTGTGGGTTTTATTCAATTTTCAGATGGTCATTACTTGCATATTAAACCTTAATCATAAGGGAAACGTGACTGAAGACATCTTCTTGATACTTTCTCTATAGGGGCTCCTTCCCCACCAACCCTACTATTTTTTGGAGGGGGGTGTTTTTTCTTTAATGGAAGGTGAGAAAATTCAGAGCAAGACTGCTACCATTGAAAGAAACTTTGACTTGCTATAATTTTACTAACTTCATGGTCATTTATATGTACATTGCATTAATAAGTAAAAAATGACATATTTTAAAGTGGGTTGTAGAACCTTGATCTATAGGCCATTTCTAGTCCTTAGCTCATTTCACCCACATGAAAGTATGATACTACATTGGTCTCTGATTTAAAAGCAGAAATTTTAAACTTTTTTAAGCCAAGGAAAGTATTATCTAAATGAGATGTTATGAAGAAACCACCCAAATATGTCAATCAGATACAAAGATAATTTATCTGATTAAAGGTGGACTGTGTCTGACCTTTATCCAGTTATTTACCTGTTCACCTCTTTACATGTCTGCTTATGCAAAGACTCCAGAACAGCCCTGAATTAACCTTTAAGGAAAATAAGTTTGAGTTTAGGGCACCAAGGGAAGGGGAGCACCACAGTTTTTGCCCTAGCTGTAATGCCCTTAACCCTTTCACTGCCACACTTAACTGTAGTAGATTGTTTTGTAATTGTCTTTATCTGCCTTGTTACAATTTAATGTGCACTAATAATGTAATTTTTTCTTTGGTATAGTGAGTGATGCAGGTTTAAGTTTGATTTGAGGGTGTCCTCAAGATACTAAATTTGTTTCTGATTTATGGCGTGAGTTTCACTTCTCTGGAGAGCAAAACCAGCTGGCATTTAAGTCATGCACTGATCTGTGTAAAGAACCCTTAAGCTCCTTATTTTATTTTAAGCAATGGACAGGTGAGGGGGCATCATTGTTGGGCTGTGTTGAGGGCATTAGTTGGGCTTAATCCAGCCCTGCTCCAGAGTTAGCAATTATTTGTTTTTTGTTTTTAAAGATTTCATCCATTTATTTGACAGAAAGAGAAAGAGAGATCACAAGCAGGCAGAGAGACAGGGGGAAGCAGGCTCCCCACTGAGCAGAGAGCCCGATGTGGGGCCCCATCCCAGGACCCTGAGATCATGACCCGAGCCGAAGGCAGAGGCTTTAACCCACTGAGCCATCCAGTCGCCCCCAGTTTTATTTTTTTTAAAGATTTTATTTATCTGAGAGAGAGAGAGAGAGAATGGGGGTGGGAGGGGAGGGCAGAGGGAGAAGCAGACTCCGCGCTGAGCAGAGAGCCCGACGTGGGACTCGATCCCAGGACCCTGAGATCATGACCTCGGCTGAAGGAAGACGTTTAAGCCACTGAGCCACCCAGGCCCCCCCAAAGTGTGCAATTTTAAAGTCCACTGATGATACAGCAGAAAAAACCTAGAAATTACTGTGTTGAGAAATGCTTAATAAGTTTTACCTCTTTTACTTGTGTTGTAGCCCAAATGATTTTCCTAAGTTAACTATGTTGCCAGTTCCATTAACAATAAAGCTGCTGACAAAAGCTTCAGAAGTCACAGAAAATTACACATGCACAAAATTTTGAACACATTATCAAAGGAGTTCAGAGACATCAAGTTAAAAACTCCTGTTTTAGATTTGAACGGTGGAATACTATGCTGCAAATAGTGATTAGCTAATTCACAGTTTATTAGGAAGTTACAAGAAGTATTATTTATATCCATCTTATTTCCAAAAAGAAGAAGTAGTTTACAAATGTGGTCCATATGCCATGTAATAAGATGAAAAATAACTGAGAAAGTCAGCTATAGGGAAAACAGAGATGGAAAGAAACAAGGTGAAACAAGACTATAGGTAATACCTAAGGACATGGTAACATTTTCAAATCCCTGGCCTAAGTAAAGTATGACAAGAGTATTTGACCTGTATTTTTAGAATCTCCTGGACCTGGGGCACCTGGGTGGCTCTGTGAGTTGAACATCCAACTTTGGATTTCAGCTCAGGTTGTGATCTCAGGGTTGTGAAATCAGGCTCTGCGTCAGGCTCCGTACTGGGCATGGAGCCTGCTTGAGATTATCTCTTTCCCTCTCTCCCTCCTTCTACCCCTCCCCCTGTTCTCTTTTCTCTTTCTCCCGGGCCTTTTCCCTGTATTTCTCTACTTCTCTATGCTGTGCTGTTTCTTTGTGCACACATTCTCCTGTCATTTCCCTTTTCTGCTTTTACTTCTCTTCTTTTTCACTGACTTTTCAGGTAGCCCTTCATCTATCTTCCTTACTGTGCCCTCAAACCATAGTGTGACATCACTGTCTAAATATCTTATTTATGTCTTCTGTTTTTGTTTTTTTATATCAATTTAGTTTGACTTTGCATTCCCTCCCAATGCCCCCCAACCAGAATTACTTGCTTTTTATATTCCATGTGGTCCATTATTGACTTTTTCTGATTCATATTTCTTAATTGAGTAAATATTTCCCACTCTTGCTTTAAGTTATGCTCCTAATTATTATAGTGGACATTAATGCTAAATTAAGAATATTTCAAAAGCTAATCTTTTTTTTTTTATTATTCCAGGGAGAAAATTTATAATTAAATGAAGATGTTGATGTGGTAAAAAATGAGATTTTTGGTACTGTGTTTATTACATGTAGCTCATACTTCATAGAAGCTGTTATTTTATTGCTTTTGAATAAATTTTTATTTCAGTATATTTAAAGAAAGTTTTTCTAAACCTTATTCTCTTTGTGAAAGTTAATTCATTACTCATTTTTGGTTTAAACTTGCTGCTTTGCTTTTTATATAAAAATCACTGTTAAAATGCATAATAAGTACATTGACTAATTTATATTTTCAATTAGAATAACACTATTTGCTTATTCTAGTAATACGTTACTTTTAGAATGAGTAATAAGAATTTAGAAGTCATTCTGCCACAGGTTCATAATTGTACTAATAATGGTTGGCTTTTGTTGAGTGTTTACCATTTATGTCACTATTCTAAGCACTTTATAGTAACTCATTATATTAACATAACCTATTTTATGTTAATTTAATGGAGCACAAGATGGGGGAGCAACATGCAGAGGGAGAGGGAGAAGCAGGCTTCTCACTGAGCAGGGACCCCCTATGCGGGGCTCGATCCCAGGACCCTGAGATCATGACCTGAGCCAAAGGCAGTTGCTTAACCAACTGAGCCAACCAGGCACTCCTCACATAATCTATTTTGTGAGGTATGTACTATTATTATTATTCCTGTTTTACAGGTGGAATTATTTACATAATGACACAAGTATGTGTTCCAAAGAAACTGTTCTAAGTATCAGGAGACAGACTTTGGATTAGTGGCCCCATTTATACATGGCTAACTTTATGGTAGAATAAAAATAATGCAGCAAAATTAAGATGACATATTTAAACCTTCAAATTTAAAAATCTCTCTAGAGTTTGAATTTGTTTTCTTTAGACCATATATTTAAAGTGTATATAAATGTGTCCTTAGGAGTTAATTTTTTTCTAATATGTAAGCAGTAAAGCCCTTAATGTTGACAGTACCATTTGAATAACACTAATTCAGAATTTGTAATTACTTGTCAGGAGTAGAATAAAGTTTATCTTTTTTACTGCTACTCACTGGTGACTTGACCCTAAGAGTTAAATTACTGATTCCATCTTCTTGGCCAGCACCCTTTTTTCCCTTTCCCCTGACCTCCTATCATGTGCGTTATGAGCTCTTCTTCATGGACTAGTGAACATTAGTCACATTGTACTTCTGACACCTTCATTAATTTAGTTTCCAGTCTAAGCTGGACTCTTAATTTTGACAAACCTTAACCTCTTCCTTTTAGCTTCCATTCTCTTCCTCTTGACAGGAATGTTAATATTTGTTATTCTTTTCAACTACCCCCTTTACTGCATCTCCCATACTTTCAAGAGATAACTTAGCCACATACTTCATAGGAGATCTTCGGGTCCAATCTCCACCAATTTCCTTCATCTTTCTAGGCCTGCCTCTGCCAGCATGCACTCATATTTTCTTCCCTCCTATCTCAGAAAGGCCTATTTCTCTGAAAGGCCAGTGCTTGTACTTGTGCACTAAATTCCATTCTTTCCCTTGGATTCTCGGATTTTACTCTATTAAATAATCCATGTCTTGTCCCATATCTTTAATCTTATCCCTTTGGTTTCTCCCATTCATATAAATATGTTCAAATCCCTTCCCTGGCCTAAACAACAAAAACTAAAACCCCACCTTTATAACACCTACTCCTCAAAAAAAATACTCTGTATCCTTATAGTGCATACTTATTTTGTTTAAACCTTTCCACATCCCATTGCATTTCATATATATTCTCAATAGGAATAGCCATGTTATTCTCCAATCCATTCCCCTCCATCATCCCTGGCTACTGCTGATTCATTCAGGGTTAGACACTTAGTTTAAGGGCCAGAATCTTAGGAATTTTAAAACTCAAACTGCAAACAAACTCCTCTATCTTTTTGCATGCTTGGACTGTAAAATGTCAAACTCCAGAGCTCTTGATAGCCGTCTTTCCTACCATGTGGGCCAAAGCAGCAATGCAACTAGTCTGGAGAAAGAAAGAGAGAAAGTGAAACAAACCTACAGAGAAGAACAAGAAAAAGAATAGCTGAAGATCCTGCTTCCACATGCTTTTGAGACTCAGCTGCGTTACTGACCTTTGACCTTCTGCGACATCACAATATTCTCATAGTGAGCCCTTTTACAAAGCTCGTTCAAATTGGATTTCTGTCACTTGCAAGCAAAAAAGCACTAACATATGTACTTTCTTTTTGCCACCAAATTTCTTAGAAAAACCATTCTATATTCCCTGTTTTACTCTACTTCCGACCCAATCCTTACCCTAATATAATCTTTTACCACTGTGTTGCCACACCCAGTGTCCTATTTTCATTCTTTGATTTTTGGTAGCATTTGACACTGTTTACCAGTTCTTCTTTGTTATCTCTTGATTTGACTCTAGAACACTGCTAGTCTTTCCTGATTCTCCTTTTAAAAACAAATAGCTAACCTTTACCTGACGCTGTGTGCCAGGCAGGTTTGTAAACTCGTTACAAGTATTATTATATTTTAATGGGGAACAAATAAGAGGAACAGCTATAAGGAAATATCTTTCAAGGAAGTCATGCAACACAGCACTATAGTACCATATGGTATAGCTGTAAAATAGTTTATTGAGGAAAAGTTGACAGAGATAGTAGTAGGAGAAAACACACAATCCCTCAAACTCTTATCCTATAGCTTTGGCATAGTCTGCATGCACTGTGTCCAAAGTTCTGGTGAAAAGAAACCCTGCCTCCATAATATTCTACATATTTATTATTGAGGTGGGGTAGGAAATATCTGTGTAGCTATGTACTGATGGAAACTTCTTTGTAAACCAAGTGGCCATGTTAGAGAGGGGGACCTTTCTGCTCCTCTGTTGAGCTAACTCAAACTGTTGATCCTGCTGTCTTCTTTACTACTGAAATTTGAGAGGACAGCAGTTTGGGGCTGAATGAGCCTCCAGAGCTATCATGACTGTCTCTCGTTAGGCAAGTGCTAGTATTGTTCACTGTGCTTTACAGAAGAGAAAGCAGACACAGAAATATTAAGTAATTTTTCTCATGGTCATGTAGCTTTATAATAGCTGGGATTTGAACTGACTCCAAAGTCCATGCTCTTAACCACTAAAGCCACATTGCCTCTTTATATTGCCTTTTACTTCTTTGAACATCCACTCTTAGTATTCTTATCTGCCTACTCTAAAATATTGGGATTCCCTACGTTTCTACCTTAGGTTTCTTACCTCTTCTAAAGATATATGTTTTTCTTACATCATCTCATCCAGTCCTGTTGCTTCAATAATAATCTTTATGGTAATAACTTTCAGATCTATATCTCCATATTTTCCTTGCAACAGATCTGTATTTTCAGTTGCCTACCCAGACATTCCCTGGATGGCCTACAGATTTCTAAGAAAACTTTAAATTTATCCAAAACTGAACGCATGGTATTTTCTCAAAGTTTACCTGTCCTGCTTTCCTGTTCTCCTTTTGTTTATATGTTTGCTTATTTTCCATCATCATTCACCCAGTTCTTACTATCAAAGACCATAATCCGGTGGCTATCGGATCACTGTTTTTTCTTTATGCAAAACATAGAAATTACACTATTCTGTTTAAGCCGTCTAGGCCTGTAAGATCTTGTTATCATGTATTTCATCTATGAAATCTTTCATTCCAGCATCCCCAGTCTCTGACAACACTTATCCTTTCATCTCTCTCATTCTCTAATTCCTGCTGATATTTTTTCTTATTATTAAGAACGTATTTCCAGGGCACCTGGGTGACTCGGTTGGGCATTCAACTCTTGATTTCTGCTCAGGTCATGATCTCAGGGTCACAGGACTGAGCCCCAAGTCAGGGCTCCATGCTCAGCGGAGAGTCTACTTGAGATTCTCTCACTCTCCCTCTGCCCCTCCCCCCACTTGTGCCTTCTCTCTCTCAAATAGGTAAATCTTAAAAAAATAACATATTAGTGTTTAACATTTTTTCCTATAATATGGAATCCCATCATAGAGATAATTTACTAATGTGGTTAAGAATATGGACTTTGAGTAGGAACCTTATACATACAGCCGTAATAGAATTACTGGTATTGGTCTTGCCCTCAGGTCCTACACAATTATACAACTGAACAAAACATGCAAGGCAGTTCTTTTTAGGCATTGAACAACAGGTGGCACAAGACTATAATCCTTAAAAGAAGGGAAACATCAAGTTAACCCTACTATTTGTCCAGGCCTCAGAATGGGCACTAACTTCCCCAGTTACAGCTCTGGTACAAGGAAAGAAAGCCTGAGTGGAGTGGTATTCATGGTGAGCTGAGGCAGATATGAGTTTGGAGTTGGTATGATGGCTAGAATTTGTGGAGCAGAATACCAGAGATGAGGAAGCTTTATACAGAGCGTAGGCACAGAAGACTGAGAATTTCCCTCAAGTCCCTGCAAAGGGAAGGCTTTTATGTACAGGATGAAAATCTGCAAGACTAATAGAGAGTGGCTGCTATAAGGCCGAGTGGAAAGGAGATACCAGAAATTGCACACTTCTAGGTAATGTTGGGAGTTTCAGCTTGTCCACAGAGAAGGATACTTGCTGAACAACTTGGGCACATAAAGTCACACACTGGGTATAAGGACCAAGCCCTAGAATAAAGGCATACCATAGAACTAAATTAACTGTGCCCATAACCTTTGGGTCCAAGAATGTATAAAGAGGGAATTTAGATATTATCTTTAATTGACTGGTAATGAAGACACAAAAGTAAAAATTTGTGAGATACAGCTAAAGCAGTAGAGGGAAATTTATGACCTTACTTTGTAATTAATTTATAAATAATCTATAAAGAAAAAAGGTTCAAAATCAGTGGTCTAAATTTCCACCTTAAGAAGCTAGAAGGGAAAAAAGAACAAATTAAACCTAAAGTACATAGGAAAAAGGAAAAAATAAACGAAAATCAGTGATACAGAAAATAGAATTAATACAGTTAAAAGGTGATTCACTGAAAATACTAATCAAATTATTTGATCTAGGAAGGCTGATCAAGACAGAGAATACAAATAACCAATATTTAGAATGAAAGAGAGGCTAGCTATGACAAGAGATCCTACAGACATTTTTAAATATGATCAGCGAATATTAAGAACACCTAAAACTGTGAAAATGGAGGAGGGGAAAATTCCCAGATTACTTTATGAGGCCACCGTAACAATGATACCAAATTTAACAAGAATAGTACATGAAAAGAAAATATCCCTTGTGAACATACACTGTAGGTCAGAAAACTATGCCCTCAAGCCAAATGTGGCTCTCCTGTCCCTGTTTTTGAAAATAAAGTTTGAAGGGCACCTGGGTTGCTCAGTCGATTAACCCACAGACTCTTGATTTCAGTTCAGGTCATGATCTCAGGGTCATGAGATCAAGCCTTGCAATGGGCTCTACACTTGGCGTGGAGTCTGCTTAAGATTCTCTCTCTCCTTTTCCCTTTGCTCCTCGCCCCAATTGCATTCTCTTTTTCTCAAATAAAATAAATGAAGTCTTAAAAAAAATAAAGTTTGATTTTCTATTGTCTATGACTGCTTTTGCATTAGAGCAGAACCAAATAGTTGTGATGAAGACTATATGGCCACAAAGTCTAAAATATTTACTATTTAGACTTTCAAGAGAAAGTTTGTCAACCTCTGACACAGACACAGAAATTGTCAACAAAATATTAGCAAGCAAAATCCAGAGATATAAAAAGAAGTTTACATAATTACCAAATCATTCTTATGCCAGTAAGTCTGGGTTGGCTTAATATTTAAAAAAAAAAAAAAAAAAAAGTAATTCACAGAATAAGAGAAATAAAGGGGGGGGGGGGAACCACGACTGTATCAAAAGATGCAGAAAAAGCTTTTAACAAAATGCAAAACCCATATATGATAAAGACTCAACAAATTAAGGGATATAGGAAATACCCTCATCCTGATAAAGGAAATCTAAGGAGGAAAAAAAAGAGCCTCACTCTCTACCTCATGTATCTTAAAATTAAGTCAGGGTGGATGACAGACCTAAATGTAAAAGCTAAAACTATAAAGATTCTAGAAGAAACAAGAGAGAGTAACTTTATGACCATGGGGTAGGTAGAGATTTCTTAGGATCCAAAATGGCAGTAAGTATAAAAGAAAAAGTTAATAAACTGGACTTGATCAAAATTTGAAACTTATCTCAAAATTACCATTAAGAAAATTAAGAGTGTATTACAGAGTGACAGTTATTCATAAAGACCCTACTATAAATAAAAAGTAGAGTTCCAGAGCTAAGATAGTGGCATAGTAGGAGGGCCCTAGGCTTGCTTCGGCCCTCAAATACAGCTACATAAGTATCAAATCATTCTGAACACTCACCAAATCAACCTGAGGGCTGATAGAACAAACTGCATAACTAGAGGGAGAAAAGAGGCCACTTCAAGGAAGCTAGGAAGTGTTTGGGGGAGAAACCGACTGTGGGTGCTGCAGATGGGGAGGGAGCCCTGGTCACAGAGAAAGGCAAGAGAGAGAGGGGAGCACACAGAAGAATGCTCAAAGAGCACACTTGCCCAATGCTGTGGGCTGGGAAAATGAGAGGGGCTGAATTTTGTGTTTTGCAACCAACTGGGCTCAGGACTGAGTTTGAGAGGCCCCTGGGCTTGGCTGGGATAGAGACTGGAGGACACCGCCCCCTCCTGGAGGGGAGGCCGGCCAACAACCCCAGGGCAGACTGCACAATCTGAGGGCCACCTAAGGAGCACGAGGAGAAACTACGTTTTTCTTCGGAGCACATCTGTGAGAGGTGGCGTTGCCTCTCCGGGGACCAAAAAACAGCAGGCACCATTTCCCTTCCCTGCCCCTTATCACAGGTCTAGACACACCTGCCGAGGGCAGCTAACCAGGACGCTGGCTGTTTAGCCTGCTTGCTCCACACCCCATGACCCTGAGCTCTGACGAGACAGCCCTTCTGGGTCAACCCTGCAGCAGTGCCAGCATGGTGAAACCCTCTCCCAGAGGACGGAAGTCCCTACCACACCAGGTCCCCGAAGTTGGGGATTTTAAAAGCCAGCAAGCCTGGCTGAGGTAGAGCCCAGGGTGTGCGGTGCTGCGCCAGACAGGCAAGCGACCCAGAGACAGCGTGACATCAGTGATCTGAAAAATGCCCGTGAAACCATGAGGGGAAATGATTCACTTCTCAGAAAAGTGCTTCCCTGAGAGCAGCAAGCACGGACTCTCCTCGGAGCAGGCTGGCACCATCTCCCTCCTCCGCCCCTCAGCGGAACCAACTTCCGGAAGCAGCAGAGCACCAACACTGGCTGCCTAACCTGCTCACACCACGTACCCACCCCCCGCCCCGCACTCTGCTGGTGCTGCTTTTCTTGGGCAAGTGTGCATGAGGAGCGCAGTAGGCCCCTCCCTGAGAAGACCAGCACAAACCCCTGCACACGCCATGTCTACTGACCACAGAGTTCTAAAAAGCTTCAGCTCTAGTGGAAACAGCATCAGGTCTCTTTTATTTTTATTTTATTTTATTTTATTTTATTTTATTATTTATTTATTTTATTATTATTTATTTATTTTATTATTATTTATTTATTTATTTATTTATTTGACAGAGAGAGAGAGAGAGAGATCACAAGTAGGCAGAGAGAGAGGGGGGAAGCAGGCCCCTGCTGAGCTGAGAGCCCGATGCGGGGCTCGATCCCAGGCCCTGAGATCATGATTGAGCTGAAGGCAGAGGCTTTAACCCACTAAGCCACCCAGGCGCCCCCCCTTTATTAATTAATTAATTATCAGGTCTCTTTTAAAAAGCAGACCAGAGCACACCTAGTTACAACTTGCCACACTCTGGCCAAGGTCCAAACACTCCCCACTGCAGGTTGGAAGAAACTCTAGAGACCACTGACCTGAGGCACAGAGCAGCAGAGTGCACACAGCACACCCCAAAGACACTTCCTAGAGTGCCAGGCCCTGGACAGTCTATGGCCTCTACTTCATGAGGCCATTACTCTCAGGAGCAGGAAACCTAACAGGCTTTCCTAACTCAGAGAAGAAGACAGAGATCTAGACAAAATGCCAAGACAGAGGAATTCACCCCAAAAGAAAGAACAAGAAAAGGTCACAGCCAGGGATCTAATCGAAACAGATCTAAGTAATATTTAAAACAATGACCACAAGGATACTAGCTGGGCTGCAGAAAAGCATGGAAGACCCTTACCACAGAGACTAAAAAAGATTAAAAAAACCAGGCCAAAACGAAATATGCAGTAACTAAGATTCAAAGCCAGCTGGATGTAATGACTCCAAGGACGTAATGACCCTTGTCTGAGGAAAGCGTCAGCATCCTAGAGACCAGCTGGAAAGCCGGAGCTTTGGGTTAATGTGCTAACACGCCTCTAGTCTTCCAGACCACTCCTACCTCCAGGTCCTGGGCCTGAGCCTTGGCCTCCAGCCCAGCCATCCCTGCTGCACACCGGCTGCCCCCACAGCCCATGTCCTTCTGTCCTGCCCATTTCTCCTGCCTAATGGGGTTCTGTGCAATTCGGAGTTTTTCCATAAATTAACCCTTGTATTAGTAGAGCCTTTAGGAGATTTTTGTTAGAAACCAAGGACCTCCCTTCACCTCTGAACAGGCTTTTCCCTTAATTCCAACCGAATGTTTTACATACCTTTCTAGTTTACTCAAATTTGTGGATGGCTTCTCCCCCTTTCCTTTTCTCTATTCTTAGTCGTATGTTAACTTCACATTCTCAGAAATGGTGAAATGTATGTCAGTCCAATAAAATACAAAATAACAACAACAACAAAAAGGATGTAATGACTACAAGGATGGGAGAAGGACAGGACTGTTTTTCAGGAATGTACGTAGAAGGTAGAATTATGGAAAATAATGAAGCTGAAAAAAAAACAAACAATTTGGATCACAAAAGTAGACTTAGGAAACTCAGTGACACCATCAAACATAGTAACATTAGTATCATAGGAGTCCCAGAAGCAGAGTGGGAAAAAGGAGCAGAAGGTTTATTTGAGGAAATTATAGCTGAAAACTTCCATAACTGGGGGAAGGAAACAGACATCCAAATCCAGGAGGCACAGAAAACTCCCATAAAAGTCAACAATAGCAGGCCAACACCAAGATATATTGCAGCTAAATTTGCAAATAAAGAAAAAATCCTAAAAGCAGCAAGACAAAAGAAGTCCCTAACTTACAAGGGAAAACCAATAAGGTTAGCAGCAGATCTCTCCACGGAAACTTCTGGCAAGCCAGAGCAGTGGCATGATATTTTCAATGTACTGAATGGAAAAAACCTGCACCCAAGAATACTCTATCCAGCAAGACTATCATTCAGAATAAAAGAAGAGATGAAAAGTTTCCCAAACAAAAACTAAAGTAGTTCATGACCATTAAACCGGCCCTGCAAGAAATATTAAAAGGGACTCTTTGAGTGGAAAGAAAGACCAAAAGTGACAAAGACAAGAAAGGAACAGGGAAAATCTCCAGAAACAATGACAGAACAAGTAATAAAATGGCACTAAATACGTATCTATCAGTACCCTGAATGTAAATGGACTAAAAATTCCAATCAAAAGACACAGGGTGTCAGAATGGATTAAAAAAAAAAAAAACAAGACCCATCTAGATGCTGCCTACAAGAGACTCATTTGAGACCCAATGACTTCTGCAGATTGAAAGTGAGGGGAAGGAGAAACATTTATCATGTAAATGGACATCAAAAGAAAGCCAGGGTATTCATTCTTTCTGATGGCTGCATAATATTCCATTGTATATAAGGACCATATGAATTCGGAACACTGAAAAAATAAAATTAAAAAAAAAGAATACAGGATAGAATACATATAACAAGCTAACAAAAAATAAATAAATAAATAGATAAAATCTTAAAAAAAAAAAAAAAAGCAAGCAAGCAAGCCAGGGTAGCCATGCTTATATCAAACTTGATTTTAAACCAAAGACTGTAACAAGAGATAAAGAAGGGCACTATATCACAACAATAAGGACTATCAACAAGAAGATCTAATAGGCGGAGGAGTTACAATGGTGGAGGAGTAGGGGACACCGCCATTTTCATCCCCCTTCAGTGCTGAAAGCCTTTAGGGAACAAAATAGTGCCACATAATGCAATCCAGAGCCACTACACTGAGCCCAGCCCCCTGGCAAGGGAGGCACATTTTCACAAGTGCAAAGGCACCTGAGAATCAGTGCAACAGGCCCCTCCCCTAGAAGACCAGCAAGAACAGCTTGCTCAGACCAAGTTTCTGATAATACAGGGCTGCACAGCTTCAGTTCTTGGGGAAAATAGTATACAGCATTTGTCGGGGTTTTTTTTTTTTAACTTTTATTTTTATATATACATTATACATATTTTTTTTATTTTTGGCTTCCTTTTCTTGTATTTTATTGTAATTTTGTATATATATAAGTTTTTCTTTCTTTCCTATTTTGGGATCTAGTTTAACAAACAGACCAAAATACACACAGGATCTAGTTTGTTTTGTTCTGTTTTACTTGTTTGAATTTTTCTTCTTCTGTTTTGTTTCTGTTTTCTTCTGGTTTGTTTTATTTGTATTTTTCCAGTTTTGTTATTTTTGTCCTTTCTCTTTCTTCTGTTCTTTTCTGGACATAATGACAAGACGAGAAACTCACCCCAAAAGAAAGAACAGGAGGAAGTAGTCACTGCCAGGGGTTTAATCAATATGGATATAAGATGTTGGAACTAGAATTCAAAACAACAGGTACTAGCTGGGCTTTAAAAAAAAAAAAAACAGAACACAGAAGACACTAGAGAATTCTTCACTGTAGAAATAAAAGAACTAAAATCTAATTGGACTGAAATTTAAAATGCTATTACTGATATGCAGTAAAAAATGGAGTCTCTACCAGCTAAAATAAACAAGGCAGAACAGTGATTCAGTGATATAGAAGACAAAATGATGGAGAATAGGGAAGCTGAGAAAAAGAGAGAAAAACTACTACTGGATGATGAAGGGAGACTTCTAGAAATCAGCAATATCATAAAGCAAAAGAATATCTGAATAATAGGGGTTCCAGAGGATGAAGAGAGAGAAAGGGGCAGAAGGTTTAGTTGAATAAATTATAGCTGAGAACTTCCCTAATCTGGGGACAGAAACAGGCATTCAAGTGCAGGAGAACCCTCCCTCAAAATCAATAAAAATAGGTCAACACCTTGACATATAATAGTGAAGCTTGCAAATTTCAGAGATGAAGAGAAAACCCTCAAAGCAGCTTGGGACAAGGCCCTTGACCTATATACGGAGAAACATAAGGCTGGCAGCAGACCGGTCCACAGACACCTGACAGGCAAGAAAGGACTGGCATGATATATTCAACGTACTAAGTGGGGAAAATTTGCAGCCAAGAATACTTTATCTAGCGAGGCTGTCATTCAGAATAGAAGGAAAGATAAAAAGTTTCCAGGACAAACAAAAACTAAAAGAATTTGTGAAAACTAAACCAGCCCTGCAAGAAATATTAAAGGGGATCCTTTGAGCAGAGAGAGAGCCCAAAAGTAACACCAAACAGGAACAGAGACAATCTACAGAAACAGTGACTTTACAGGTAATACAATGGCACTAAATTCGTATCTTTCAATAGTTACTCTGAATGTAACTGGACTAAATGTTCCAATCAAAAGACATAAGGTATCAGATTGGATAAAAAAACAAGACCTATCGATATGCTGTCTGCAATAGATTCATTTTATTTTACTTTTTTAAATTTTATTTGCTATAATAAAAATATGGAAAGCTTCATGAATTTGCCTGTCATCCTTGCACAGGGGCCATGCTAATCTTCTCTGTATTGTTCCAATTTTAGTATATGTGCTGCCTAAGCAAGCAAAAGAGATTCATTTTAGACCCAAAGACACCTCCAGATAGAAAGTGAGGGGGTGGAGAACAATTTATCATGCTAATGGACATCAAAAGAAAACTGGAGTAGCAATCGTTATATCAAACAAAGTAGATTTTAAACCAAAGACTGTAATAAGAGATGAAGAAGGACAATATATTATAATAAAAGTATCTATTCAACAAGAAGATCTAACAATTGTAAATATTTATGCCCCTAACTTGGGAGCACCTAAATATATAAAACAATTAACAACAAACATAAAGGAACTCATTGATAATAGTATAATAATAGTAGGGGACTTTAACACCCCACTCAAAGCAATGGACAGGTCATCTAAGCAGATCAACAAGGAAACAAGTGCTTTGAATGACACACAGGACCAGATGAACTTCACAGATATATTCAGAACATTCCATCCTAAAGCAACAGAATACACATTCTTCTTAGGTGCACATGGAACATTATCCAGCATCAATCACATACTGGGTCACTGATCAGGTCTCAACCAGTGCACATGGAACATTATCCAGCATAGATCACATACTGGGTCACTGATCAGGTCTCAACCAGTGCACATGGAACATTATCCAGCATAGATCACATACTGGGTCACTGATCAGGTCTCAACCAGTACCAAAAGACTGAGATTATACCATGCATATTTTCAGACCACAATGCTTTAAAACTTGAACTCAGTTACAAGAGAAAATTTGGAAGGAACACAAATACATGGAGGTTAAAGAGCATCCTACTAAAGAATGAATGGGTCAACCAGGAAATTAAAGAAGAATTTTTCAAAATACATGGTAACAAATGAAAATGAAAACACAACCATTCAGAACCTTTGGGATACAGCAAAGGCAGTCCTAAGAGGGAAGTATAAGCAATTTTCAAGAAACAAAGAAAGTCTCAAATACATAACCTAACCTTACACCTAAAGGAGCTAGAAAAAGAACGGCAAATAAAGCCTAAATCCAGCAGGAGAAGAGAAATAAAGATTAGAGCAGATATCAATAATACAGAAGTCAAAAGAAGAGAACAGATCAATGAAACTAGGAGCTGGTTCTTTGAAAGAATTAATAAGATTGATAAACCCCTAGCCAGCCTTACCAAGAAGAAAAGAGAAAGGACCCAAATAAATAAAATCATGAATGAAAGAGGAGAGACCACAACCAACACCCAAGAAATACAAACAATTATAAGAGAATATTATAAAACAATTATATGCCAACAATTTAGGCAATCTGGAAGAAATGGATGCATTCCTAGAAACATATAAACTACCAAAACTGAAACAGGAAGAAACAGAAAACCTGAACAGATCCATAACCAGCAAAGAAATTGAAGCAGTAACCAAAAATCTCCCAAAAACATGAGTCCAGGGCTGGATGGCCTCCTAGGGGAATTCTACCAAACATTTAAGATTTTTTTTTAAATTTTATTTATTTATTTGTCAGAGAGAGAGTGAGAGAGAGATCACAAGTAGGCAGAGAGGCAGGCAGAGGCAGAGGGAGAAGCAGGCTCCCTGCCGAGCAAGGAGCCCGATATGGGACTCGATCCCAGGACCCTGGGATCATGACCTGAGCCGAAGGCAGCCGCTTAACCAACTGAGCCACCCAGGCATCCCTCTACCAAACATTTAAAGAAGAATTAAAACCTATTCTTCTGAAGCTGTTTCAAACAATATAAATGGAAGGAAAACCTCCAAATTCTATGAGGCCAGCATTACCTTGTACCAAAAACCAGACAGAGACTCTACCAGAAAGGAGAATTAGAGACCAATATCCCTGATGAACATGTATGCAAAAATTCTCACCAAGATACTAGCCAATAGGATCCAACAGTACATTAAAAGGATTATTCATCACGACCAAGTGGAATTTATTCCTGGGCTGCAAATGTGATTCAACATCCTCAAAGTAATCAATGTGAGACACTACATTAATAAAAGAAAGGACAAGAACTATATGATCATCTCAATAGATGCAGAAAAAGCATTTGACAAAATACAGCATCCTTTCTTGATAAAACCTCTGTAGTTTATGGATAGAAGGAACATACCTGAATATCATAAAAGCCATATAAAAAACCCACAGCAAATATTCTCAATGGGGGAAAAACTTGAGAGCTTCTCCCCTAAGGTCAGGAATACAACAGGGATGTCCACTCTCACCACTGTTGTTCAACGTAATACTAGAAGTTGTAGCCTCAGCAATCAGACAACAAAAATAAATAAAAGGCAGCTGAATCAGCAAAGAAGTCATCAAACTCTCACTCTTTGCAGATGACATTATACTCTATGTAGAAAACCCCAAAGACTTTACCCAAAAATTGCTAGAACTCATAATAGGAATTCAGCGAAGTGGCAGGATATAAAATCAATGCACTATAGAAATGCAATGTGTAGTTGCATTTCTATATACTAACAATGAGGCAGAAGAAAGAGAAATCAAGGAATCAATCCCATTTAAAATTGCACCAAAAACCATAAGATACCTAGGAATAAACCTAACCAAATAGGTAAAAGATCTGTACTCTGAGAACTATAAAATACTTACAAAAGAAATTGAGGAAGACACAAAGAAATGGAAACACATTCCATGCTCATGGATTGAAGAACAAATATTGTTAAAATGTCCATACTATCCAAAGCAATCTATGATTTAATATAATCCCTATCAAAATACCAACAGCATTTTTCACAGAACTAGAACAAATGATCCTAAAATTTGTATGGAACCACAAAAGGCCTTGAATAGCCAATGCAACATTGAAAAAGAAAAACAAAGCGGGAGGTATCACAATTTCAGATTTCAAGTTATACTACAAAGCTGGAGTAATCAAAACAGTATGGTACTGGCACAAAAATAGACACACAGATCAATGGGACAGAACAGAGAGCCCAAAAATAAACTCACAATTATATGGGAAATTAATCTCTGACAAAGGAGGCAAGTATATGCAATAGGTAAAACAACAAACGGTATCGGAAAAACTGGACAGCTACATGCGCAAGAATGAAACAGGGCCCCTTTTAACACTATACACAAAAATAAACTCAAAATGGATTAAAGGCCTAAATATGAGACCTGAAACCATAAAAATCCTAGAGCAGAGCACAGGCAATAATTTCTGACATCAGCTGTATCAACATTTTTCTAGATACGTCTCCTAAGGCAAGGGGGAATAAAAGGAAAAATAAACTATTGGGACAACATCAAAATACAAAGCTTCTTCACAGCAAAGGAAATAATCAACAAAACTAAAAGCCTACAGAATGGTAGAAGATATTTGCAAATGATATATCTGATAAAGGGTTAGTATCTAAAATATATAAAGAACTTATCAAACTCAATGCCAAGAAACCAAATAGTTAAAAAATGGGCAGAAGTGAACAGACATTTCTCCAAAGACATACAGATGGCCAACAGACACATGAAAAGATAGATGCTCATCATCAGAGAAATGCAAATCAAAATTACAATGAGCTATCACCTCGCACCTGTCAGAATGGCTAAAATCAACATAAGAAACAACAGCTGTTGGCAAGGATGTGGAAAAAAAGGCATACTTTTGCACTGTTGGTAGGAAGGCAAACTGGTACAGTCACTGTGGAAACAGTATGGAGATCCCTCAAAAACGTAAAAATAGAACTACCCTATGGCCCAGAAATGGCACTACTAGGTATTTACCCAAAGAAAACAAAAACACTAATCCAAAGGGATACATGAACCCCTATGTTTGTAGCAGCATTATTTACAATAGCCAAAATATGGAAGCGACCCAGGTGTCCACTGTTAGATGAATGGATAAAGAAGATGTGGTATATATATACAATGGCATACTATTCAGCCATAAAAAGAATGAGATCTTGCCATTTGCAACAATGTGGATAGAGCTAGAGAGTATAATGCTGTGAAGTAAGTCAGAGAAATACAAATACCATATGATTTCACTCATATGTGGATTTGAAGAAACAAAACAAATGAACAAAAGAAAAAGAGACAAACCAAAAAACTGACTCTTAATTATAGAAAACAAATTGATGGTTACCAGAAGAGAAGGGGCGGGGGATGGGTAAAACAGGTGAAAAGGATTAAGAGTACACTTATCTTGAGGAGCACTGAGTGATGTATAGAATAGTTGAATCACTATATTGTACACCTGAAACTAATATAATGCTGCGTGTTATCTATACTGGAATTAAAATAAAGCAAAAACTCAAAATGGATTAAAGACTTGAATGTAAGACCTGAAACCATAAAGCTCCCAGGAGAAAAACGAGACAAACAAAAAAATAGGCTTTAAAAAGTAAATT
Source organism: Potos flavus (assembly GCA_028534135.1). NCBI lineage: Eukaryota > Metazoa > Chordata > Mammalia > Carnivora > Procyonidae > Potos > Potos flavus. Next base: position 96,085,845 of record CM052900.1, on the reverse strand, counting down.
CCTT
>CM052900.1:96063907-96076767 GCA_028534135.1 Potos flavus | reverse complement strand
ACACAGCCCTAGAACATGGTTAGAAAAAAGAAACATATGGATACCTACCAAATACTTCCAATTTCAAAATAAGATATATGAGAATTGCTGAAAGTGTAAAGCTTGGAGGCCATTGATGATTACTTCAGATAAGATCAAACCTGACAGACCCTTCCAAATTACACAAATTGATCATATAGGATCCTTGCCTATACCAGAGAATAAACCATATGCATGCCATTGTAGACACGTGGTCAGGAATAGGATCGCCCTATCCTTGCAGAAAACATGATCAAAAATCCACCCTCAGAGTGTTAGAAATCTGGATTGCTCGCTATGGTATCACAATCATCATACATTTAGATTACGGGACCCACTTCACAGGAAAGCTAATACAAGAATGGGCTAAGGCACAAGACAGAATGTGGAACTTCCACCCGCCCTACAACTCAATCATCTCTGATTCAACTGAAAGGTATAATGGCTTGCTCAAGCAAAAATTAGGTTGCTTGCTAACAAACTATATGTGAAAACTTAGACTAAAACAATCTGGGAGGTGGCAAGATTTCTAAATCATAGATATACAAAGGATGGAAAAACCCCTATTAATATTGCAGGCACCAACAGAGATCAGAATTAGCACTAGCAACACCCCAGAATCTAAATTAAAAGGAAAAGTGTTAATTTAAAGACATAACGATATATATAGTACTGGGAAAATTATTGCACCTGCTACTAATGAAACCTACTGGATAACTGAAAGAAAAGACCTATTACATCAAACTTTTAAAAATAACAATGCCTCTATAGAAATTTCAGGCCTGAAGAATATCTTTTATTCTGTCAACACTAGATGCCTAATGTTTATCCTAGCATGATGCAGGGTGATGATGCTTGAGGGATTATTGGGAATAATGGCCATAATAACTACAGATTTCCTTGAGTAGCAAGAACAACAAAAAATTTAAAATGCAGAGGACACTATATTCATTTTGCAGGAATGAATGTGGTATGCACTTTAACCCTAACAGCGTTACTAAATGGGTCAGGGCAGTGTGGCACCAGCTGGCCAGACTATATTGCCTATTGTGTATTATTGAACAGCACTCTCCTTGCAGCTCTGGATACTCTTCCGATAGCGCCAGCAATGGTTGTGCCACCATTCCAAATCAGAATGACAACTTTCGGTCCAGATCCAACTCCACAGTCTGTGACATCCTCTACTTCCTCTGTGGATCACCTTGCTGGTCACCTTATTATAACTTAGCATCCCAGCATCACCAAGCTGAACCTCCTGACTCCATCTTTTGCTACCGGCATGATCTAGTGACTGGGAAACGTTCAATCAATGGAGAACCAGAACACTTAGGGTAGCCGATGAAGCCGTGGAAACCTTCCACTTCGATCTCCGTAAGAACCAATGAGGATCCTGAACAACCCTATTAGACGCTGATTTGGAGGATGAAAATTGGCCTGAACTACCAACTGGCTCTTGGTATTACAACCCAGAGAGTATGGAGACCCAGGTACTGACTTTTGTACTTTTTCCTTATCTTACTGAATTGAGTGCAGCATTGGACACAAGGCAGACTCTAGAAGTAACCACACTTTAATTCCTGATTTACTCTGTGCACTAGCATTTCATTGTGTGAGAGCGGCTGCTGAGTATGCATAATGGGCAACTATACCTTTTAATACAAATAAGAAAAAAAAAGATTATTTACTACACTACAACTTAATCCACGTTCACCTATTAGAAAATTAACAACAGATCTATGGACACTATGTCCGGTCATTAAAAGAAGAGGGACACCTTACAAGGTGGATGGTGGGCACATAGAAAACAGCATATCACACATATCAGTATCCGTGGTGATATAGATCAGGCTTCTGCCTCACACCACATATTTCTACCTAAGAATATGGATCTTCTGATAATAAAGCCTCTCATGTTCATATCAGAACCTAAAATAGTAGCCTATACTCTGACATTTAATATATAGCATTTTCAAGCCAGATATAGATCCCCTAATTGTATTCAGTTTTATCCATCTTCATTTGTGCCAAATGTACAACTTATGCCAAAAACTGATTTGCTAAAGAAAGAAGATGCTTGTTGGACTTGTAGGAGGCTTAATTGGAGGATAAATGGCAGTTGCTTTTTCTTATTCCAAATTGATGAAATTAAAAAAATTTTAAAACCAAACAATCACAATTTCACATATATACCATGGCAGCTTTGTCATGGTTGTGTACACAGATAGATAAAATTAGCAATATATTACAAAACATCAATTAATTTCATAAGGATGTAAATAGAGCAATGAAAATTTGATATTAAGTTGGAGGAAATGCTAAAAAAAACAAAATACTATGAAAAGACATAAAAGACTTTTTTTTTTGCCTGTAGATGGTCAATTGTTGCTGTTAAGATTGGTTGATGTGTGGAATACTCTTAAAACAGCGATACTCTCAGGGTGTCTGGGGGGCTCAGTTGGTTAAACATCTGCCTTTGGGTCAGGTCATGATCCCAGGGTCCTGGGATCAAGTCCCGCATCAGGCTCCCTGCTCAGTGGGGAGTCTGCTTCTCCCTCTGCCTCTGCTCATGCTTTCTCTCTCTCTCTCTCTCTCAGATAAATAAATCTTAAAAACAAAACAAAAAACGATACTCTCAAGACAATACTGAGATAACAGATAGCCCAACCATAAGTCAAGTGGGTGCCACTACATCCTAATGGCTGTGCTTCTTTAAGCCACTGAAATTAGAATATTGGCATTTCCAGGAGGAGTATGACATCGGGTTACCACTTGTGTACCCCAATGTTAAAATGCAGAGTGAAGCCTACAGGCAATAGAAAGCCTCCTTATGATAGAAGGAAAACATGTTCCTAAGGATATGTTGATGGAATTGAACCAAAATAGCTTTATTACTGCTAGACTTTTGGCTATGCCTATAGTACGAGTGCCTATGATTATGGCCTTATTGCCTGCTCAACCAGTTAATATAGGAAATTGGACTATGACAGCATGCGCTAAGCTAACCTCACCCTAACCTGCTGGAGTCAAGGAAAAAATAAGGAATGCAGCATGACGGGATGTGTAAAACTAGAACAGATAATGAATGTGACAATAGAAGGAAAAGGATATTATTTGAGCTCAACAGAAGATGAAGGAACTATTAAAATAACCAGAGAAATGTTTCACACTGAACCACCTAAAATTAATCTAATAAATGTAAATCAAGCATTAGAAAACTTAAGTAAAGGAACATTTGGAAGATGTGACTAATAGTCAAAATAATTTGCAGGAATTGAAAAGAGAACAGAAACATGCATTTCCTAAAATAATGACAGCCCTGAATTCTGATGTTATGGCAACTGAACTTGACAGTGTTATGCAAGCCATACCCCATGGAGCTTTATAAAAAAAGATCTTTACTTGGAGGGGCAACTGGTTGGCTCAGTTGGTGGAATATGCAGCAATTGATCTCAGGATTGTGAGTTCAAGCCCCACACTGGGCGTAGAGATTACTTAAAAAAAATAAAATCTTGAAAAAAAGATTTTTACTTGGAAAAATAATTGTCAAAGTTGTTAAACTGAGTGGTTTAAGAAGCTTAACTTTTGGCCATTTAGTGACTGATATGGTACTGTGTTAAAGAGTTCTTTGTCATGCTTATTTTGGTAATATTAGAAATATGGTTGCTTAAACTGGTCATTAAACTATAGTGTAAAGGAATGTGCATTAAAGGAAAAATACTTGCAAAATATGATTGAGTGTTGTGATTAAGATTGTAAGGGATGTAGAATCACAACGTGGATTGATATTTTTCTGAACTTATGTTTGTACAGAGCATTAGGCCCTTAGTATTTTTTAAATATTTGAGAGAGAAGGAGAGGGAAGGAGATGGAGGGAGGGAGAGAGCGCAAGCAGGAGGGGCAGAGGGAGAGGAAGAGACACCCTCAAACAGACTCCAGGCTAAGCGTGGAGCCTGAAATGGGCTCCATGTGGGGCTCAGTCCCAGGACCCTGAGCTCATGACCCTAGCGGAAACCAAGAGTTGGGAGGCTCAGCCGACTGCACCACCCAGGCACCCCATGAGACCCTTAGTATTACTTAGAGTGAGAGTGATTTGAAATCACAGGATGGATTATTGTATATTTGTTTGATATGCTTTCAAACCCACTTGCTTATGGCAAAGACAAAAAAGGTGTTTTTTTTTTAGTAGTAAAGTTGTTTTGATATAAGAATAAATTAAGTGGTATCAGGATAGGACCATCTCATCTATTCTCACCCCTAAGAACTCAGTAGCTCAGCAGCTGAGGGGCCCTGCTGGGGGCTTATCAATAAACACATATGAAGAAGCAACCATGGCAAGGGGACATTTTGACTATAAATACAGAGATTTTTGTAATTACTACCCAAAGGTGTTTGGTCTGGACAAGGCTACTCTTTGTTGATCTGAACGAGCTTTCCAAAGCCCTTGGGGCACTTAACTCTGGCCACGGTAAAGGCAACTCTTACTGGTAGTGGCCCCGTGCCTAACAAGCCCAGCACACTCCTGCCCCAGCACCGTGCCCCAGCACCACGGGACTTGGACTTGGCACTGGCGAGTAGCTAAGCAGTCTCACCTGAGTACCAGCTCCCATAAAGCTATAAATGGCAACTAAACTAGAGAAGTCGGCTCCCGTGACCCAGCCTCTCCCTAAGCTGCCCTATCTCAGGACCCTGGTTCCCCTGACCTGTGCTGACCCTGCAGGTCTGCTCAGTTCAGGCCAGTCTCCAAACCCTGCAGAGCCTCTGGGGTGGAGAATAACCCGCTCACCAAAAGTCTTCCTGGAGGCAACAGCTTTAGACTGTTGACAGACCGTCCCACTTGGACGGGCTGCCTGATGCCATCCGCTGCTTCTCTAGCGATCAAGATTCCCAGGTGTCCTACACTACCCACTCTTGCAAGGCAGTCCAGATTCCCCCAGTTCTGTGTTCAGGGGGAATATGTGCATTTGTGTAGGTTAAGGCTTAGAATTAGGCAGATGCCAGGTCCCCTCAGTGGCCTCCTCCTGTCAGCTGACCTCCCTCAACATTGTCGGGTTTCAGGCCCCTGGCTCCCCTGACCTGTGCTGCCGAGGCATGGGCAGTACCCACACTGTCAGCTGGCCTAGGGCTGCAGGGCCCACTCCAGGTCCACAGAGCTCTGGCAAGACCCCAACCACTTAATGGCTTCAGGGTGCAGAGAGCCCACACCCTGAAAATATTTCTGAGGCTCCATTTTAAACTGGGGGCTATCAGTCCCCATTTGGACTGGCTGCCTGATGGGGTCCCAGGCTTCCCAGTAATCAAGGCTCCCAGGTGTCTCTCAGTAAAGCATACCCCAGCAGATGGCCAGAACTCATTTTCACAATTTAGTCCAGGCCCCTGAAGCTTTACCTTCAGGGAGAATATGCACGTTGGTGTTGTTTAGGGCTTGGAATTAGGCAGATGACTTGTACCCTCCACAGCCCATTTCCATAACTTGGCCTCTCGAGACACTTACTCTGTTCCAGGTCCCTGGCTCCTGGCCTATGCACAGCCAGCCCTTCGAGGGCAGCCCAGGCCCTCCTGGCTGGTGTAGTTCAGTTTGGCTCCAAAGCACTAGCATAGCCTCCAGGGTGGAGGGAACCCACCCCCCCCCAAAAAAAATCTGAGGCAGCAGCGTTACAGTGGCGTCAGTCAGTCCCCATTTGATGGGTTGCCTAATGGGGTCCCAGGCTTACCAGTAATCAAGGCTCCCACGCGTCTCTTGGTGAAGGTTTCCAGGTAGCCAGCCAGACTCCATTCCGACAAGGCAGTTCCGTCTCCTCCAGCTTCGACTCCAGGAGAAATACTTGCATTTGTGAAGGTTAGGTAGATGCATCCTATCCCCAGCAGCTCACTGTCGTGATCTAACTTCTCCATACACTTGCCCAGTTCCGGGTTCCCGGAACCCTGCGCGGCGCGGCTCGGGCATGCGCAGTACGCATCCCCCGTCCCACCTTGGGCAGCTGGGACCGCCTAGCCCACGGAGCCTAGTCATCAAGAAATTCAGGTGTTTCCAATTGCCGGATACCCAAGCTATTAGGCCCGGCTCCACCCTGGCAAGGCAGTCCAATTTCCTCCAGCTCTGCCTTTAGGGGGAATATGTGCATTGTGTAGATTAGGGCTTGGAATTAGGCAAATGCCAGGTACCCCCAACAGCTTGCTCCCCCCACCAGGCTTCTCAGGACATTTCCTGTAACAGGTCCTTGGCTAACCTGATCTATGTCTCACATGCGCAGTAGAAATGAATCGGCTGGTCTTGGGCAGGTGGGGCCTATCCCCAACCACCTGGGCCCTTACAGGAAGCAACTTTAAACTGGCCACAGCCAGTCCCCATCTGTATCGGCGGCATTATGGGGCACCAGGCTTCTACCATTTTAACCTAATAACCAAATCAGCTAAATGTTTAGTGATTTAAATGTATTTCTAAATAATATTTGTGTTGTTTGGCCACAAATCCACTTACTTCATTAAGTTTGGATATCTTCATATATTGTGATTCATTTGAGAAGTTAATAGCCTCCACATTTTACAAGTCACTCTGTGCAGTTAGGAAGACAGAAAGCTTTTAGTTCACATCATTTTCCCTTGAATTGAGAGCTCAATAAGCTATTTCCTCATGTTGAAATAAATGCTATTTAAGGAGAACGCAGACCAAATTCTGTCACTAGAGAAGTGTGTGTGTCTGTAATGAGCCCAGGCAAACAATATTTGATATATCTAAATTCTAGTTCAATCAAAGAATTTTGACAAGCTCTTAAGATTCATTTTGGCTTATTCTGTATGACCTGGATCAGTATGCTTATTTGTTTGACTGTTTTTGAATGGTAGTTATTCTGCTTGTTGAATTCATTGCCCAATGGCTGGTTTTTTAAAAAATACAGTCTACTGGACTTCTCTGCCCCATTTGATACTATCCATTACCATGGTTTCATGGTCCCTCCTCTCTGATTTTCTCAAATGCCACTATCTGAGGTCCTCCTAACTCTGATCATTCTTCTTATCTTGGGCTCTCTCACTGCCTTAGCTGTTATGATTTCCCTTGGACTCCTTCTTTTCTCTCTGGTGTGCTTACCTGATGTCCTCAACCATTCTTATTGCTTCATTCATAGACATTAACTCTCAAATCTGTTTCTTAAATGCCAATCTTAACCTTGAATTCCAGACTTGTATATTTAACTGTATTTTGTACACCTCTATGTGGACATACAAAATATATTTTTTTTCATTATCATTTATTACCTACCTGAATACACAGAACGCTGGTCCTTTTCCTAGATTCCTGTTCTTAGTTCATGGTATTGCCATCCATCCTTTTTCCCAAGCTGGAAATCTCAGTTATTCTCAATTATTCCCTTTTTTACCCCTCTCATGTTCAGTGAGTAATTCTGAATATTCTCTTTCAGAAAAATCTTCAATCTAGCCCATCTTTTCCATTCTCTGCCTTTGCCCTAGTTTAGGCTTACATCATCTTTCACTTGGACTATCCAAACAGCCTCAGAATTGGTCTCCTTTTGGCACAGAGAACTCCCATCAAAATCAACCAAAGCAGGCCAACACCAAGACATATTGTAATTAAATTTGCAAAATGTACCAATAAAGAAAAAATTCCTAAAAGCAGCAAGACAAAAGAAGTCCCTAACTTACAAGGGAAGACCAATAAGGTTAGCAGCAGATCTCTCCACAGAAACTTTTGGCAAGCCAGAAGGCAGTGGCATGATATATTCAACATGCTGGATAGAATAGAATACTTGATAGAATAGAATACTCTATCCAGCAAGACTATCATTCAGAATAGAAGGAGAGATAAAAAGTTTCCCAGACAAACAAAAACTAAATGAGTTCATGACTGCTAGACCAGCCCTGCAAGAAATATTAAAAGGACACTCTGAGTGGAAAGGAAAGACCAAAAATTGATGAAGACTAGAAAGGAAAAGAGAAAATCTTCAGAAACAATGACATAAAAAGTAATAAAATGGCACTAAATACATATCTACCAGTAATTGCTCTGAATATAAATGGACTAATGCTCCAATCAAAAGACATAGAGTGTCAGAATGGATTAAAAAAAAAAAAAAGACCCATCTACATGCTGCCTACAAGAGACTCATTTTAGACCTAAAGACACCTGCAGAATGAAAATGAGGGGATGGAGAAACATTTATCATGTAAAGGGACATCAAAAGAAAGCCAGAGCACCCATGTTTATATCAAACTCAATTTTAAACCAAAGAATGTAACAAAAGATGAAGAAGGGCACTATATCATAACAAAGGGGTCTATCCAACAGAAAGATCTAACAATTGTAAATATTTATGCTCCCAACATGGGAGCACCCAAATATATAAGACAATTAATAACAAACATAAAGGAATTCATTGATAATAATATAGTAATGGTAGGGGACTTTAACACCCCACTTACAGCAATGGACAGATAATCTAAGCAGAAAATCAACAAGGAAACAATGACTTTAATGACACGCTGGACTTGATAGACTTAATAGATATATTCAGAACATTACATCCTAATGCAGTAGAATACATATTCTTTTCAAGTGCACATGAGACATTCTCCAGAATAGATCACATACTAAGTCACAAGTCAGGCCTCAACAAGAACAAAAAGACTGAAATCATACCACAATGCTATGAAACTGGAAGTCAACCACAAGAAAAAATTTAGAAAGACCACAAATACATGGAGGTTAAAGAACACACTACTAAACAATGAATGGGTCAACCAGGAAATCACAGAGGAAATTAAAAAAATGAAAACAAATGAAAATGGAAACACAACAGTCCAAAACCTTTGGGATGCAGCAAAAGTGGTCCTAGAGGGAAGTATATTGCAGTACAGGCCTTCCTCAAGGAGCAAGAAAATTCTCAAATAAACAACTTAACCTTGCACCTGAAGGAGATAGAAAAAGAACAAGAAAGCCTAAAGACCGCAGAAGGGAAATAATAATGATTAGAGCAGAAATAATGGATATAGAAACTAAAAAAAAAAAAAAAAAGATTAATGAAACCAGGAGCTTGTTCTTTAAAAAAAAAAATTAATAAAATTGACAAATCCCCAGCCAGACTTATCAAAAAGAAAAGAGAAAAGGGGCACCTGGCTGGCTTGGTTGATAGAGCATGAGGCTCTCAATCTTGAGCCCCACACTGGGTGTAGAGACCACTTAAATAAATAAGTAAGTCTTTAAGAAAAACAAGAAAAGAGAAAGGATCCAATAAGTAAAATCACAAATGAGAGAGGAGAAGTAACAACCACCACCACAGAAATACACACAATTATAAGAGAATATTATGAAAAACTATATGCCAACAAATTGGACAACCTGGAAGAAATAGATAAATTCCTAGAAACATATAAATGACCAAAACTGAATCAGGAAGAAATAGAAAACTTGAACAGACTGATAACCAGCAAAGAAATTGAATCAGTAATCAAAAATCTCCCAAAAAACAAAAGTCCAGGGTCAGATGGCTTCCCAGGGGAATTCTACCAATTGTTTAAATGAGAGTTAATACCTATTCTTCTCAAACTATTCCAAAAAATAGAAGGAAAACTTCCAAACTCATTCTATGAGGCCAGCATTACCCTGATACTAAAACCAAATAAAAACTCCACTAAAAAAGGGAACTACAGGCCAGCATCCCTGAAGAACATGAATGCAAAAATTCTCAATAAAATACTAGCAAATCAAATCCAACAGTACATTAAATGATGATCAAATGGGATTTATTCCACAAATGCAAGGGTGGTTCGATATTCGCAAATCAATGTGAGGCACCACATTAATAAAAGAAAGGATAAGAACCATATGATCATTTCAATAGATGCAGAAAAAGCATTTGACAAAGTACAACATCCATTTATGATAAAAAAAAAAAAACCCTCAACAAACTACGTTTAGAGGAAACATACTTCAACATAATAGAGGCCATATGTGAAAAACCCTCAGCTAGTATTTCCTCAATGGGGAAAAACTGAGATCTTTTCCTCTATGGTCAGAAACAAGACAAGGATGCCCACTCTCACCACTGTTGTTCAACATAATACTGGAAGTCCTAGCTTCAGCAATCAGACAACAAAAAGAAATAAAAGGCATCCAAATTGGCAAGGAAGAAGTCAGACTTCCACTATCTGCAGATGACATGATACTGCATATAGAAAACCCAAAAGACTCCACCCAAAAACTGCTAGAACTGACACATGAATTCAGTAAAGTCATAGGATATAAAATCAATGTACAGGGGCGCCTGGGTGGCTCAGTGGGTTAAGCCTCTGCCTTCGGCTCGGGTCATGATCTCAGGGTCCTGGGATTGAGCCCTGCATTGGGCTCTCTGCTCGGCGGGGAGCCTGCTTCCCCCTCTCTCTCTGCCTGCCTCTCTGCCTACTTGTGATCTCTCTCTCTCTGTCAAATAAATAAATAAAATCTCTAAAACAAAATCAATGTACAGAAGTCTGTTGCATTTCTATACAGCAATAATGAGCAGCAGAAAGAGAAATCAAATGATGTCACTTACAATTATACCAGAAACCCTAAGATACCTAGGAATAAACCTAAACAAAGAGGTAAAAGATCTGTACTCTGAAAACTGTAGAATACCGACAAAAGAAATTGGAGATGACCCAAAGAAATAGAAAAACACTCCATGCTCATGGATTGGAAGAACAAATGTTGTTAAAATGTCTTTACCAGCCAAAGCAATCTATACATTTAGTGCAATCCCTATCAAAATACCAATAGCATTTTTCACAGACATAGAACAAACAATCCTAAAATTTGTTTGGAACCACAAAAGACCTTGATGTAGCCAAAGCAACACTGAAAAAGAAAAGCAAAGCTGGTGGCATCAATTTCTAGACTTCAAGCTCTATTACAAAGCTTTAATCATCAAGACAGTATGATACTGGCACAGAAATAGACACATCAAGGGAACAGAATAGAAAACCCAGAAATGGACCCACAACTCCATGTCAACTAATCTTTGACAAAGCAGGAAAGAATATGCAATGGGAAAAAGACAGTTTCTTCAACAAATGGTGTTGGGAAAACTGGACAGTGACATGCAGAAGAATGAAACTGGACCAGTTTCTTACACCATACGCAAAAATAAATTCAAAATGGATGAAAGACCTAAATGTGAGACAGGAAAAAATCAAAATCCTAAAGGAAAACATAGGCAGTAACCTTTTTGACATCAGCCATAGCAACTTCTTACTATATATGTCTCCTGAGACAAGGGAAACACAAACAAAAACAAACTACTGGGACTTCATCAAAATAAAAAGCTTCTGCCAGTGAAGGAAACAATCAACAAAACTAAAGGGAAACCTATGGAATGTGAGATATTTGCAAATGACATATCTGATAAAGGGCTAGTATCCAAAACTATAAAGAACTTATCAAACTCAACACCCAAACACAAGAAACAACAGGTGTTGGCAGGGATGCAGAGAAAGGGGAACCCTCTTGCACTGTTGGTGGGAATGCAAACTGGTGCAGCCACTCTGGAAAACAGTATGGAGGTTCTTCAAAAAGTTAAAAATAGAACTACCATATGATTCATTAATTCCATTTACCCAAAGGATACAAAAATACCAATTCAAAGGGATACATATGCCCCAATGTTTATACCAGCATTATCAACAATAGCCAAATTATGTAAAAAGCCCAAATGTCCGTTGACTGATGAATGGGTAAAGAAGATGTGGTATATATATATACAATGGAATATTACTCAGCCATAAAAAAGAATGAAATCTTGTCATTTGCAATGACATGGATGGATCAACAGTATTATGCTAAGCAAAATAAGTCAGTCAGAGAAAGACAAGTACCATATGATTTCACTCATATATGGAATTTAAGAAATAAAATAAATAAACATAGGGGGAAGAGAGGAAAACAAAGAAACATTCTTAACTACAGAGAACAAACTGATGGTTACCAGAGAGGAGATGGGTGGGGTGATGGGTTAAATGGGTGATGGGGATTAAGCAGGGCACTTGTGATGAGCACAGGGTGTTGTATGGAAGTGTTGAATCACTAAATTCTACATCTGAACCTAAATTTATACTGTAATTCCAGTTAACTAACTGGAATTTAAATAAAAACTTGAAAAGAAAAAAAGAACTGGCCTCCTTTCTTACTCCCCCTGATTGGGTCCATCCTCTATAGTGCCAACAGTATAATTTGTCAATGAAAGACTTTTGTCAATACCACAGCTTGCTTTTGCCCATCAAGTAATGCCCAAAGTACTTGGGCTTGCAACCAACTTATGATATGGTTACCTCATGATTGTTACAGCTGTATCAAACATCCACTCTTTGTTGATCACTGAAAACACAAAGAATCAAAATGAAGGTTTTTTCTATCATGTTTAACACCAGATTAAGCTGCAGATTCACACAAAAAATTTGTATCAAGCTCTGCAATGAACTATCTTAGCACAAATAAAAGGATAATCTTTACATATAAACTATAAGGAAAAGAACTCTAATTGAATAATACTTTTACAAGTACGTTCATTAATATGTAAATAGTAATTAATAGCATTATATTGACCTATTCGCAGAGTTAAATTCCCTTGTGCAAATTCTCTAGAGTTGGATGAGATATTGGCAAATGGATAGGAGAAGGCTTTCCTTGATGGGATAATTGCTATTGTCTCTTTGACTGCCATTTTATTTTGTCAAAGGCAGCTTCTTTTTTTGTGTTTTTTAAAGACAGCTTATTTTTAATTATGTAACAGATAAATAATTGTATTTTCCCAATTAAAAATTTTAGCTTTGCTGCCAGAGAACACTGGGGGGGGGGG
>CM052900.1:95969253-96063407 GCA_028534135.1 Potos flavus | reverse complement strand
GGGGGGGCTCAATCCCAGGACCCTGAGATCATGACCTGAGCCGAAGGCAGAGGCTTTAACCCACTGAGCCACCCAGGCGCCCCCTTGCCATGTTTTAAATTGGCTGTGAAGTTTATTATGTTCTTTTATTGCATTTTCTGTTGTACTTTTATTGAATGTCTAATTGTATTAATTGACTTTATTGTGGTCAGATTTCTCTTTTCCTTCCTTTCTGTTTCTGTTTCGTTGTCTTCCCTTATATATTTCCAAGCATTTTTCCCTCTATTTCTTTTTTTTCAAATATTTGACTCTTGAAAGTGATGTTACAAGAAATGGGGAAGCCATGCTACACAAAACTCTAAGTAAGAAAAGCCTAACCCTGGGGCTGGTCTTCCACAGCAGGTGTGGGTGAACGTGGTGCTTCATCAGCCAGATAGAAAAGACATCTCTCTGAGTCTTTCCAGAAGAGGAGAGTCAGCAAGACGCATGGTTCTGGAGCATCTGGGAATGTAGTTCACAATAACGTGCAGTGTTAGCCTAATAAGACAAAGACTGTTACTATTGTACAGAAAAGATCAAAGAGTCTGTAAACTCAAGTGAATATAAGAGTCACCATATTGGTGAGAGCAAAAATCCACTTAGCTCACTTTTCATTCTTGAAATAATGTCACAAAGGAAGTTTTGTGGGAACGTATAGTCGCATATTGTGATCTCCTCAATATGTCTCTAAAGCGTCTGTTTGTCTTTATAATCAACCCACTACAGTTCTTCATCTGTGTAATATTTAAATTCTTTTGGTGACTCCTCTATCTCAGTCTGTAAATCCTTTTGCGATTACAAGCTCCTCATGTTTATGGTCACTCATTTATTTTTAAAAAGGCATCATTGTGTACTTACATTGTCCGGGTACCATTTGATGTATGTCCTGAGAATACAAAGATAGACAGAATCCCCTTACCCTTGAAAAGGTCAGCATAGTGGGGAAAGTGGCCTTGTACCTAAAGTATCAAGTAGTAGTCTTGTCTTAATTACCTCTTGCAAGGATGCCTCCTTCCTCTAGTATTCTAGAATTTATTGAATATTCTTTCTTTTCTGGTTCTTACCTTCAGTTACTCTTCACACACTTTTTCAGTGCCTACAATGTGCCAGGCACTGTGCTAGGATAAAACTACAAATAATGACACATTGCTCCTGACTCTCCACGTTGTGTACGTCACATCTCCCGTGTCCTTAAACCTCCAATCCTTCCTCTTCCCTCACTCTCAACTGGTGATCTCACTTTACACTTCGTTGAAGGAATAGAAGCCAACAGGCAAGAATTACCTCATCTCCTCACCATCTAATCTACAACACATCTAACTCTGAATACACGTACTCTCTCTTTTCACAAGGAAGAAGCATACCCTTTCCTCTCCAGGGCTCTACATTGCATGCCTGCCAAGCTTTACTCTAGCCATTATCTGCCCTTTTCTGCATCATGCCTTAAGTGTTGTTTGTAAGTAAACTCTCTCTAGAGTTCAAACCTTTGCCAGTTTCTGCTCCAACTTCCAGCATTCTTTCGTGGGGAAACTTATCAACAATTGTTGGTACTTGCTCTCTTCTTTCTCACTTCTCTGTCTCCATTCAACCCACTGCAATTAGACATCCATCGAATTTGCTGAAATGACCTTTAAATCAAATCTGTCACCAGTGACTCCACCTTGTCAAATACAATGTCAGTTTTCAGTCTTGTCTAATTTGACCACACTGCAGGATTTGGCAGAGGTGGCCATTTTCTCCTCCTTAGAACAGATTCCCTTGTTGGCTTCCATTATTGCATGCTCTCAATTGTCCTCCTATATCACTGGAATTGCTTCTGGGTCACCTCTTCCTTTACTCTGCCTCTAAATATTAGGCATCCTAGGTCTCTCTTCTAGGACCTCTTTTCTTCTGCAGTTAAAGTCACTTCTCACTTCATAGGTGACTATAGCTGGTCTTGTTGCTTTAAATACAATCTATATGCTGATGAATTACAAAATTATGTGTCTAACTCTGATCTCTTCCCAGATCTACACACTTGAATATTTAATTGCCTTCTCTACTTGTATCCCTTAGTGCATCTCAAATGTAGCAAGACAAAAATAGAGTGTTTTCCTATCCCCAGACTTCCCCAGCTTGGGTAAAACATCCCTGGTCACCCAGTGCTTCCTTTTGCCACCCCATTGGATCCATCAGAGAGTCCTGTCAGACCTCCTGCAAACTGGAACCTAAGCACAGCTCTGCTCACCACCATAACTGCTATGACCTTTGTCCAAACCACCCTCACCTCTGGTCTGGGTGGCAGCAATGGCCATCCGAACATTATGCTTACCTTCTCACCCACCGCTAAGGAAGCCAGAGAGACTTTTAAAAAGAAAATCACATGACTGCCCTCCCTAAAACCTTCTGATGATTTCCATTGCCCTTAGAGTAAAATTGCAGCTCTTGTCCAAGCCTCTGAAACCTGCATATTGACAGCCTTCATTGAATGCCAAACGCATTTCTGCCTTAGGATTTGCTCTTACTGTTCCCTATACTAGAAATACTCTTCCTATGGATCTCTCCCCCCAGGTGGACTCCCTCCCATCGTTCACTTCCCAGAGCTGCTTGTACAAATGTTGGCCCCTCAGATCCCCTCACCACTCTGCCCAAAGTGTTCTCCCACCTACTGCTCACCCCCGAAGTCATTCTGTACCCCACTACCCTGTTTTATTTTTTCCGAAGACTTACTATCACCTGAAGGGATTTACTTGTTCACATTTTTTGGTCTCTCTCCTCCCTAGAATGTTAAGGCAAAGGGCATGGCCATCATGCATCTTACTCAGCCCTGCACCCCCAGTGTCTGGTGCAGAGAGATGTTTGTTTATTAAATAAATGATATATTGAATGAATGGATGAATGAATGGATGGATGAATGAATGAATGAATGAATGAACGAATGAATAGGAAGATACGAAAGACAGCATAACAACCCGAAGTCGTATAAACTGATATAAACTGTGACAGAGATAACCAACCAAGGAAATGGTCCATGAAGATAAGCAGCTATCCAATTGCTGGATACTTCTGTATACTTTGAAAATGTAAGATTACATTTTTATCATTCAGATCTTGAATATTTAAAAATAGTTAAACCAAACACCTTTCATACAGGAAATCTCACTTTTTACCCCTTTCATTTTTCAGCTGCAGGTGGTTCTTCCAAATTAAGGCTTATGTCTCATTTCTCACTTTTTCAGGCTTACACAACATGTTCTTCATGAAAACAATAGCCAATTAATAGAATAGTTACCATATTTTTGAGATGCTATAATTAATTGACATATTGGACTTTGCTAAGAGCAAGACAATTGCTTTCGAGACTTCTGTGAAATACTCTGATAATCGAAATTAATAGGTGTATTTGAAATAAACTATCAAAGAGTGTCTCATGATCTTTAGGTGTTTATTTCTTGCACTTTTTTATTGAGGTAGAACTGACATACAGCATTATATTAGTTTCAGCGATACAACATAATGATCAGATAATTGTATATATTACGAAATAATCACCACAATATCTAGTCAACATCCATCACCACACATAGTTACAGAATTTTTTTCTTGTAATGAGAACTTTTAAGATTTATTCTCAGCCGCTTTCAAATATGCGACACGTTATTAACTATAGTCACCATGCTGTACTCTATGATTTATTTATTTTATAAATGGAAGTTTTGACTCCCTTTACCCATTTTGCCCACTCCTCACCCTCTGCCTCTGGCAACCATCAATCTGTTTTTTGTATCTATGAACTCGTGTTTTTTTTGTTTTGTTTTGTTGTTTTTTTAGATTCCACATATAAGCGAGATTGTACACTATTTGTCTTTCTCTGTCTGACTTACTTCACCTAGCCCAATGCCCTCAAGGTCCATTCAGGCTGTTGCAAATGGCGAGACTTTATTCTTTTTTATGTCTGAATAATATTCCATTATATCTATATCTATATCTATCACAATTTCTTTATCTATTCATCCATCAATGAACACTCAAGTTGTTTGCATATCTTGACTATTATAAATCATGCTGCAGTGAACATGGGGGTGCCTTTATCTTTTTGAGTTAATGTTTTCATTTTCTTCCAAAAATACCCACAGGTGGGATTCCTAGATTATATGGTAGTTCTATTTTTAATTTCTGAGGAAACTCCCTATTGTTTTTTCCATAGTGGCTGAACCAACTTATATTCCTACCAACTGTGCACAAGAGTTCCCTTTTCTCCACATCCTTGCCAACACTTGTTATTTCTTGTCTTTTTGATACAAATCATTCTACCAGGTGGTTTCAATTTGCATTTCACTGATGACTGGTGATGTTGCACATCTTTTCCTGTACCTGTTAGCCATCTGTATGTCTTCTAGAAAAATGTCTATTCAGATCCTCTGCTCATTTTTTTGATTGTCTGCCGATTTTTAAATCAGATTGTTTTTCTGCTATTGAGTTGTAGGAGTTTTTTATGTATTTTGAATATTAACCCCTTATCAGATATATGATTTGAAAATATCTTCTCTTTTTTCATAAGTTGCCTTTTCATTTTGTTGATGGTTTCCTTTTCTGTGCAGAAGCTTTTCAATTTGATGTAGTCAGTTCACTTATTTTTGTTTGTTTTTTCCACTTTTGTTGCTTTTGCCTTGATGTCAAATCCAAAAAATCATCTGTAAGACTGATGTCAGGGAGCTCACTGCTTATGTTTTCCTTTAGCAGTTCTATTTTTTCAGGTCTTACATTTAAGCCTTTAATCCACTTTGAGTTTATTTTTGTATATGAGGCAAGATAGTGGTCCAGTTCACACTTTTCCATGTGGCTGTCCAGTTTTCACAACACCATTTACTGAAGAGACTGTTCTTTTCCCACTGTATGTTCTTGGCTCTTTTTTCAAAAATTAATTGACCACATATGTGTGGATTTATTTCTGGGCTCTCTATTTTGATGTATTGATCTTGTCTGGCTTTATGCCAATACTGTTTGGATTACTATAGCTTTGTAATACAGTTTAAAATCAGGGAACATGATACTTTGTTCTTCTTTCTCAGGATTGCTTTGGCTATTTGGGGTCTTTTATGGTCCCACACAAATTTTAAGATTGTTCTATTTATGTGAAAAATTCCATTAGAAAATTGATAGGGATTGAGTTGGAGGTGTAGATTGATTTAGATAGTACAGACATTTTAACAATATTAATTCTTCTAATCCTTGAGCATAGACTATCCTTCCATTTATTTGTGTCTCCTTCAATTTCTATCATCAATGTCTTACAGTTTTCAGTGTACCCTTCACCTCCTTGGTTAAATTTATTCATAGGCATTTTAATGTTTTTGAATCAATTATAAACGAGATTGTTTTCTTAATTTCTTTCTGATAATTCATTATCCATGTATAAAAATGCAACCGATTTCTGTGTACTAATTTTGCATCCTACAAATTTACTGAATTTATCAGTTTTAACAGTTTTTTTGTAGATTCTTTATGGTTTTCTATGTATAATATCATCTCATCTTCAAATAGTGACACTTGTACTTTCTTCCTTTCCAATTGAAATACATTTTATTTCTTTTTCTTGCCTAATTGCTCTGGCTAGGACTTCCAATACTATATTGCAGAAAAGCAGCAAGAGTGGGCATTCTTGGCTTGTTTCTGATCTTAGAGGAAAAGCTTTCAGCTTTTTACCATTGGGTATGATGTTAGCTGTAGGCTTGTCATATATGGTCTTTATTATGTTGAGGTACATTCCTACTATATCTACTTTGTTGAGAGGTTTTTTTCCCACCATAAATGGATGTGGAATTTTGTCAAGTGCATTTCTACATCTATTGAGATGATCATATGATTTTTAATCCTTCATTTTGTTAATGTGGTGTATCACATTGATTGATTTGTTGATGTTGAACCACACTTGCATCCCTGGAAAAAATCCTACTTGATTATGATGTATAATCTTTTTAATGTATTCTTGAATACAGTTTACTAATATTTTGTTGAGGATTTTGCATCTATGTTCATCAGGGAGATTGGCTGGTAATTTTCTATTTTTTGAAGTTTTTATCTTAATTCCAGTTAGTTAACATACAGTGTTATATTAGTTTCAGGTGTACAATATAGTGATTTAACAATTCCATTCATCACCTGAGGCTCATGACAAGTGTATTTCATAATTTCCATCATCTATTTAACCCATCCCCAACCCCCTCCCTCCTGGAAACCATCAGTTTGTTCTCTATAATTAAGAGTCTGTTTTGAGGTGCCCGGGTGGCTTAATGGGTTAAGTGTCTGCCATTGGCTCAGGTCATGATCCCAGGGTCCTGGGATTGAGCCCTGCATCAGACTCCCTGCACAGAAGGGAGTCTGCTCCTCCCTCTTTTTCTCCCTCCCCCCTTTCACTTCCCTCTTTTTCTCCTTCTCTCTCTCTCCACTCCCTCTCCCTTTTCCCCTCACCTCCCTTTCCTTTCCCCCTCCCCCTCCACTCATGCTCTGTCTCTTGCTTTCTCTCTCTCAAATAAATAAATAAAATCTTGAAAAAAAAAGTCTATTTCTTGGTTTGTCTCTCTTTTTCCTTTTGCTCATTTGTTTTGTTTATTAAATTCCACGTATGAATGAAATCATATAGTATTTGTCTTCCGCTGATGGCCTGTAATTTTCTTGTCTTGTGGTGCCTTCATCTAGGTTTAGTATCAGGGTAATGCTGACTTCATACAATGAGTTTGGAAGTGTTCCTTCCTATTCTATTGTTTGGAAGAGTTTGAGAAAAATTAATATCAGTTCTTCTTTTTCATTGTTTGGTAGAATTCACCAGTGAAGCTGTCTGGTCCTGGATTTTGTTTGTTGAGAGGTTTTTGATCGTGAATTCAATCTCCTTACACTCTGTTCAGATTTTCTATGTCTTCCTGATTCAGTGTTGGAAGGTTGTGTTTTTCTATGAATTTATCCATTTCTTCTAGGTTTTCTAATTTGTTGGTGTGAAATTGTTCATTATTATGGTCTTTTGATCTTCTTAGGATCCTTTGTACTTCTGTGGTTTCTGTTGTAACATCTCCTCTTTCATAAATGATTTCATTTTTTTGAGTACTCTTCTTTCTTTCTTTCTTTTTTCCTTTCTTTCTTTTTTGTGAATCTAGCCCGAAGTTTGATGATTTTGTTTATCTTTTCAAAGAACTAGCTCCTAGTTTCATTGATCTGTTCCATTGTTTTTTTAGTCTGTGTTTCATTTATTTCTGCTCTTATCTTTGTTATTTCCTTCCTTCTACTAACTTTGGGCTTTATCTGTTCTTCTTTTTCTAATTTCTTGAGTAGCAAATTAGGTTGCTTTTTTGAGATTTTTCTTGTCTTTTGAGGTTAGGCATTTATTGCTATGAGCTTCCCTCTTAGAGCTGCTTTGGTGGCATTCCATATGTTTTGGTATGTTGTATTTCCATTTTCATTTGTCTCAAGGCATTTTTAAAATTTCTCTCTTGTCATCTTCATTGACCCATTGGTTGTTCAGTAGCATGTTGTTTAATTTCCACAAAATTGTGACTTTTCCAGTTTTCTGTTTGTAATTGACTTCTAGTTTCATACCACTGTGGTCAGAAAAGATACTGGATATTATTTCAATCTTGTTAAATTTGTTAAAACTTGTTTTGTGGACAAACGTATGATCTATCTTGGACAACATCCCATGTGCACTTGAGAAGAATGTGTATTCTTCTGCTTTTGGATGGAATGTTCTGTATATATCTATTAAGTCCATCTGGCCTGACGTGTCATTTAAGGACAATGTTTCCTTATTGATTTTCTGTCTGGATGATTTATCCATTGATAATGGTGGGGTATTAAAGTACCTTACTATTATTGTGTTGCTATCTATTTCTCCCTTTAGATCTGTTAATATTTGCTTTATATATTCAGGGCTTCTACATTGGAAGCATAGATATTTACAAATGTTATATTACCTTGTTGGATTGACCTTTTTATCATTATGTAATGCCTTCTTTTCCTCTTATTACAGTCTTTGTTTTAAAGTCTGTTTTGTCTGATGTAAGTACAGATACTCCAACTTTCTTTTGGCTTCCATATACATGAAATATCTTTTTCCATCTCTTCATTTCCAGTCTGTGTGTATCCTTATATCTGAAGTGAATCTCTTGTAGGCAGGATATAGATGGGTCTTGTTCGTTTGTTTGTTTTTTAATTTTTTAGTCAGGTTTATTGAAGCAAAATTTATA
The DNA here is from genome assembly GCA_028534135.1 of Potos flavus. Lineage (NCBI taxonomy): Eukaryota > Metazoa > Chordata > Mammalia > Carnivora > Procyonidae > Potos > Potos flavus. Next base: position 96,055,173 of record CM052900.1, on the reverse strand, counting down.
TAAGGTAAAATTCACCCCTTTTACATATACAGTTCTATGAATTTTGACATATACAAAGGTATATAGTCATGTAACCACCACCACAGTCAAGATATAGAACATTTCCAGAGGGAAATCAAGAAACAGATTTTAACTATAGAGAACAAACTGATGGTTACCAGAGTCAAGGTGGGAGAAGGATGGGTGAAATAGGTGATGATGAGCACTGTGTAATATATAGATCTTATGAATCACTATATTGTACACCTGAAACTAATATAACACTGCATGTTAAGCATACTATATAATGTTTTTGTGATTCATTCATGTAACATGCATGAGTAGTCTTTCCTTTTTATTGTTAAGTAGCATTAGATTTTATGATTTCCTTTTTATTGCTAAGTAGTATTAGATTCTATGATACTATTTGTTTATCTCTTTATATCTTTCAGTGCTAGCTGCATTTTGAGGTATTATATCCAGAAATACGGTCTGGAAGACATTTTCGGTTTACTAAATAAACATTTATTGAGCCTCCATGCCTGTGGATTCTAAGGTGAACATGGGGCAGTTTTCTTTAGAAGGGAAAATAACAGAGCAGGTGAAAGAACAGTACATGAGCTTTTTATTGTTTTTATAAAGGCCCTACGAGAGGGCAAGTTTTGTTAGACTGTGAAAATTCTTTGAAACATAAGTACATACAGTATTTAATTATGGAATTATTTCAGCAAATCTATTTGTTAATTCTCTTTGTTGTGTGTGTTTGATTTTATTGATTGTAATGTCACAATTAAAATCTTATGACGGGATAATACAGTAATTAAGATCATATACTTTAGAACCACAGTAACATGGATTCAATTACTGTGTTTGTTGCTTTTTCAGTATTGTAGACATTTGTTGTTTTGTCTTTCCGGAACAGCAACCCCTATTCTAGAAAATGCTCCCTCAAACTGTGATTCTCATGGAAGCTGCCATCCCTTAGGCAATGACTCCTTGAGTACTGAATCCTCTTGGTTTCCTATCTTGGCTCTTCTTTTCCCACCACATTTTCTTTTGGACTCCAGATCCCTCATTCTCTGTTTTGTGACTGATTCGAAAATAAATACAGCGTTTTGTTGTTGTTGTTTTTTAATGCTAGGAACTTTGCTAATCCTTTTAATGCATTATCTCATTTAATTGTGACAACCACAATGAGTCACGATGCAGTGACTGTTATTATCCCTATTTTTCACATGAGGAAACAGATGTTTAGAGATGTTTATAAAAGTCACAGGGCTAGTAGGAGGTGGGACCAGCTCCATTCAAAACCCTTGCTCATAGTCACGAAATGTGGGTCTCAGAAGCCAAACCTCACTCCTCACCCAGGACATGTCCAGTGGGATCTCTGGTCTCCTGTGCTATGGGTAGGTGGAGGAGTATTCAATGTCTCATTTCACCTCCACTATACTTTAGCTTTACTGGCATCATGGATTCTGTGAGTCTTGTTAAATACTGGTTAGTTTTCACTGCTATTTTTAGATCCTTCAACATTTACCAGAGTGCCTCAGCTTGTTATCATAGCCTTTGAGGGCCTTCAATATGACATTTATCTCTTTCAAAATAGACATAATCACTCTAATCTTACCTGTCTGTGATTTGTGGGTTTCTTAGTTACCCCTGTTGTAGATGTTTTCTCCAGGTACTTAATGCTTCGTTACTCCTCCTTGGAACTGCAATATTTTTTTCAATGAAACTGGGTTAATTTTTTTTTTTAATTTTTTTTAGTCTTTTAGATGCTTCTCTTTTTGTACAAAGCTTAAGTTTGTTGGGACAGATCTGCTGAACTATTTTATCCTGCCTATTACACTACAATGGACTAAATGGTTTTATCCCCCAAATTCATGTGTTGAAATCTTAATCCCCAAGGTGATGGTATTAGAAGGTGGGAGCTTTGTGAGGTGATTAGCCATCATGAATGGGGTAAGTGCTCCTCTAAGAAAGACCCCTTGCTTCTTCTGCCATGTAAAGTTACAGTGAAAAGATGGCCATCTATGGCAAGTGGGCCTTCACTGACTGAATCTGCCAGCACCTTGATCTTGGGCTTCCCAAGGTCCAGAAGGGTGAGAAATAAATTTCTATTGTTGATAAACTACTCAATTTATGGTATTTTGTTATAGCTGCCCAAATGGACTAAGACATATACCGAGAGCAGTGTCATTCAAACTCTAGGACACAACTCACTAGTGACCTATGAAATCAATTAGTGGGTTGTTACCAGTATTTTTAAAACAGAAAATAGAATTGAAAATATCAGGGTGTATTACACATAATAAGGATTAATACAATTTTGTGAAACATTTGTGTCAATTGTGTGTGTATATGTTACAATGTAAGATATATTTCTAACCGTGAGTGATGGTCAAGAGTTTGAGGATGGCTCTCTCAAAGAGTCTTCCTCTTTGGAATGTCCTGATTTATCCTATAGGAAGGTCATTTTTTTCCTTCTTCTTTCTATAGCTCAACTAAACCACAAATAATGGCATTTACTAGATTTCACACACTTTCTAAAGTTCAACTAAACCACAAATAATGGCATTTACTAGATTTCACAGTTTACTAGATTTCACAGTAAATGGCATTTACTAGATTTTCACTAGCTTCTTTCCATAGCTCAACTAAACCACAAATAATGACATTTACTAGATTTCACAATGTGACAATTATCTAAAGAACTGAACCAGAGCACCTGGGTGGTGCAGTCAATTAAGTACCCAACTCTTGATTTTGGCTCAGGTCATGATCTCAGGGTCCTATGATCAAGTCCCACATCAGGCTCCATGCTCAGTGTGGAGTCTGCTTGTCCCTCTCCCTCTGTTCCTTTTCTTTTTCTCTTTCTCTCTCAAATAAATAAATAAATAAAATCTTGAAAGAAAGAAAGAAAGAAAGAAATGAAGCATAGCCTGTAAGTATCCTAGATCTATGTCAATTTATGATGTTAAGCATTCCATATTAGATGGAAAATTACTAACCAGCTTCTAAAAGTGCTTAGAACATTTCTTATCCCAAAAGATAGTGCATTCAATTTGTGCCCTGTCCTTAGAGATTTTCCCATTACCAATTCCATATTCCTGGGAGAGGGAATCTAATGTGCCCAGCTTAGGGCAGGTGTTAATCTGGGTCCAATCAGTAATGGCAGAAAGTTAAGAGGTCAAATGATCTAGTGCTAGTAAGCAGGAGCTATGGGTGGAGTAGGCATTTAAAATCCTGCCTCCCAAATTTTGGCATCTGAATACCTCTTTTATCAGTGTTTGTTGAATATCCTAGTGAAGCTTCAAAATTTGGTCATTGGCATAAGTTTTAGGACCATTTCAATTAGGAAACTTAAAGGGCTAAAAAGAATCATTCTACACTTGATTCGACTCTCTATAAAGAGCATGAGTTATTGGGGCTAATACAAACTCTTTCAGTCCCATCTAGTCCCACAGGGGCAGGTCTGAACATCTTTAAATAAAAGGAATAGGGTGCCTGGGTGGCTCAGTTGGTTAAGCATCTGCCTTCAGCTCGGGTCATGATCCTGGAGAACTGGGATCGAGTCCCATATCAGACTCCTTCTGCCCTTCACCCTGCTTGTGCTCTGTCTCTCTCTCTTAAATAAGTAAATAAAATCTTGAAAAAAAAAATTTGTAAATAAATAAATAAATAGGCTAGAGTCTGAGCAGCAAGACCCACTGGGAGCTAACTCTGGAGCTCTGAGGCCTAAAGACAGATTCTACCTTACCTGCGGCCTGACCTCTGCCCATCAATCACAGAAACCAAGGTTCATCTCAACTTCCCAATGATTATGTCCTTTAAAACAGATGTCTCAGCCTTAGCATTCCCAAATGACCAAACTCTTAACCATTTTGTCTCATACGGTTGGTTTGGTTTGGTTTTTTGAGTGCTTACCATGTTTTGTTTTGAGTACCAGGCATTGAGATAGTTACTAAGGATACCCTGGAGGATGAAACAGATATAGGCTCTCTCCTGATAAAGCTTACTCTCTTCATTTGTGACAAAGACTGTCACTTATGTCCTACTGGTTTTATTCTCTTCCTCAATCCTCACTTACGGGACTTGACTTCTTGCTGAAGTTTTTGCAGACCTTGTCCTTAACCATTTTGTGAAGCCCGGGTCAAGGGTGAAAGGAAGTGTTACTCTGTGTCTGCCCTGGAGAAAGGCGTATCTTTCCTGCTTATCAGAAAACCAAAAGCTTGAGAGCAGCTGAGACAAATATCAAGCATTTTTTTTCCTGTAGGAGATCACCAGATGACCTATGTAATCTTATCTACGGAATCCTCTTCCTGAAGCTATGAATTATCTCACTCAATCCTTAATCTTCTTAGCAAGGTTCTAATAAGACAAATATTGGGGTCCAACAATAATGGCTAGGATAATGGTGTCACTAGCTCTGGAAGTCGTGACTACACAAATGTTTTAGTGAATGTTAAAGATGTGCCCTAAGGAATTTATTACTATCAATGACTAAATCACATGTGTGAAAGGGAGATTTTTAATTAATTAGAATGGATTCAGGGTTATTCAGGGTAAATGCACCATTCAATATCAAATATTTGTGAACATCTCTTAAATATATGCTGGGAATTCTGCTAAGCACTGAGAACACAGCCAGACAATTGAGAAGGCTTGTCTGTGTTCACCATATCTAATTCCTCTCCTCCCATTCTCTTTTAAACCTACTCTAGGAAGGCTTTTCATCTCCACTGCCCCTCTGACACCGTTTTTTCCAGGTCACCAGTTACTAAACTTTCCACTGTCAAAATCCAATAGTCAGTCCTCGGTCCTCTTCAGTCTCAGGTACCAGGAGCATTTCAGAGTTGCTCACTCCCTCCTCCTTGAAAGGTTCTCTTCACTTGGCTTCAAAGATACTACACCCTCTTGGTTTTCTTCCCTACACGGAGCAGGACTGTCCCCCAACTCCCATAAGGCCGCTGTGTCAGGTCGAACAGGTACATGCAAACCACCCGACTGACCTGCTGAACAAGCTTAAAAGGGAATTACGGAATCATCTATCTTTATGCTTACAGTACTTTATCAAGGTCTGATTTATAAACAGAAAAATACACAAACCTGGTTTTGACAAGCGTATGTACCAGTGTAACTAACACTCAGATCATGTTATATCACCCCGGAAAGTTCCCTGGTGCCCCTTTCCACTCACCCCCATCCAAAGGCACCAATTTTCTACTTTCCGTCATCGATCAAAGATTAGATTTGCCTATTCTCGAATTTCATATAAAGGGAATAATACAGTATGTTATTGTCATGGGCTTCTTTCACCCACATGGTTTTTAGGTTCGTTCATATATAAGGAGTTTGTTCTTTCTTATTGCCAAGTAGTGGTCCACTATATGAATACACCAGAGTTGTTTACTCCTTCTTTTGATGGGGAAGCAGGTTGTTTCCACATATGGGCTACTGTGAATAAAGCTATGATAATAAAGTTACTAATAACATTTGCACTTTTGCTGAAATGTATCTGGAATGGAATTGGTGGGTAATAAGGTAGGTATAACTTTATAAAAAACTGCCTATTTTCCAAAGCTGTTCAACCACCACCATCGTGAAGGTATTTCGGATTGCTCCGCATTCTTGCCAATACATATGAACGGAGCAAGGTCAGGCCTCCCTCTGCTTTACCACCTGTACCCTCAGTCCCCTACATCCCCCTGTGAACTCCTGAACTGAAGGCTGGACAACTTTAAAAGGGAATAGTGGAGTCATTCTTTTCAATATGAGTCATTCTGGTGGGTGTATAGTGGTATCTCACTGCAGTTTCAATTTTAATTTTTCTGATGACAAATGATGCTGAGCAAGCACATTTTCATAAATTTATTGGCCATTTGAATATCTTCATTATGAAATAATGGTTTAAGTTTTTTGCCTATAATTATAGTTTTGTTTGACTTACTACTGTTGACTTGCAGGACTCTATGAATCCTTCATTGGATATATGTACTGTGAATATTTTCTTCTCGTTTGTAGTCTGCCTTTTTATTTTCTCAGTGACATATTTTGATGAACTGAAATTTCAAATTTTGATGATAATTACTTTTATGTGCTGTATAAGAAAACTGTCTATGCCAAGGCAGTGAAGTTTTCTCTCTACATTTTCTCTCTTTGAACATTCACAGTTTCAGTTTTCATATTCAGCTTTACAATGTTGACTCAAAAGGCTGCCGTCAGTCACTCAGATGACTCTAGTTGTTCTAACTCTTCTCCTTGCTTCCATCCTTGCCCTCCCTGCTGCCCCTTCCCAAGCCACCAGTCATAATGACCCTTTAAAAACATCATTCAGGGATGCCTAATGTGGCTCAGTCCGTTAATCTTCTGCCTTCCACTCAGGTCATGATCCCAGGGTCCTGGGATCCAGCCCCACGTTGGGCTCCCTCCTCAGCAGGGAGTCTGCTTCTCCCTTTGCCCCTCCCTCCTTCTCATGAGCTCTCTCTCTCAAATAAATACATTAAAAAAATTTTTTAAAAAGGAATAATAAAAGCTTGCTTTTAAAAAAATTATTATTAAAAAAAAATCATTCAGAATATGTGATTCCTCTAATCAAAAACTGGTGGCTCCCCATTTCATTCACAGTAAAACCCAAACTCCTCCCAGTGGCCCATCAGATCCCAGGAGTATCTTCACTGCTTCCGTGCTGCTCACTCTGCTTCAGTCACATTGGCCACCTTGCCTTTCACAGAATGTGAACACACCAGATAAACCCATGCCTTAGCACTTGCATTTCCTCTGCCTCAAGTGCTCTTTGCAGATATAGAAGCGAAAAATGCCCTCATATCCTTCAAGTCTTTGTTCAACTGTGTCCTTCTTAGTGAGGTTGACCTTGACCACTATACTTCCCATCTTTGCACTTCTGGTTTTCCTAACCCTGTTCTGTTTGTCCACAGCACTTAGCAACTCATATATACATGCTGTTCTTGTTTATTTTCTTTAGGTATTGTCTGTCTCCCTCTGCTACAATGTAAGCTCCCTGAGGGCAGTGAGTTTAGTCTGTTCTATTTGCTAACATTCACAAGCCCATAAAACATAACCTAGAACATAGAAGACAATTCATAAATTTTGGCTTTATTTGTTTGTTTCACTTTTTATGAGTAGGCACCTCAAACATCAGAAAAGCAGAGAAGACAGTATAATAAACCAATAACTATCAAACATTGGGATTTAACAACTATTAGTATTTTACTATATTTATTTGTTACACATTTTTGCTAAAACATTTCAAGTAAATTATACATATGATGGCTAATTCCTAATGCTTCAGTATACTTCTCTAAATAAATAAGGACAGATTTCTACATAATTCTAATGCCATTCTATACCTAATAAAATTAATATAATTCTCTCTCTTTCTTACTTTCCATATCTACTTAGAAGTCAAATTTACCTCCTCTTATTTGGTGTCTTATTCCCATGTGTATTATTTCTGTTTTAGACTGCTGCAATAATAATAATTATTATTAATATTGTGATTTATTATATTAATAAAAATATCTTATTGTGTATCCATGATGCTTAGAATTCATTATTAACTCATTAAGTCCCCACTGGTCTTCTCGTCACCTTAGAAAGTGAGCACGCCTTGTGATATGCATATTATAGCCTAACCTTACACATCTCCATTCCAAACATCCCCAGCTTTATCTTATTTTTTCTTCCTTTTTCCTTGTTAATCTGTTACATTATGGCCTCTAGTGAACCACATCTCCCAGTGTTCACACACATATGTAACCCCTTGCCCTTAAACTGGATTAAACCTGTGACTTGCTTCAACCAACATCACGTAGCAAAAGTGACACTGTGCCAGTTCCAGGCCTCAACTTTAAGGAGACCCAGCAGCATCCATTTTGGCTATTGGGAGTCTTGAACTACCATGTAAGAAGTCTGGCTACCTTGCTGCAGAGACCACATGGAAAGAAACCACACAGGGAAGCCATGTCGAAAGGAAGAGGCCCTGAAACTACATGGAAAGAGAGAAAGAAACCAGCTCAGCTGTCTCAGCTGAGCCTGGCATTGATTACGCAATCATGGGTAAATTAATGAGTTAACTAATTAGGTAAAAAAGAAATAACGAAATGGCCTTATCCTGGAACACCCTCGCCAAGACCTTCCTCTTGCTTTAAGTAGTGTTTCTCAAAGTCTGGCCTGAAGCCCACCTATATCAGAATGACGTGGGGTGTTTATTTGAAAGGGAAATTTTTGATCCAACCCCAGAATCTCTTGGGCAAGACAGGGGAATCAGCATCTTTAATAACACTTCCCCACTTTATCCACAGACACAATAAAGTCTAAGTGTCTGCTTAAAGGCTTTTTCTTGCCTGTTCTCCACACTGTTCTAAGCCTACCCTCTTTTTTTTTTTAGCAATCTACTGCTCTCCTCTCAGAAGTTTGATCCTGCTGGTTGCTCAAATGCTGGACCAGGATTCTAGAATGGTCTGCCTGGTTCTGCAGAACCAAGTTCTGCCTGGTTCACTCACACTGCATCCACCTTATCTTCAAGATCCCTCCTGGTTTTGAGTTGCTTCTCATATTCCAGCTGAAGAAACTAATGCCTTTGAAGATCCGAGGTCCTTGGCTCTACAAACTCGTACTGATTCCCATCTTATTTCTTAGCCAGCCACATCAACTCTCCTCATTCTTAAAAATTCATGATGAGAGTGTTTAAATATAGTTCAATACATAGTTTATATAGAAAAATATACAGTGGCTTTGTCAATGAGAAGTTGACAACAAACTCAGTGAGATTACTTGCTGGGGTGTGGTGAAGGCAAAAGCCAGATTTTGTAGTAGGTTGAAAATGGGAGCTAGAGGTTAAAGAACATTTTAATCAAGATAGGAAAGACTAAGCATCTTCCACGTGGAGGAGAAAGAACCAGTAAGGAAGAAAATGTTAACAAAATAATATATGTGTTGAGAAGGGTGATCCAGAAGGGATGGGAAATGATTATAAAATAAGGTCCCAGAGAAAGAGGGAAGGTGTTACCGTTTTCTACTGCTACAAAACAAATTGTACCAACTATTTTATATCTCATGATTTGCGGGTCAGGGATTCAGGCAAAGCTCGGCTGGGCAGTTTTTTTTGCCTTGCGTAATGTCATATGAGGTTGAGGTTACTTGCCAAATCTGCTGGTGGATGGGTTAGTCTGAAATTTCCAAGTGGCTTTGTTCACATGTCCAATGTCTTGGAAGGAGTGCCTAGAAAGTTGGACTCACCTGAGAACATCAACCACAAGACACCTATGGGTGGCCTTTCCCAGAGCAGTCTCAGGGTGATTGGCCTTCTTACATGATGGCTCAGGCTTCCAAAGAGAATATTCCAAATGTCTTGGACGGAAGCTGCATGACTTCTTATGACCTAGTCTTTTTTTTTTTTTTAAAGATTTATTTATTTATTTATTTGAGAGAGGGGGGCAGGGGACAGAAGGAGAGGAAAAGAGAGAATCTCAAGTAGACTCCCCACTGAGTGTGGAGGCTGATGTGGGGCTTGATCTCATGGCCTTGAGATAATGACCTGAGCTGAAACCAAGAGTCGGACACTTCACCATCTGAGTCACCCAGGTGCTTCATGATCTAGTCTTTTAAGTGTCAAAGTCCTTCTGATTAATTCCATTGGTCAAACAAGTCAATATCCTGAGAGACTCAGCCCAGATTCAGGGGAGGGGAATTAGACTGTACTTCTTGGTGGTAAGAGTATCAAAGAACTTATAGCCATTTTTAATCTGCTACAAAAGGGGTGAGTTGGATAAAATCAGAGAACACATAAAAGACTTGCCTTGGATATGAGAGAGGCCACCTGTACTAGACTTCCAAATGTTGGAGTATCCAGAGCTCTGACCCCAGCTCTCTCTTTATACTGGGTCCCTAGGTAATTTCATCTAGTCTTATTGTTTCAAAGACCTTTGCATACTGATACCTTTCAAGTTTATATCTCTAGACCCAAAACTCTCACCCGAGTCCAGATGTGTATATTCAACTCCTTATTCAAAGGATGCCTAGGATGTCTAATAAGCATCTCAAATTTAACATGGTCAAAACAAAGTTATTGATTTCTACCCCCACCCAAGTCTGTTTTCTCCAGCTTTCCTCATCCTAATAAATAATACAAATATATACTAAGTTGCTCAGGACACATGCCCAGGAGCCCTACTTGGCTCTTCTCTTCTCCTTACACAACAAACTCAGTCCATCAGTAAGAACCTACTACAAATTCATCAATAGGTCCTATTGGCTCCAACTTCCAAAATATATCCTGAATCCAACCACTTCTCTCCATCTCCACTCTTTTTGTCTAAGTCAATGCCATCATCACCTCTCACTGGTCTCTCTGCTCTACTCTTGATCCCCCATTGTCCCTCCATCCACATAGCAGCTAGAGTAATCTCTATAAAGTATAAACCAAAAAAAGTTGACCCTTGAATGACATGGGTATTAGGGGCACTCACTCAACCCTTGTGCAGTCAAAAATCTACATATGATTTTTGACTCCTCCAAAACTTAACTGCTAATAGCCTATTGTTGACCCTATGCCTTACTGATGATATACACAATTAACACATATTTGGTATGTTATGTATATTATATACTGTATTCTTACAATAAGTAAGCTAGAGAGAAGAAAGTGCTAGTCAAAAAAATAAGAAAATACATTTACAGTACTGTACTGTAAAAACTCCACGCATAAGTGGACCCACACAGTTCAAACCTGTGTTGGTCAGGGTCATCCATAATACAATTTCCCTCTTTAAAACCCTCTATAGACTTACCTTTGCAAGCAGAACAACCTACAAACTTATCATTGGATCCATGAGATACCACCCTCCCCCCCAGTCTTGTTCTATCTGCTCTGGTGTCCACCCTTCCCCTCATCCCTATAGATCACTTTTGTATTCCATGAACACACAAGGCTTTTTCCTGGCTCAGGCCTTCCACCTGTTGCTCATTCTGCTTGGAGAGCTCCTCTGCGTCTTCATGTGGTTTCTCCTTTTTATCATTTAGGTGGTAATAAGTGACTCAAATGTCACTTTCTCAGAGAGGCCTTCCCCAACCACTGTAGCCAAAGTAGTACCCCACCTCCCAGTCCCCTGCGGCTCAGTATCCTAGTGTACCTTCTTCCTAACATTTATCAGCGCCTGAGTTCTTATTCATTTCTTCTTAATAGTTTATTGCCTGTCTTCCCTCACTAGAACATAAACTAGAAACATAAACATATTACTGTCTGTTTTATTCACAGCTGATTTTCCAGTACTCAGAACACTATAGGCCCCAAAATATACAATGAATATTCATTTAAGTTGGTTATTTCTTGGGGTGCCTGAGTGGCTCAGTTGGTTAAGCATCTGCCTTCGGCTCAGGTCATGGCTCAGGTCATGATCCTGGAGTCCAGAGATCGAGCCCTGCATTGGGCTCTCTGCTTAGCAAGGAGTCTTCTTCTCCCTCTCCCTCTACTCCCTCCCCTCCCCAAAGTGTTCTCTCTCTCTCAAATAAATTAATAAGATCTTAAAAAAAATAAATTGGTTATTTTTTTATTCTGCAAGTAGGTTGAGGGAACTGGGGAGAGAAAGGAAAACCTGCTTTCCTCTGTAATATGGGATATAAAATATTTGGCTGTTAGAAACAGGTTGGGCAGGGATTTCAGAAGGGTAATAAATCATTTTAGACTCTTCTCTCACTGTTCAAATGTAGTATTTTTTTATTTTTTTAAAGATTTTATTTTTTAAGTGATCTCTACACACAACGTGGGGCTCAAACCCACAACCCTGAGATCAAGAGACACAGAGTCCTTGCACTGAGCCAACCAGGTGCTCCTCAAATGTAGTGTTTCTTTTTTTTTTTTAAGTCAGTAGTTGAAAATTCTGTTGTTTCAATTCTAATGAACATTTCTTAAAAACTAATTTTATGGAGAAAAGAATCTGATTTTTTACCCTTTTAGACAGCACTGGCTTTCAAAAACAACAATCCCACATCTTTTATAATTCTGGCCTAGAACTGATTTCCTTTAATCCACTGTTTTTGTTTTGCTTTTGTTTCTGTTTTTGTTTTTCTTCCTCTCTTTACAGGATCTGCTATATCTGGTCCTGACTACAAAAGACCAAACTCAGGAAAGCACAGTGTCAATGCTTTCTCTCCTTATGGCCTTTCATTATAGCCTTAAGTGATTCCTTTCATGCATCCATATCCACACTTCTATCTCTGTTTCCTGTCCATAAAGGCTAGGTGTTTTGCAAGAATTAAATTCATAGTTTAATATGCTTCTATCTCTCCTTCCCATCAGCAGTCTATTATCTTTTGCAAGATTTAAATATGCGTTTGTCAGGGGCGCCTGGGTGGTTCAGTCAGTTGATTTCACTTGGGTCATGATTTCGGGGTCGTGCATCTGGCTCCGTGCTCAGCGTGGAGTCTGCTTGTCCCTCTCTCTCAAATAAACAAAATCTTTTAAATAAATAAATAAATAAGTATCATTTTCTATATTTGAACAAAAAGTTCTATTCGAGGTATATGTGGGCTTTATTTTAATTTTAAGAAAATTTATTTTCTTAAACTTTTTAATCATGTTTCCTTAAAGTGGCTTTTATGACACTTTTTCTTTGGTTCATTTTTATCGGCTCCCATATGCCACTCCTCTAGAATGCTGTGGTGAACTAGAGCTGAATTTATGAAGGTGATGAAAAGAGTAATTAAACAAAGAACTACTTCTGACAGATGAAAGCACTGTTCATTACTTTCCATAGAGAAATGCGCATCCATACACAGCATTACAGCTTTTGGAAACCAGATCAACCTGCCGGACATGCTGAACTAGTTGTATACTATTCCCCAAGTAGAAAGCAACACGTGTGATTCATTTCTGAGACTTTCAGAAAGCCAAACATGTTCCGTGTGATACTGCATGTCAATAACTTCATTCCAGTTTAGGAATTCCTTGCCTTTCTGTGGTTCACAAGTGTGGCCAAAAACCCAGAACGGACACAGACATGCAGCGATCACCAGCCGGCAGCCAGGCGCCCTGCAGGGCCCTCACATCTAGCCCAGACAAGGCCTTTTAGGAACAAGCCTCTACTCATACGTGCGTCTACAGACTGAGAGCTCTAAGAAATGAAACATTGCTCAAACTTCTTTTAGCCTCTACTTGATCTGGAACCTTGATTAGGGAAAGCTTATTTTTAGAGTTGTCCACATTTGGTCAACCACATATGCAGAAGGAAAGAACACAAAACCACTCTGCATGCCCGTCTGTGATTGTTCCCTCTTGTTGAACAGCAGGCGTGGGCTGGGATTTTGCCTGATCTATTTCCTTACCTCCAAGCAGATCTGGATGTAAACTATTCCTAGACTAAATAAATAACAGTTTAATTCTCGTGAATCTCCAAAGAAGAGTCTGCGGCTTGTAGCAATTCTTACTCCAACCCGCCAAATGTAACCTTCATTTTCCCAGGCCATACTTGGGGGCTTTTGAGTACGTGGATGACAAGATGGATGGTATTTGGTTCTAAGTTCCCACTCTGGTGTTCTTATAAGGACATCCGACTTCCTCTCATTTTCTTGGCCCTCAAGTGGTTTCTCAGGCCCTAGGAGCTTTTTCCTTGCTGCTCCAGGATCAGCCTCGTGCCAAGGCTGCCGCCAGGACTCTGCCAGTCTTTCTCCACTCCTGCTGGGGCTCTGCTCAAAACCTATGGGGGAGTGGTGGGGACTCCCACCCCCTTCCTTCTAGTGATTAATGCAGATCTTTCAGAAGTAAACTAGCCCTCAGGGTAATGCAGTTTTCAGCCTCACTGTTCTTTTTGTGAAGGACTTAAAACAAGTTTTCTCAGACACTAGGCCAGAAAAACATTAATCTGTATCATAATAAGCAACTCATAGGCAGACAGCTATGTCTCTTGGTTTTCTGATGAATTTTAAGAAGAATTTCCTGTCCTCCAAAGCAACCCCATCCCTTTCCCCCAAAAATGGTTAGAAAAGATCTCTTTCTTCTTATTTGGTTTAGGAAATAGAATGAGGGTATTTTGGGGACTGGCCATCAATCCCAAATTCTTGTATCATTTCCTCCAGAAGGCTTTGAGGCTTTAAGACCTCCATGCAAATAGTACTCTCTTACTCTGGTATCTTAGACTTTACCAAGTGAACTTATAAATTATACATCTTTCTATTCCCCTAGTTGACCAAGGTGGGCCTTGTCTATACAGCATCTCCAACACTTTCCAAGTATAATGGAATCCCCAGGGAGTTATAGTATATGCCTCTGCCTCATTCTGCACAGCGATTCTTGGCACCAGCTTCTCCTTTCCACTAGTTTCAACTTATTCCAGTCCTTCCACCCTCCACCCAACTCCTGCACATCATGATTACAAAGCTCTGAGATATTAAAAAGATCCACCACCAATTCACTAAACACACACACATACACACACACACACACAAGTTTTGAGCTCTTGGATTTAAATTATTCCAAAGATGGAAAAATGTTTGCATGTTTGCTTTGGAGACAAAATAGGCAACACTTTCAAGTCAAGGTTCAGAACTACTTTCCTATTGTCTATTAATTGCGAACAAAACAGGCTTTTAGAGTTTGCCACCACCATAATCCAAGCCACAATTATCTCTTGCCTGGACTCTTAAACCAATTTCCCTGCTTCTGTTGTTCCCCACATCCAACATTCTCCATATAATCTCCAGTGTTCCTTTCAAATCAGGTCCTGTCACTTCCTTGTTTAAATCCCTTTGATGGCTGCCCATTTGACAAAGAATAGAATCCAAACCCCATACTCTAGCTTCCTGGGCCTACTTCTGATGGGCCTACTTCTCCAAACTGACCTCCTGCACTCTCATCTCACCCCCAGCCCCACTCTTCCCCAGTCACACAGTCCTCTCTCCCTTCCAATGCCCCCAACAAGCTCTTTCTTGAATTAGGACCTTGTACTTGCTGCTCCACTGCCTGGAAAGGCTATTTTCCTGGTTCAGCCCATAGCTGGCTCCTTCTCACTCTTTAGGTTTCAGATTAAATGTCACCTTCCCAGATGGGCCTTCCCTGCCCATCCTATTACGATAATGATAATTACTATATTGCTACTACTTCTACAGTCACAGTAGTGGTAGCATGATTAACGCTGACAATACATAAGAAGAATAGTAGGTCATCTCTATTATTCTCTATCATTGACCTTTCTTATTTCCTTCAAGACTTTCTTGTCCTTCCTGACTTTCTATTTCTTTGCTGGCTTCTCAACAGGATCAGCATTGTTTGCCTTGTTCACTGCTAGGTCCCTATCTCCTGGTACGGTAACTGGCATATATACTAGGCAATTAGTAAATACTTGTTGAAGCAATAAAGTTGGAGGATTAGAAAGTAATTTAGAAGTCATTTTATTCATCTAGTCCCTTACCCTAATCCAGGGCTTTATTTTCAGCCCTCTGTCACGCAGAAGTTACTTTAATAGTGGTGTTTATGCTGGTGGGGAACAACAACAACAACAAAACCAGCAGGGAGGAGCTGTTTCCCTTTCCCTAACTGATTTTACCTTTCTTGTCCTGACATCAGCTTTGCTTTTTACCACATAGACAAATAGTCATATGAGTAATTTATTCTTAGCTAAACAGCTAATCATATGGCCACTCCTTTTGGGGTGGGTTGTTATACTCGAATGGGTTCTAGACTAATTGTCATCTAGTTGTTCATGGAATCTTAAAGATTTTGTCTATTAATATCTCTAATTAGCCTTTAATGAAGTATTTTCCAAACCATGGTCTTAGACTCATTAGTGAGTAATGATATCTATTTATTACATCACAATTGGCACTTGAAAAATAGACTAGAAAATACAAGAGTGGGGCACCTGGGTGGCTCAGTCATTAAGCGTCTGCTTTCGGCTCAGGTCATGATCCCAGGGTTCTGGGATCGAGTCCCACATCGGGACTGTTGGGCGGGAAGTCTGCTTCTCCCTCTCCCTCTCCCTCTGCTGCTCCCCTGTTTATGTTCCCTCTCTCTCTGTGTCTCTCTCAAATAAATAAATAAAATCTTAAAAAAAAAAAAGAAAATACAAGGATGCTTTGCATATGGTAAAAATAAGTACTGTCTCATGAATCTTTTGTTTCAATCATATATTTGATTGTGTATACATGTGTGTACTATGCATGTCTTGAAGCAAAATATATTTCTTATCATGGGAAATAAACAATAACAACAGAACAACAAAGTTTGAAGGCCACTGCTGAAAGGAACACTCAGGTCTTACAGTAGAAAGGAAGCTATCTGGCAGTCTTAGAATGGCATTTGGGTTGACCTTCTGGGCCCTCTTTGGCCAGAGTGTTGAGGCTATTCAGGACTGAGAGGGATGAGAGTGATAATTCTGCCATACTTCTAAATGAAAGCACTACCTTGGAGCCTGGAAACAGAAAAATGTCATAGCAACATGGAGACCACATCAGCTATTTGAAATAAACTGCAAATACAACAAATAAATTATTAGTTTCCTTATTAGTTCTTCAGTACTTTTATTCTCTATTCCTATATCAGCATAACTTTGGCTTAGCAGATTATGGCCAAAACAGCCAGGAATCTGGTAAGAGTTGGGTTGGAAGGGAAATGAATGAAGAGGTTCAGGAGTTAGGCCCCAAAAGAGTATTGTGAGTTCTTCCTTTTTATGCCACTTTTCTTCTGATGGCTTCTCCTTTTACAGAAAAGCAGGAAGCAAGATCACCCACTGAGAATGAGGATGGAGGTTAGAGGAGAGGAGAAGGCAGGAAGCTGTGGGAACATGAATGCATTAAGGAAACATAACATGATTACGGGCAGCACTAAGGGATGTGTATTTAGAGTGGGTCTAGGGGCGCCTGGGTGTCTCAGTCAGTTAGGCGTCTGACTCTTGGTTTTGGCTCAGGTCATGATCTCAGGGTTGTGAGGTCGAGCCCCGTGTCAGGCTCCACACCAGCAGGTCGTCTACTTGGATTCTCTCTCTCCCTCTCCCTCTGTCCTCTGCCAACCCCGCTCTCTCACTCTCGGATAAATAAATAAATCTTAAAAAAAAAATAAAGTGGGTCTAGTGAGGACAGTACATGTTCAGCTGGGGGATGCAGGCATGAGGCAGTCAGAGAGTTGAATTTAACCACAGATGAAAGATAAGTTTTGTTTAGGGAGATTGAATAGCATAAACAAAGTCTGAGTGCCTAGAATTACATGATGTGTAAATATACTTAAAAAAAAAAAAAAGCTTCTAAGAATCAGTAGCAATTCATTTGGCTCCAATGTCCACCCGGAAAGCTGAGAAACAGCCTGGCGCTCTCTTCCAGCAAGTGAAATGGGTAGCACCCCAAACTGAATTAAAGAGGCTAACTGGAGGTCTCCCCAGGTCTTCTGACTTAGCTGTGAATCTCCGCTACAAGGGTCATTCAGGTATCTGATTGAGCCACATGTTTTACAATGTCAGGAGGGCCTTTTATTACCACAATGACCAGAAATAGCTGAAAAAGACTGAGTCCCCACTATGAAGTGAGAACTATAAACAGTTCACTAGACAGTTAAGTGCAGCAAAATTCCAGAATATGTCAACAAACCATAATTAATATTCAGTGGGAGATTTATATTTCTCCACAATGAGAAGCCAATAAAGCTAGGGATTTAGCACTAGTCTAATATGATGCCTTCTTTTCTTGCATTAATCAAATCCAGATTATATTAATCCTCTTCTGTGTAATCCCCTCTGTTTTTATCTTAAGACATCCCACCTTAAGATGTGTACCTTGTTGAATCTGAGTCTTTATAAACATCTACAAAAAATGCTCACTCTCTACTTCATATTCATTTATAATAATTTTTGTCTTTCATTAAACAAATCTTTATCAAACATATGTTATATGACCAGACCATATCTGGCCCTGGATATGCAAAGTAAATCAGGTAAAATTGTCTCTGCCCTTCCAGAACTTTCTCTCTTAAATAAGCAATTGCAGTGGGTTGTGCTAGGTGCTTAGAAAAGAAAAGATGAAATACAGAGTTGTCAGATAAAAAACAAATGTTCAATCAAATTTTAATTTCAGATAGATAATAACGTATTAGTATAAGTATATTCCATGTAATCTGCAACCCTATAGAAGTTCAGGACAGAAGTTTTTAACCTAGTCTAAGAGGATGAGAATATGCTTCCTGAAGAAAGGGACATTTAAGGGACCCCTGGGTGGCTCAGTTGTTAAGCGTCTGCCTTCAGCACAGGTCGTGATCTCAGGGTCCTGGAATTGAGCCCCGCATCAGGTTCCCTGCTCAGTGGGAAGCTTGTTTCTCCCTCTCTCATTCCCCCTGCTTGTGTTCCCTCTCTCGCTGTCTCTCTCTTTGTCCAATAAATAAATAAAATCTTGAAAAAAAAAAAAAGGGACATTTAAACTGAAACCTAAATTGTATTTTATGTACCAAGTCCTTATCAGTGATCATTGCAAAGTAGAATCCAGTTTTCTCTGCAAAGTGCCTTGCCCATTCTTGGGGTGTGGCCATTGTCTCTCTCTCCAAAGTGTTTTTCCCATAGTATGAGGAGAGAAGGTCTTTTAAACTCTTCTCTTATGTAAAAAGAACTTACGTTCTTATGTAAAAGAACAACTTTCAAATTGGAGTCTAAGTTGAAAATTCGCTGTCCTCATTTGACAGAAAATGGCTGCCACATAACTTCCTGTGCTATACTATTAAATACTCTTCTGGGTTACAGTGGCTCAAGGTTTTAAGGTTTTATCACTTATGCCCATATCCATTTAGGAAACATAACCTATTTATTGGTGGTATAATTTTCAAGATGAATTTTTTTTAAAGATTTTATTTATTGACACATAGAGACTAAGAGACAGCACAAGCAGGGGGAGCTGCAGGCAGAGGGAGAGGGAGAAGCAGGCTCTCTGCTGAGCAAGAAGCCCGATGCGGGGCTCAATCCCAGGACCCTGGGATCATGACCTGAGCTAAAGGCAGATGCCTAACTGATTGAGCCACTCAGGTGTCCCCAAAATGAATTATTTATATATATTCTTCACATAGGGTACATTTTGGATTTAAATAAAGAGGACTTTAGAAAAAATATATATATGTATGTGTGTGTTTATATATATGTGTGTGTGTGTGTATATATACACATATATACATATATATCATATATATATGTATGTGTGTGTATATATACACATATATATGTTATATATAACATATATATATTTGTATGTATATTATATATATGCCTTTTGTATATATATACAAAAGGCACCTGGGTAGCTCAGTTGGTTGAGCATCTGATTCTTGATTTCAGCTCAGGTCATGATCTCAGGGTCATGAGATCGAGGCTGCATCAGGCTCCACACTGGGCATGGAGCCTGCTTAGAATTCTCTCTCTCTCTCCCTCTACCCCTCCCCACACCTGCTCTCTCTCTCTCTCTCTCTCTCTCTCAATATATAAATAAACAATTAGAATTATATATATGTGTGTGCATAGACACACACACACATTTATGCTAGAAATGCTATCTCAGGTTTTTCCCTGCCTGAGTCTCTTCTGTTGTTCTCTATCTGCCTTCAGGGCTATTTCTGACCATATGTGCAATGTAAGAATCCCAGCTGTTTCTGGTGAAAACAACAAGCAAACCAACCCTTACTACTTCTCAATAAGTGGCACTAAAAATACTAGAATATACTTCTATGTTTTTCAGTGACTAGATTAATTCAATCAACCCATTTATAAGTATTCAAACTTGTTAACCACCAAATCAATTGGGCAAGGTGTGAAGGTGGTGAAATCAATTCTTTTGAATAAACTCCATCATTGTCACTTGTAGAAAAGTAACTGTTTATATTTTTAGGGAATGTTGTCACAGACCAAAAAAAAAAAAAAAATTACCAAAACCTCTCTCAATTCTCTTTCAGTATGACCTTAAAGATCAAGACATGCATCAAGAAGGCCTGTCTGGGGGCACCTGGGTGGCTCAGATGGTTAAGCATCTGCCTTCAGCTCAGGTCCTGATCTCGAGGTCCTGGGATTAAGCCCCACCTCAGGCTCCCAACTCAGCAGGGAGCCTGCTTCTCCCTCTGCCTCTCCCACAGCTTGTGCTCTCTCTGTATCTCTCTCAAATGAATAAATAAAATCTTAAAAAAAAAAAAAAAGAAGGCCTGTCTGTGTAACTGCAGACCATCACATCCTTGGCTGTCCCTCGGCTCACTGGCTTTCCCTAAGGGCAGAGATCAGTCCTGCCAGGACCCACAAGGTCTATTGCATGGCCCTTGTGTAGTAGACACACTTTGGAACATCCTGGTGTCTCACAATGAATCTTTAACTTGTCCCTCACCCACAGCAGCGTCTGGCCAGTCACTGGACTGGGACTAGGCTGCTGACACAAGCTGAGCAGAGCCCCTTTACAGGGAATTTGGAAGTGGGGATGGGAGACAGAAAATGAATCTTTCCATGTGGCTGGATCTGTAAAAGTAAATTTGGAAGCTGTGGCTGCCATCTGCCAGCTGCCATATGGCTCAAATTACTGAGAAAGCCAGATGCTGAGAGAAACAGTGAAGTGAGAAACAGGGAGTTCTCTGAGTTCTGCTGACCTTCCTGTTCCAGTTCCAGTCCTGACACCTGGCTGCTTATATTCCTTAGCTCAGTGACACCCTTATTTTCTCATAGTTTCTCCTTTTTCTGTTTAGAGTAGTTCAAGTTGAGTTTCTACTATTTGCAAATATAAACATCCTAAGGAATCAGTCATATGGTGCCTGGCTGGCTCAGTCAGCGGAGCCTGTGACTCTTGACCTCAGGATTATAAGTTCGAGCCCCACATTAGATGTAGAGATGACTTAAAAATAAAATCTTAAAAATAAACCCCCAAACAAAAAAGCATCCTGAGGCATCCTGAGGGCTGGGTGTTCTGCCCCACAAACCCCATGGTGAGACATTGTTCCTCCAGGCATCCTGTGGTGGGCACATTGCTTTTTCCTTAGCTCCTTATCAATCCTGCTGGGCAAGTCAAATGAGAAAATATGCATAAAACAGAGTGGGAAGAACCAGACAGAACTGAATTCAGATCTAACCACATCAATTACTCCTTGTTGGACCTTATAAGTTCCTTAAGCTGTCTGAACCTCCATTTGTCTATATATTAACACCTGCTTCGCAGGGTTGATTAAATGAAATAATGTATGTGAAAGTTCTAGAAGAGGATAAGCACATGGTAGGGACTCAGTGTCTGATGGCTACAGATGGAATCATAGGGTGACCTATAAATGTTCTGGTTCTTGGCCCAGTAGCTGTGGAGATGCTGTCACTTAGTATCCAGGGACATGTGTAAGTGCTCTTTCACAGTAAGCAGTGAGATATTTAGGTGGTTTTCAATTTTTCTGATATTAACATTACTTTGTGCTGAGCATCCTGACAACTAAATCTTCAGGCACATTTATTTTTATTTTCTTAGGATAAATTCCTCTTAAGTGAAAGCATAGGTATGTTGTTCTGGTTCTTGATGCATATTGCCAAAATTCCTTCCAAAAACCTGAACCTAGTTACACCTCCACCAGCAGTGTATGCCTATATATCAGTGTGGTAGACAACTAGCTGTCCCCCAAAGCGGCCCTCCCTTTCTTCTGTAATAATTGAGTTTGAGCAGAGTACACGGCGGCCCAGGCAGACTGCATTTCCCGGCTCCCCTTGCCACCAACTGCGGCCCTGAAACTAAGTTCTGAATGTTGGTTCATGAGATTTGCAACTTCCATATCATTTACTTAAAAGGAAACTCCTTGCCCTCTAGTGCTTCTTTTGCTCCCTTCTCCTAGGCTGAAACTCAAGCCCACCTTAGATATGTAAATGAGGACAGCATTCTAGGGGACGGTAGAGCACAAAGCTTGAAGGACCTTGGGACCATATATGACTTCATGGAGCAGAGAAACCCACCCCTTTAGTAGCCTGGAGCGCTCACCTCCAACCTGTTACATGAATGTCTCTTGCCACAAAAACCTTAGCTTGTATCTTTTTTTTTAAGATTTATTCATTTGAGGGGCGCCTGGGGGGCTCAGTGGGTTAAGCCTCTGCCTTCGGCTCAGGTCATGATCCCAGGGTCCTGGGATCGAACCCCACATCGGGCTCTCTGCTCAGCGGGGAGCCTGCTTCCCCCTCTCTCTCTGCCTGCCTCTCTGCCTACTTGTGGTCTCTTTCTCTCTGTCAAATAAATAAATAAAATCTTAAAAAAAAAAAAAAGATTTATTCATTTGAGAGAGAGAGGCAGAGGGAGAGGGGGAAGCAGGCTCCCAGCTGAGCAGAGAGCCAGATGCAGGGCTGATCCCAGGACCTGAAGATCATGACTTGAGCCGAAGGCAGATGCCCAACCATCTGAGCCACCCAAGCGCCCCTTAGCCTGTATCATAATAGCGTAGGAGGGGGTTAATACATTTTTATTAGTAATAGTCGGACATGTTGGAATACTAATCAATTTTATACAATTAGCAGGTTATGTATGACTATATTATCTGTAACAGCCTAAATGATGTATCCTCTCCTTAACATGTTTCAGTATTTCATTTTTAAATAAGGATTATTTATATCTGCTTTAAGAAAAACTTCCTTTATTACAAAAGTGCACCAGGTTTTAGTGCCACTCACTCTACCCTTCATTTTCACAAGGTTTCTTCAGTGTTAATGCATAGCGTGCCTGTCCTTACATCAAGCTACTGAATTTCAGACATATAATTGACCTAAGCAGATTAAAGCATATACTGTGGAGTTCTTTGTTTATTTCCAAGTATAAATTCACAGTT
Source organism: Potos flavus (assembly GCA_028534135.1). Lineage (NCBI taxonomy): Eukaryota > Metazoa > Chordata > Mammalia > Carnivora > Procyonidae > Potos > Potos flavus. The sequence goes on along the minus strand of CM052900.1, from coordinate 96,032,399 downwards.
AATTATACATATTTTGTGGGATTACAGGTCAGATTTCTACAATCCCCTTATGGACTGTAGTGACCATAGTCTAATTTTTATAAACGTAACTCCCTTGCTATGCAGATGTTAACTACTTCTCTCCTGTGGAAGCTTGTGGAAGTGTGTTTATATTACACTGATGCTCTATCTTCATACATTTGTTGGATTACAATTTGTTGGATTACATATGAGAGCTTCTAGATTAGTTATGGATGATTCTAGAAATAAAGCGAACATTAGGGGATTCATGCAAACTATTCCTAAATAGATGTTTAATATTTTCTTTGCTCATTAAGTAAACATCGAATCATTCTGTGATTAACACCTTCTTTGCTCTCTTTTCTCAAGCTCTGTGTTGTCTACTTCCCAAGTCTGAAAACAGTTGCTTCATTTATTTTATCCAGTTTTATGGTTATTTACTGTGGGAGGGTAAATCCATAATTCTGTCGTGGCTGAACCCGATATCACTATGAAATTGTGAATCCTATTTTTCTACTTTAATGCCATATGATGAAGATCGTCTTATATTAAGTAAATATTCAGGAATCAAGATAGTCCTAAGAACTGGGTTATATCATTGGCCGCTCTTTAACTGGCAGTTCACTGATCCTCGAAGGTAACCACGATTCTCTCCATTTTTCCTTTCTCCTCCCTCATCCGCTGCTGATTCTAACTCCCTTTTCATCTCTTCTGTACTGCATGGCTTCTGCTTCCCATTACTTTGGTCCCCTGAAGGCTTATGACGGTCTCTCTCAAAGAATCTTTTCCACTCCCACGTCAGCTCCTCCTAGCAACTACTAACTTGCCCTCTGTATCTCACACTGGAACTCCTGAAGAAATCATCTGATCACTACCCTGCCCCACTTTGGTGGAATTTTGGGGGCCAAGGCCTTTTTCCTAGCTATGGCAGGGAAAACTGCTGAAAGAGAGAAGTGGACTGGTCACTCTGCAGAACATGGCCACCCAGGACTTATTTATCAGGAAACATGGGAATAGTTCTGCTTGAAGGAGCAGTCAGTATGGCAGTCACTGAGACTGGCCCCATAGCAGTGATTTATTTACAAATCTCTCTCCTTCTAAACTGAGGGTAGGAGGCATGTTTTAGGTATTCTTTAATGCCCAATGCCCCGCATATTGCTTGGAACATAGTAGGTCCTCAGTAAATTTTACTGAACGAATGAATGAATTGATGAATGGCTATCTTGGCTCCCCAGCCAGACTGTTGGCTCCCCTGACTGGCCCCAGAGTTTAATGCAGATCCTTAAAATTAATAAATTACAAGACTACCCTGGGGATTGGTTTAATAAATGCTGTTTTTAAAAAATAATTGAAGTGCTAATAGAAGGGTTTTGTGAATGTGCTTGAATGATTTTAATTCATATTCACATCAATTTTTAATCTGTTTTGGAGTGATCCTGGGATAAGAATTTGTCTTCTCATGCACCTTAAATTCTTCCCAATTAGAATTTTAAAAACACTCATTTAGATCGGTTTTCCTTAATTTGTCTGAATAATATTTTACGGCAGTTCTCGGCATGATGAAAATTCCTTTCTGCAGATAGCAGGTATGCCTTTATTTGTTGACTTTTCTGTGAGCTAGTGAGTCATTGACCCTGAAGCTACAGTGGGGGTGGTTTGCACCACGGATAGCTTAATCATCCCTAGGATAGCTTAATCATCCCTATGGTAACACGAAGTCTTCTTGCTTACTACTTCTTCCCACATCTTTGTTATATGTAAAGGAGGAAATCATTATTTACTTTAGATTTGATGTTCTGATGTTTTTCAGGACACAAATTTCTAACCTCAGCATTGTTGTGTATAAAACATCCCCATAGCTACAATAAAAATAGTATTTTTATAAATAATACCCTACGAAATGAAAAATGATCCACCAATTCCATAGCATTTTAAGATTCAATACTTTTTTTCCTCAATTTTGTGTCCCAATTATGAAGATTTTAGAATTAAACTATACTTAACTAACTGGCTAATCGATGACTCTTACACATTTTGTAAAGGCAACCACTAAGTAGCATTATAGGTTTAATTTAAAAATATGCTTGGGAACACCTGGTTGGTTCAGTCAGTTGGGCGACCAATTCTTGATTTCAGCTCAGGTCACGATCTCATGATCTCAGGGTCCTGGGATCAAGCCCCATGTTGAGCCTTGGTAGGGCCCTGTATTGGGCTCCATGCTCTGCAGGGAGTCTGCTTGTCTCTCTCCCTCTACTCCCCTCCCTTCCCTCTTGCTCTCTCCCTAAAATAAATAAATAAAATCTTTAAAAGCAGAAAATATGTTTGCTTATAAAAAATAATTCCTGTTCTTTGTAGTTAAATTAGGAAATAATGACAGGCCTAAAGAATATTCAATAATGTAGTAATCTCCCTTCCCCATAGCTTATTATGTCTTTCCAATACCTTTCCATTAAGTGTGTCTGTGGATGTGTTGGTGGCGGAGAGAGAAGGACAAAGAGATAGAAAGGTGCACTCTCACTCCCATAACCCTCCCCCCCCCCAGCCAATACATTTTGCTCTGTATCCCAAGTTTTTTATTTAACAATATATTATGGCATAGACTTTTCGAATCACTACACGGTATACCTGAAACTAATATAACACTGTATATTAACTATGCTGGAATTAAAATAAAATAAAATTCAAAAATCATAAAAGCAAAAAAAAAAAACCCACCCCCAATGTATTGTGAACATTTTTCAAATATATGGCTGACCCTTGAATAAGACAGGTTTGAACTGTGAGAGTCTACTTATACATGGATTTTTTCCATAAGTATAGTAATGTAAATGTATTTTCTCTTGTGATTTTAATAACATTTCCTTTTCTCTAGCTTACTTTATTGTAAGAATACAGAATATATATATATAACATACAAAATATGTACTAATTGACTATGCTATTGGTTTTTAGTCAACAGCAGGTTATTAGTAGTTAAGTTTGAAGAAGTTGAAAGTTATACCTGGATTTTTAACTACATGGGGTTGGCACCCCTAACTCTCTCATTGTTCAAGGGTTAATTGTATTTACTACACTGTCATTTTTATTGGGTTGACTAGCATAAATGTTTTGTTGAATGACTTTACCATATTTTATTTAACCAATATCACTTTCGTTGGACATTTTAATTTTTTCAGTTTTTCACCAATATCAAACATAAACTCAAAAAGAAAAGGGAGATAGAAAGGGACAGACAGGGGAAGAGGGAAGGAGAGGAGAAGCAAGGAAGGAAACTGCAATAAACATCTTGTGGCACATAACAGTAATTACTTCCCGAGCATATATTTCCTTAGCACTATTTTGAAGTGGAATTGCTGGTTAATAGGTACGCACTTTTCAGACATTTTGTCAAAGAGCAATTGATATTATCATAACACTGGATATTATCTTTAAAAAGAATCCTTATCAATTAAATAGGCAAAGTTGGCATTATAATATGCATTTTTTATTACTGATGAAAAGTAAAAATATTCATCTTTAGTGACCCTTTTTATCCTTTTCTATCTTACCTGCAGAAGTTCTTTACTCAATTTTCTGTTTATCTTTTTCTTGTGGATTTATAAGACTTTTTAGGCCTTTGTCCCTAGCCCTCCACCTTTTTAATGTAATCTCTACCCACAATGTGGGCTCAACTCACAATCCTAAGATCAAGAATTGCATGCTCTACTTACTGAACTAGCCAGGCAGGCACCCCACATTTTCCTCTTTCTAGTTTGGGATTTGTCCTTTAATTTTGGGGTAATTTTTTTTCCCTTCCAGTTTGGGACTTGTCTTTTTATTTGTTGGTGATATCTGAAATAGTTTTTAATTTTTTATGTATTTATTTTTTTTATAAGATTTTATTTTTAAGTAATCTCTACACCTAACGTGAGGCTTGAATTTACAACCCCAAGATCAAGAGTCAAATGCTCTACCAACTCAGCCAGCCAAGCACTCCATTTTTTAGATGTATTTTAAAAATCAATCTTTTTGCTTTACATTTCAAACAATATACTTCCTATTTCCAAGATTATATAAGTATTTTTTATATTTTCTTTTAATAATATTATGATTTTATTTTTATATTAAAATCTTTACTCTTCCAGGAATTTATTTTGGCACACTTTTTTTTTCCTTCAAACAATTAGGCACCAGATCCTTAATTTATTATTTACTTTATACTTTTCTTGCTGATTAGGAATGCCACTCATCGGGGCACCTGGGTGGCTCAGTCAGTTAAGTGGCTGACTTCAGCTCAGGTCATGATCTCAGGGTCCTGCGATTGAGCCCTGTCTTGGGGCTCCTTGCTCAGTGGGGAGTCTGCTTCTCCCTCTCCATCTGCCTCTGCTCCTTTCACAGCTCATGCTCTCTCTCTCAAATAAATAAATAAGTAAAATCTTTAAAACAAAAATGCCACTTATCTACTTGTACCTGAATAACTTTGAATTTTAATGTGAAAATATAAAGCTTCTTGACAGATCTAACCATTTTCCCTCTCAATCAGCAATTGTGTGGAAGACTAAAAGATGTCAATTCAAATGCCAGAAAGATACTGAATGAATCTCTGGCTTCTTTTTTTTAAATCAGAGAATGTTAAAAATATTTTATAACAATATCATTGCTAAAATTGACTTATGCTGTTGAATATTTTAATGTAATGTCTTTTTTAAAAATTGAAATGTCTTACCTAATAATTATCTATATATCTTAAATTTTTTATTGTTATGTATCTGGACTGTAATGACATATATTTTACGATCATATTTTGCTCAATAAGCCAATAAGATATTTCTAATGTATTATGCATAAGTGCATAAATATATATATTTATCATCACTATTCAGAAGCTAAATATTATTTATTAATTTCAAGTGTTCAACAAATTTCACATACACGGGTAACTTTCTATAAGGTGTTCATAGATCTTAAAGTTAAATTTATTGGTCCATGTCTTTCCAATACAGTCAACATAATTCACCGTGATTGAAATCAAATTTGCTATCCTTTAAATTAAAGCTGCAAACATATAGAGAAACATCTGTGTAAAATTTGGATCTACTTTTGTGCTTTAGATGTTCCCTTGGTCTGAACAAAAAAATCACACACGCACACAGAAACACACACAAATCACATTTGATCAAAACAACAGACCTACTTTTAGTTTTGGTTAAGACTACAGGTTTGATGGTGAACACTGTAAACTGGGATTTACTTGGAAACAACCACTTTTCCTGTCATATGGCCACAATTAAGTCAGTTATGATCAGGTGCTCCTGAAAATACTGTAATTGGTCATTTAATCCATGTTGGATCTCATTGTGGTAAATGTTGGCTTTAACCATAACAGTGATTTAGGTCATATTACATAACCACAGTCGTAAGGATAAATCTGCAGAATTTACATTAGGTCACTTCAAGGATGGAAATATATATATATATAAAACTCACTTTTCTTCCCTTACATACATTCTAAGGCACTTTTAGAGATATTTTGGTACATTTGATAAATGTTAAAAATAATACTAGCTATCAAACACCAAGATTAAATCCTGTGTATGAGCCTGACTGAAAAAAGAGCTACATAGTGATTACCAAGAAAATGGCCTATGAATTGTTTGGGCAGAATGTCTAAAGCCTGTTCTTTTCCCAGTGCTCATTTACAGTTAAGAAAACAAGCCAGGTCCCAGCGGAATTTAGCCTGAAAAAGGCTTATTTTGCCCCCCCGGGAGACAAATTTGATTTTATCTGTTGGCTCAAATTACAAATTGTGGCTGTTCTCCAAATCAAGATTTGAGGATTTTTTTTTTTAATGAATGTTTCTCATTTCCTTCCCTTTAATCATGCTTTCTATGGATTATTGAGAATATCTACCACTCCATCTCCACAGGACTCTCACAGATCATTTCTATTTTACCTAGTCTAACTTTCTGTTCCATGACAAGAATCACGTGATCAATTCCCTCCACTTTTCTTATAAAATCCAGATTTCTGGGGTGCCTGGGTGGCTCAGTTGGTTAAGCAGTTGCTCAGGTCATGATCTTAGGGTCCTGGGATCCAGCCCCCCATTGAGTCCCACATGGGGCTCCCTGATCAACGGGGAGTCTGCTTCTCCCTCCCTCCTCCTTTTTCCCTCCCCCCTCCCCACTTGTGCTCACCCTCCTGCTCTCACTTTCTATCAAATAAATAAATAAAATCTTAAAAAAAAAAAAAAATCCAGATTTACCTACCAGTCGTAAGTAGGTGATGATGCTTTCCCTTGTTCCTGATTTCACTCCTGTTCCTTGTCTTTCTCTCTTTCCTTTGGATTGTTTCAGGCTTGGAACAATCTTTCCTGACCTGTCCTCTTCAGCTCACAGTCTTTGTTATGTTCCCATATGTCACTCCTAGTGTTTATAATCCAAAGTGATGGAGGCAGATCTGTGGACCACACATTGCTATTTTCATTTAATGGCTTAGTTCAGATCCTTTTTATTGAAAGATCCAGAAACATATGCAATTATGTCCATCTTATGCACCACCATACATCCAGTGCCTACCATGGTATGCACAATACATTTTTATTGAATTAATAATAATGGCCACTGGGGCGCCTGGGTGGTTCAGCCCCTTAAGCATCCAACTCTTGATTTCAGGTCAGGTCATGATCTTAGGGTCCTTAGATAAAGCCCCACATCAGGCTCAGCACTGGGCATGGAGCCTGCTTAGGATTCTTTCCCTCCCTCTCTCTCTGCCCCTCTCCCGTTCTCTCCTTCTCCAAAAAAAAAATAGTAATAATAATAATAACGACCACTATTTTATAAATCTGCTTATCAAATGATAGGTATTGTGCCATGCACAAGGCTATCTTCATTTTAGAGATGAAAAGACTTAGAAAAATTAAGCAGCTTGTTCTTGGTCACAAGGCTAGCTAAAGTTGAAGAGCCAAGACATGACTTAATCCTAAGGCTCAGTTACCAGACTCAATGTGCACACCCAGGGCGGAGTCAATATAACATAACTATGGAGAAGGGTTGTTCTAGAGCCAGACAGCATGAGTTTAAATCCCGACTATCACTTAAGAGTTAATCTGAACTCTCTGTGCTTCAGTTTCATCATCTATAAAATGGAGACCATTTATGGAACAAATACACATTGGTTCCCTGTCCTTCCACCTCAGCGTTGTCTCCAATCTGCTGCATTGTCTTTGTTTGGTTTGACACAATCCATGCTGATGATCACCAAGGGCTAAGACCTCCAGAAATGAAGGTCTAAACCACCTACCAAACCCATAGCTAACTCAGAAAATGAGCGAACACAGTTAATTCTAGAAGAGCTACCCAACTAAAAATACATTGACTCCTAAGAAATAATAAACGGTTATTATTTAACGCACTGACCTGTAGGGTGGCTTGTTAGGCAGCATTTTTGTGGCGATAAATAACTGGTACAATATCTGTGACCTGGGGATCATCAACTTGAGAGCTTTGCTAGTTAAATAAGAGATTTAAAATCCAAGGACAGCCTTTACGAGTCCTACAGTAAATGTGAAGATTGGATATATTTATAAATCAGTAGAAATGAAATTTCTCATTACTTGCTATAAGACATTTTAAAAACTAATTTAACATTTTTAAAATACTTTAAAGGAAAATCAAAAGTAAAATTACTAATAACCTCTTTATTCCAACACACCTATGTTAATTTTTGCATGGTTCTATTCAGCATTTACCCACATGCATATGTATTTTCATATACATATAGTTCTAATAACAACGTTGTATTTTGTTTTAATATTAGAAGAAAGTACCCTACTAATACAGAATTATTTTAATGGCTACATAATAGCTCTTCAAATAGTTATAATATAATCATTTCTCTATTAGGTTATTTTGTTGTTATCAACAACAGGATAAAATACAGCTTTTTCTTTTTCTTTGGTATTTTTATTTTCAGCATGAAGGCCAGGATGGTGTCTTTCTTGTTTATTGCCCAGGTTCCCAGTACTTAGCAAAGTATACAGTAGACACCTAATAAACATTTGTTGGATAAAAGCAATGTATGAATGAACAAATGGGATTTATAGAAATAGGCTTCCTAGTTTCACTTGCTTCAAATGCTTTTTAAATTGAATTATCGTGATTAAATTGGATTCAAAATTCACATCATTTTGAAAGAAAATTTATTTGCATCATGTTTTAAATATATCACTTATCAGCAAAGGTATTTTTTTATCTACCCTAAAAAGTTCGAGTTAGTTGCAAAGCTTACCCATGGAAATTTATCAGCTTTAACTGAATAGACAAAGAAGGACTTACGAGGTTTCTGTTCATGAACTGTTTGTACAAATATCACTGGTTGAACACCATCTATTCTGAGTCCTCATTCCTTATTCTGCAACACTAGACAATTTTGGCTACTTCTTTTCTCAAATTCAGTCAGTTGTATATTCGTTTATGTGACCATGAATTTATACGACTTTTTTGCTATGTTTCCAACCACTCCTTTGCCTTGCCTGTGATCATTCTCCAAAGATTTCTTCAGTCTTTTGCGCATCTCCTTTTGCAATCACTGTTTATAATCACTCGCCTATAATCTTATCTTCAACCTCCCTTCTCTGTGAAATGTGCCCATGCTGTATATCTAATCCTGACCACTCCACCTGTGCTTTTTCAAGCTCATCCACCTCCATTTCCTAAGACCTTATTTTGTTTATATTTTCCATGTACCCCCCTCACAGGCTCTTTTCCCTTGAACCTCACTTGTCTTCTAGCGTTTGCAATTCTTCCTTGACCCTGCTTCTTCCTCAAGCTGTCATCCCATTGCCCTCTTTACATTTACTACAAATTTACCTAAAAACTGGAACTCCTTGGCTCCAGTTCTTCCCTCAGTCCTCTCTTAACTGTTTACATGTTGACATCTGCTCTCTCCTATTGGCCATTTCTGTCAGTGATACTATGTTTGATCTCCTTCCAAAAATGCTCTCTCTGTGGCATTTCACACTTTTGGAACTCTTCCTTCATGGTTTCTTTTTAAAAAATTTTTTTTATTAGTTTATTTTTTAGAGAGAGAGAGAGCAAGGGGAGGGGTAGAGGGAAAGGAAGAGAAAAGGAATCTTAAGCAGGCTTAAGCAGGCTTTTTTAAATGTTAAGCTTCAAATTACAAATGTTATAGATTATTGTCAGTAATTTTAGCTGAAAACCTGGGCAGCTATGAATGAACACATTTTAAGACAAATACTATAGAGTTAGCCTACCTCATTATAAGAAATAGCTCTATTATTTTTTTTATATCATAAATATTGGAGTACCATGAAAAAAATAATGTTTCATATATATGCACTCTGTCTAAAACTCTTAAGCTTATTATGGCGACATTATCCTTGTTTTCAAAACCCTATTTACATTAGGGATATATTGTACTATAAATAACAAATATGGGATCCAGGTTAGAATATTTCATGACATCTCATGCTATTTTTAAAAAGATTCTATTCATTTATTTATTTGAGAGAGAGAGAAGGAGGGAGAGTGAGGGGCTGAGGGGAGGAGCAGAGGGACAGGGATAAGCAGACTCCATGTTGAATGTGGAGCCTGAGAAGGGGCTTGATCCCACAACCCCGAGATCATGACCTGAGCTGAAATCAAGAATCAGACATTCAACCAACTGAGCCACCCAGGCGCCCTAACATCTCACACTATTAAATTTAATTAAATTCTCTCTCCAGCCAAATTATGTATGGTTTTTTATTGGTTGAAGGCTGCCCAGACCTGATAAAGATGATAATGAACACTAACATCTATCTTAATTCATCATAATATTAAAAGTGCTTTTACATACAGTCTCATTTGACTTTGAATCCTGCGAGTTATATAATATTTCCGTTTCTAGTTGAAGAAAATGAGGCTCAGAGAGTTACCTGTCTAAAGTAACAAAAAACTGGGACTGCAACCTAGGTCCCTTTACTACATATTTCATGCTTGTGCCACCACAAAACTCTGTGGTAATAAACTACTACTGGAATAACAACTTCACATGTGCTCTATGGATCTATGTATCATTAGCCTATAAGTCTATGTAGCATAAATGTTATATAAAAAAGCAAGATTATGATTATGACATTTTTTTCAGAAACGAGATTTGGGTCAGCAACAACGTTATAACTCTGGGGACATTTTTTGCTAGCTAGCTTTTTCAGACTTATACACTTGGTAAGGCCAAGATAAATTTAGACAATATGACTGTTTAAAAGGAAAGTAAACTGACTTACAAAAACACTTCATAAGGTGTCAACATCTGAGCCAAGAGTTTCACATTCCTATTTTGAAAACATTTAAAAATATGGTTTTGTCAAAGAAATTTTGTTTTGACTAAACTTAGTAGCACCGAAAAACAAGCATCAGTACTTTACAAATTACAGCATCCACAAGTGTACTGGAGAAATTGCTAAACAAAAAAGGTGTAGTTAACAAAGATCTCCAGGTGCCACATCTAGGTCTTAAGCAGAAATAAAACATTTTAAGGAAACATTTCAAACAAGCCAGTTGCTGTCCAATGTATCAAGAACAATATATCTAAAGTGCCCAAAGTGACTTAAATGGGATCTTCTACTTTTTAGAAATTGCAACACCCCACTATTTACAACATAGCCTCTTCTTCCAAATGACAGTACGGCAAATTTTGTGAAGACCTTGACATATCCTACAGGCAACCCTGGAGAGAAGCAAAGATGAGAGTTGCCTGATCCTTTAACATACTTTTTCAAAACACCCTTTCCAGAAGCCAACGTGCAATACACCATGAAAAACAGCTAAGTTGGAACCTCTTAACGTGCCTCATTGTACGCTACTCATTTCCACTACGTTGGGTCTTAGTTACTAGCAGGTCACTTTTCTGAATGTTTCATTTCGCATAACACAAGGAAATGGGTAAGGGAGCTAAAGAGCTTTGATCCGAACAACGTCTATTCCATATCATCAAAAACCTTTCTGCCGGACGATGGAGACAGGCACACAACGTTCTGCTTTCCCCATCTCATTCCTGAACCCAGGCCTCTTTCTTTCAATCCCAATTTGGGCTCCTTAGAGGATAGCAAAAAGAGTTCCTTAGACGAAATCCAGTGCTCCCGTGTCCTCAAACAAGGCTGGGAGGGGGATTTCGAGGCCTCAGCTGGTTGAGATGGTAGAGGGGACCCACCCTCGCCCCATTCCAAGTCCGGCGCCGCAGCCCGAGAGCACGCGCGTGCTGAGGGGATCTCCGGTACCACAAGGCGCGCGCTCGCCGGGCTGCGGTCCCAGTGAAGAGGTTGGGATTCTGAGGCGCGTGCGGAGACTACGGCAAGCGGAAGCGGCTGGCGGCGAAGTCCGACCGGTCTCGCGGGGGTGGGTGGGGGAAGGGCTGCAGTCACACCCGGAAGTCGGTCTGCGAGGGAGGGGGGATAAGGGGGGGGTGAGGCTTCCGGTAGCGCAAAGGGTGTCGGGAGAGGCTTCCAGCAAACCTTCTTCCTTGGCCTCTGGAGGGACCACCGTTGCCGCGGCTTCGGCTTCCACGATCTGCGTTCGGGCTAAACGGCCACGGCGGCCGCTACTGTCCCTCCCGTTGTGCCCGGCTCTGTTCATATTCGTTCCCAGGCGGCCGCCACGGTTCCAGCAGCGGCCGCGGCCGACATGTTGTGAGGCGGCGGCGCGGGTGTCTGAAGGATGGTTTGGCAGAGGCGGCGGCAGCGGCTGCTGGCGGCGGCGGCAGCGGGGGCTCCGGCTCTTTAGAGCCAAGCCCGCTGGGTGTCCGCCCGGTACCGCGGTGAGGCCAGTGCCCCTGGACCTTGCCTCTGCTCCGGCGCGGTTGGGGACTGGTTAGGCGACAGCGCCCGCTCCTCTGAGGGGACACGAAGGTGGTTCCCCAGTGCTCAAATTTCCGGACCACCTTTGCTTTCTCCTCTCCGACCTGGGCAGTGCTGTCCCCGCAATCCTCAGCCCCACGACCTCCTTTCCAATTTCCCCCTAAATCTCTCACACGGGTGTTCCCCCACCCTCACGAACCGGCTCCTCCCCACCCCCCACCCCCCTTCATTTTCTGCACCCTCTTCTCTTCGCGCTCCTGGGATCACACTTTTGAGGGCAGCCTTTTGAAAAATCTTAGCGGAATAGTGGACCAGAGCTGGGGAGTTTTTAAAAGTAGGGGCGCGCGCGAGAGGGAAATACGATGGCTTCCTCATCTGGCAACGATGATGATCTCACTATACCTAGAGCTGCTATCAATAAGATGATCAAAGAGACTCTCCCCAACGTCCGGGTGGCCAACGATGCCCGGGAGCTGGTGGTGAACTGCTGCACTGAATTCATTCACCTTATATCTTCTGAAGCCAATGAGATTTGCAACAAATCGGAAAAGAAGACCATTTCACCCGAGCACGTCATACAAGGTAAGTGGTAGGTGTGGGGTTTTGTTTAAATGAGGGTCGGGGCAGCCGGCTGGTCGCGTGACCCGTTCATGTCAAAGCCTTCATTCCTCTCCCCTGATAAGTACTGGCAGACGAAAAAGCCACGCGGGCATGGAAGCAGCCAGTGCCTTAAGAAACTCCTGTGTCGTGTTCTCGTGGTGCTTTTCATCCAGCGAATACCAGTAAGGATGGCAAGCGTTTAGGTCAGCTCATATCCTCCAAAGATAAAAGTGTTAGTTGCTGTCTCAGTTTACGGCCAAGTAAGCCGAAGCAACAAGAATTTTGCCTGCCTAAAGTTCAACCGAGGCATGACAACTGAGAAGTTGTCTGCCTAAAGTGGAACCTCGATCATGGCATCTGAGAAAGGAACCCAGAGTTCTCCCTTGGAAAGTGAAAATTCAGACAGGAACTTCAAGCATGAATGGAGGCAGCACCCTTTCCCCACCTGACCTTTTTAACAATGTAGAGGAAAAGCCAATTTTCACACATGAGTAAAAGAATTAGTAACATGAATGTGTTCAGCGTTGTAAAGTTTGGTGATGTTGAATAAAGGCAGTTTATTTTCTGCTTTAAAAGTGATTCAATGGTCCTACCATTCTTCAAGTTAATAAAACTCTCCAGTTTTATTCTGTAAGAAAAGGAAGAATGATCTTTATCCTTTCTTCTTCCCTCTTTCCTTCTTTTTTCTCTCTTTTTCTGTCTTTGTTTTTCTTTTGCATGGCTTGCTTTGCTCTATGGAGATAAATTTTTAAAGCTTGGATTGAAGGGTCGTAAGAGATTTTTTTCGTGGAACATTTCCCTGTCCTTTCCTGCTGCCATTCCCATTTAGATGTATATGCGTAAGCTTTTATTGAATAGCATTCTGAAAGTTTCAACTGTTTCTTATCTTGGAAAGGATTTAGTCCAGTAGTAGGGATTTTTGTTTTTAAAGATTTTATTTATTTATTTGACAGAGAGGAGAGAGATCACAAGTAGGCAGAGAGGCAGGTAGAGAGGGGAGGGGGAAGCAGGCTCCCCGCTGAGCAGAGAGCATGATTGGGGCTCGATCTCAGGACCCTGAGATCATGACCTGAACAGAAGGCAGAGGCTTTAACCACTGAGCCACCCAGGCGTCCCACTTACATATACTTTTATGAAAAAGTTGTATTCAGTTTGAGGTGATAATTTGCCTTTTATAAAATTCTAACAATTTCTTGATTGCTTTTGAGGCCAAAAAATCATGATTAATTTTAGTCATTTTAGTAGGCAGGCAGTTGTCTACCATTTTATTTTTTATAATTTAACTTTTTAAAGGTGACTTTCTTGTTATTCTGAAGTAGAGAACACATCTGCTCGTATTTGCCATATCCAGTATTTTACTGTCAATATTGACAAAAGAATTAAATGATTTATTTTTGGTCCCTAATGATGTGTGCAGGGTAGCTTTAAATATACTCTGCTATTTCCATTTCAGTATAGGAGGAGGAAAAAAAGTCTCTAGGAAAGCCATATTTGATTTTAAAGCTAGTATTTTTTTCTGTTTGGTGTGCTGAATACCCTGGGAAGTACAATGACAGTCAAGTTCTTTATTTTTTGTCTTGTGTTTTATTTTTACATTGTATGTACAATTGTCATAAGTCTTTCATAAGATTATCCAACATAGATAGCTACAATTTCCTTTTACAACTCATAAAAAAGAAAAAGAATCTTTTATCAACATTGCCTTTCTAATGAAAATTCCACAAGATTTCTAAAGGATCTGCCTAAACATTTGTTTACAACACAGAAGTGGGGATCATCCCAAAAATCTAATAACACATTACAATCTGTCTTCTTGGGGAGTTTATTCTTTTCTAGGATATATTTAGATTTCTGATTGACATGATGGAATAAAAGTGCAGCAGCTGTAGCGTGCAGTATGCTAAATAGCTCAACTTTGGAATATGCTAAATTCAGTTTAAGGTGTGAGTCAAAGTTCCAGTGAAAGCATTTCCCTTTGTGTACTGAAGATGATTTATTAATTTTTAAAAAATCACTCATTGGGGGAAAAATAAATCATCCATTGACCTGTTATACTCTTATAAATTTACATTTTCTTGGTAACATTGCTGTTATTAAGTAGATAAGGACCTACCATTTTTGTCCCCCATTCTCTCCAGTTAGGGGAGTAAAATTTATACATTATAATCTTTTATTAATCTCATATTGCTTAATCATTTTAAAGAATTTTTGTCTTGAGTGAGTGGTTATATTTTTAAAAAGAAATCCTTAAGGTGTGTATTTTTTTAGGTATTTAAAATATGTTTTTACAGAATAATTCTGGAAAGTTTGCTAAATCATGGTAGCTATGGCATTTTTCATGCTTTTCTGTAAGCATTGATTATTTTGGTATGTAGGATATATGCAAGTGGAGTAATAATATATATTTAAAGTTGTATGAATCTCAAATGTTGAAGTTCAGATTTTCTAGTAATAAATTTAAGGAACTAGATTTTGCTTCAGGACATGTCACTTTTTCACTTTCTACTTTGCTTTACCTTGTCAGAGCAAATTAAGCATTTGAGGCAGTTCTGTAGAATACAAGTTACTAAAATCGAAATAATTTTATTGCCAGAAAATCTTTGAAATAGTTAAAATAAAAAAATTTATTATTTTTTTTAAGATTTTATTTATTGATTTGACAGAGGGAGATCATGAGTAGGCAGAGGCAGGCAGAGAGAGAGGGGGAAGCAGGCTCCCTGCAGAGAGCCCGATGTGGGGCTCCATCCCAGGACCCTGAGATCATGACCTGAGCCGAAGGCAGAGGCTTTAACCCACTGAGCCACCCAGGCGCCCCTAAAAAAAAAAATTTCTAAATGTTAAACAGCTTATTTTAAGAAAGTGGACTCGGTATTGAAGATCAGAGATACACAAAGGGGTTCTAAGCTATAAAAGGTTGTTCCTTTTATTTCCTTGCTGGTTTCTGTGAACACGTATTCTTTTTTTTTTTTTTTTTTTAGATGTATTATTTTAGAGAGAGAGAGTGCAGGGGAGGGGGCAGAGGGAGAGGGAGAGAGAGAAACTCAAGCCCCATTGTGGGGCTTGATCTCAGGACCCTGAGATCATGACCTGAGCCGAAACGGAGAGTCAGATGCTTAACCAACTGAGCCCCCCCCAGGCACCGCCATGAACACATATTCTTAAATGAGTTTTAACATAGTCTGTTGTATTATGGAAAGAACTGACATTGAGAATTAAGAGTGGCAAGTTCTACACTGGAAAGTCTTTGGCCTTACGCAAATCTGTTAAAGGTTTCCCCATTTATGTATAAATAATACCTAATTGTTTCAGGTATTACTTGCAATTATTGAGAAACAGTTGAGGTTGAGAACCTTACATGATATGCGGTAATAAATAATAATTTTTTAAATGTATAATGGTACTGATTGAAACATAAAGCTGGAAGTCTGTTAGGTTTAACCTTACAGCATGATGCTATTTGTTAAGCCAAGGGGTAAGTAAGGATATTTTAAGTGATACTATTTTTTTGCATTTTTAATCTCCTACTAAATTCCTCCCCCCAACATTTATAACAATAGTAATTGAAAGTAGTAGAAGTTTGAAAAAGTCTCTGAAGATTTGCTTCTTTAGCAATTGAGTTATTCCAAGCTATCTATGTTGAAAGATTTTTTTTAAAATTCTGGTCCCTCTCACACTTACACTTTTGTAAAACACAATAAAAATGGATCACTAGAAAAACAAAATTAAAAAAAGACATAAATAAAAGTTCAATTTTTGTTGTTAGATTCAATCAACATAAAATTACTGGCAAGTTGCTGTGAAGGTTCTTTCTTTTTTCCAGCTTTATTGAGATATAATTGACATAACATCGTGTAAGGTTAAGGTGTACAACATAATGATTTGATATATGTATATATCGTGAAATGATACCACACTAAGGTTGGCTAACATGTTCATTACCCCACGTAGTTACAGTTTTGCTGTGAAGGTTCCAAAATGCTTACTTTGGTTTTCATATTTAACCCATCGCAGACCATTATAAGCAATTCTGGCACAAGTCCATGGACCACAGTTTGAGTGGATTTGCTCTAAAGCCTAAACCACAGTCTGTTTTAGAAAGTGGGTGTGAAGTAGTTTTTAAATCAGAATCTGAGAATCTGAGTGATTGCAGAGAAGTTGTAATAATAATGGGAATGAAAATGATACTGTATTACTTAAATAGTCATTCATACTCATATTTTTTCCAAAGGGACACATTGTATATGGCATTGTACCATTTATCACATACTCAAGTTCTTTTCAAATTAGGGTTTTATTATTTTCCATAAAACTGATAATATCTTTCGTTTTTATTTTCCTTCTGCCACCCAACAATTACTTTTGAATACTACTTAGTACTTGGCACTGTATTAGATACTGCTAAGGATAGAAAAATGGATGATATTTACTTCCTGCTCTGCCATCAGTCTCGTTATTGTCCCAGAGTCTCAGGAATAGTGATCCATAGAGGATGTGGTTAGGGGTCTTCAGAAACCTTTGCCAGGCTAATGAGCCAAGAAGTCACTTTGGCCTATATTATCCTCTTAATATATTTAAGTGAACTACATCACCTCCTCTTCTCTTAACATATAAACAAAAGAAAATAGAGAAATTTGAGAATGCTATTTTGTGTATTTTAATTTTTTAATTACAACCCTGCGTTATACATTTGAAATACAAAGTAAGTCACACAAAATCTTATTATAACAAAACTTTATAAGATTATATCACTTTTGTAAATAAGAAAAGACTATATTAGAATTATTGTTGTTGGGTGAAAGTTTTACCTTTTTTTTTAAGTGATTGTCTTGTTAACATCTGTCTTTCAAATTGAAAATGTGCCAAGTATTTTTTCCCCTAATATACCATACACTTTTCTGGGTATAGTTTTAAAATACATGGCAGAGGGTAGCAGACAGACCTCTGAGGAGCAAGTGATGTATGTGTTTTACCCACAATTTTTTTTTTTTTTTTAATTTTAATTTTCTGGCTTTTACTCTGAGATCCCTAGAGCAGGGCCATACCAGTCCATTAAGACTCTTTACACAAACTAGAAAAAGGCACTTTTTCCTTGAAAACCTTTACTACTATCTACCAGAAAACTGCCATAATAAACATACAAATCTGTGTTTACAGTAGGAATGGCCCTCCTTAGATATGGTACTAACGTGCACTGAATAACCTGCACCACTGCAAATGATGGCCCTGCTTATGAGTCATTTCCCTTATCCTTTAAGATTCTCCTTTGTGTAAAATGGGAATGATTATTACTACATGGTAACAAATGATGTAAAATATCTCCTTGTGTAGAAGATACTATAACCACTTACGTCTGTTAGCCAAAATGTATTTAAAATTTGGATTAAAATCGATGTAGTTTTTGAAATTAAAGTTATGGTTCTTCCTTTTGAGCCATTTTATTGAGAGTACAGATTTGTATATGGAAGCTCTTTGAATAATATTAAATATTAACCTTGGATTCACTTGCAAATTTTTTGAAGGCAGTGCTCGCAACCTTAGATGTTTTTAAAGGTGAGTTCTTTGTTTTCTTTTAAATTTTTAACTCAAGCCATCCATGGTTAAACGTAGTTTGGATTGGATTTTTTTTTTATGTCTTGTGTAGTAATTTATGATATTTTGAAGAGTTGTCTCCATTGTGTTGATTTGTTAATTTTATAAATTTAATATTTTATATTACAGATATATTCGTTCAACTTGAATTTAGTGTGATAATGCATATCTCTACATTTATTTAGGTCTTGTATACTTATCAGTGCACTCTTTTATTTTTTAATTAATTAATTTTTTTTTTGGTAGAGCACTCTTTTAAATGTAAGAAAAAAATAAAGATGAATAATACATAGTCCAAGTGGTTAAGCGAATCTTATGTGCTAGACACTGTTAAAGGCCTTAGATTACTTGTTGATTCTCACAATCCAAAAATAATAAAAATATAATAGTACTTTATTTTGCTCATTCTATGGGCCATCCTTCGTTCTAAGCTTTTTGTTTATATTAATTCATTTATTCTTCACAGTAACCTGATCTGGTGAGATATGGGTACTGTTATTCTTGTTTTAGAGGCACAGAGGTGAGTGAACTTATCTAGGGTCACACAGCTGATATGAGGCAAAGCTGGGATCAGTCTCTGGCAGCCTTAGGGCCTGCATGCATAACCACTATACTGCATATGTTATAGGAAGATATGAAATAGATGCTACTCTCAGAGAAGGAAAACTGAAGCTTAGAGATATGTATCCAAGGTTATATGAATATAATGACAACCAAATTTCTAATGCTAAGATATCTATCTGATTTTACAAGGGGGAGATTACTTCTGTTTAGGAGGATCAGGCAAGCTTAATTTGATTTGAGCCATGAATGCATTACCATCAGTATGAATGTGGGAAACTGTTGTCTGCTGGGAAACACTGAGCTGTCAAATTTAGCAAAAGTATATAGGGACTTAATGGCAGAAATAATGGTAGGTGGGGCTACTTAGGAAATAAGCCTTTCTTCAGAATATGGGAGGAAACCATAAGCCATTTTTGGTTTCTTTTAGTATTGTCTCCAGCCAGTATTACTGAAAATATACTATTATGTTCATGCCTTTAAAAAAGAGAATAAAAGAAAAACTTTGGCTTCTACCATTGACAATAATCCGTCTGTCAATTCAAGTAAAAAATGCAAGTTGCCTAATCTTCACTTAATTTTTCACTATACCCCAAGCTCCTTGAGGCCAAGAATTATGTGGTGGTTACTTTGATATACAGAACTCTGAGTAATGCATTACTGAAGTTTTTTGTGGGAGGCAAAGAGGGGCAATAAGTCAATATAATTAAAATTCAAGTAATAGTACTGTGCTTTTTGGCATCAGATTATTTCTAAAGGAGGTTGATGCAAACAGCTTAATATTTGAAGTAATTGAAGTTATTAATCATTTCAAAATGTCTTAAAAACCACAGCTTACACAGGAGGGAGTGTATATTCATAAGGTGTATTTGGTATCCTCCCTGAAGAGCAAATCCCTGATGTTAGAATTCAGGGCATCTTTGCTCTGGCTCACAACATCATAATTGTTGAAAAACTATAAGAACTGATCAACTAATTTAAGTTCATGTGCTATGTTTTTCACTACCTATATTTCATCATTGGGTCAGAAAACAAAAGTGCCTTTGGGGATGTCAACAGATAGGAAACTATAAAATATAATTTTAATTACTCTAAGCCAAAAGGAAACAATGCATTGTCTTGATTACAGAAGGCATTTAGAAAGTGCATTGTAAAATTTTCTTTCTAAATGTGAAAAAATGAGAATTTTTTGTTAATGCTTCTATCCTTATAGTTTTCCTTTATCCTGGTTTTCTGCTGGATCACTTGAAATGTTTTTATAGTGCTTCCTGCTAAGTTTTATTTTCAAGGGAAACTTGTAGGCTGAGTATAAGTGCTGAATTTCATAAGTTATTTCCACCAGTATTTCTTAAACTTGGCAGTTTTAGTGTCTTTGCTAAAAATAGTTTTCTGTTGTTATATTGTACAAAAGAACTTATCTATTCTTTCATCCTATCCCACTGAAACTTAGAACATGTGTTACCAGCCTACTTTTTCTAAGCCAAATGGCAAAAAAATATGTTATTAACAAATAGATTCCAAATATTTCCTTTTTTTGTATTCTTTGACAAAGTGACTGAGTTAATGGTGTTTGAATTACTATGAGTGGTATAGGAAAAATGTTTTCTTACTAAAAGCACATGTTCTTACATTTGATTTTTTTTTCTCACAGGAAATGCTTTGGTTTTTAAAAAATTAGAAAGAAAAGGAAAAGTAAAGCCCTATGCTGTTAAATGTTCCTCAAATTTTATCTAATTTGCAATTTAGTATTAAAGTTGATAAAATGGATTTAGCCATTCAGATAGTTGCTGTGCAACTATAAAATAGGTAAAATTATTAAGAGGCAGCAACCTACTACCCCCCCCCCCCGCCAAAAAAAACCCATAAAAGCTTAATGTTCTGTAGATGGGAAAAAGACTAAATTTCATGACTCTTTCATGTTTTCCTATTTTCATTTCCCTAGCACTAGAAAGTTTGGGCTTTGGCTCTTATATCAGTGAAGTAAAGGAAGTCTTACAAGAATGCAAGACTGTAGCGTTAAAAAGAAGAAAGGCCAGTTCTCGTTTGGAAAACCTTGGCATTCCTGAAGAAGAACTATTAAGACAGCAACAAGAGTTATTTGCAAAAGTAAGTAATGCATTTTAAATTATTTTCATCTGAGTCCTACCCTGTTTGCTAACAGAAATTATACTGGTTTCTGAAATAATTTCCTAAATCAGCATATATACCCAGAGGATTTTCTTTCTGTGGCTGATTGTTTGATCGTAGTCTGATGTTTCGATCTAACTAACCGGTTTGACTCTGTTTGGCCAGTTATTTACTTTGTATAAAAGTAAATATTTGTAGCAAACTGTTTTCTAAGGAGAATGACTGCAAATAACTACTGAGATTTTTACTTTGATGGGTTTTTTTCTTTTTAGACTAAATACCCACTTAAAAACATGAAAGGTATACGTAAACATTCTTAAACTTTTAAATGATGGACTGGTGAGAAAATACTGTATCAAATTTTATAATGAGTAGGATATGAGGGAAATTTGATAAACATCTATTTTATGGTTAAATTAAGTTTTTTAAATTTAAATTCAGTTAGTCAACATATAGTACATCATTAGTTTCAGTTGTAGAGTTCAGTAATTCATCAGTTGCATATAACACCCAGTGTTCATCACATCACGTGCCCTCCTTAATGCCCGTCACCTTAGTTAAATTAAGTTTTTAACACACCTTTAAAACAAATATTCTGGGGATGCCTGGGTGGCTCAGTCGGTTTAGTGTCTACCTTTGGCTCAGGTCATGATCCCAGGATGCTGGGATCAAGTCCCACACTGGGCTCCTTGCTCAGTGAGGAGTCTACTTCTCCCTCTGCCTGGCACTCCCCCTGCTTTGTGCTCTCTCTCTCTCTCTGACAAATAAATAAAATCTTTAAAAAAATCATAAAATAAAACATTCTAATCCTAAAAAATTTTGAAGGACTCGTAGAACAGAGAAAGGGAGAAAACTCTTTTTTTCTTATTAATGTTCTAATTATCAGTTTGTAAAGGATTAGCACCGAGTACTAATACTTCTCTATTTTCCTCTATTTAAAAAAAAAAAAAAAGGAAGGGAGAGGATGAAGTTCTTTTTTCCCCACGAAGTTTTGGCCTCTCATTTGAAATTGTAAGGCAGTTCTGGGTTGAATAGGAAAGGTGAGGTTTCCTACCAGTTATTGTAGTTACCATTAGAACTGGGAAGTATCGGGGCACCTGGGTGGCTCCGTGGGTTAAAGCCTCTGCCTTCGGTTCAGGTCAGGATCTCAGGGTCCTGGGATCGAGCCCCGCATTGGGCTCTCTGCTCAGCAGGGAGACTGCTTCCCCCTCTCTCTCTGCCTGCCTCTCTGCCTACTTCTGATCTCTTTCTCTGTGTCAAATAAATAAATAAAATCTTAAAAAAAAAAAAGAAAGAAAGAAACAGATTCAGAGATGGAGAAACTTGCATGAGATCATACATTCATTTTTTCTACAGATAATTACTGAAGTTCTCACTACTTACCAGACTTAGTGCTAAATGCTAGGCTTATAATAGTATACAAAAGGGACATGGTTCTTGCTATTCTGAAACGTAGTGGAAAGGATTGAGTTAAACAAATAAAACAAGTAAGTTCATATAGTTAGGGTGTTGGAGTCTAAATTCAAAACTAATATCTTCTGACTCCAAAACTTGCTCTTTCTTCATTACCCTGCTAATGTTCTAGCCACCATTTTGTCTGCTTACCTTTATTTTGGAACTTTTAGTGGAATATGCCTTATCTTTTCTAGAGCAAAAAGAATAATATAAGAAATCTGCCAAATCTGTCTTTACTTTTCTATCCTTGTCATCTGTTTTTTCCTCTGCCTTATTTCCCTTCTTTCTTGCCCTCATCTGTGGGGTCATGATCCTTTAGTATTTCTTTGCTCTTGTGAGAAGATCAGCAGAGAAAGAAAATTATAGCACCCCAAAGCACAAAGCAATTAAGTCCTAAATATGAAAGGAACTGTTAAGTAACTATAATATCTTTTTCATCAGTTTCATTTCATTTCATCTTTTAGACTTTATTTTAAATACTAACACAATAGCAACCTCATTCGAAGCTATCTTCCAGCTGTTAGCAACAAATATTTGGAAAGGGGGAGCCATTAGTATACTGAAATTAAAGTTAACTATAAATTATAAATGAGTCATTTTAGTATTTGGGAGTGAGATTCTTTAAACATGTGAAACTCTCCAAAAGAAGAAATGAATTAGAAAGTAGACACCTACTCTCTTTCACACTCTCGTTTTAGAAGAAAAATACTTGGGGTACATTGGATAAGAGGCAAGAGGGAAAAAGGAAATTAGAAAAAATACCACTGAAAATTTTAATTTGTGAAAATGAAGATAAATAAAATTTTCAGTCAACAAAGATTTTAAAGGCACGGGAATGTTTTTAACGTCCAGATAGCAAAGTGTGGTTGCTAATATGGCGCCATGGTACTTAAAAGTCAGTTAAATTTTAATTGTAACCAGTACATGTCTTTGCAGATCACTGAATAAACCACAAGATCAAGCACCTTTTGCAATTAAACCTGTGCAGAGACCTGAAATTATTTGAGTTTTTTTTCCCTGTGCTACGAAATTATACCTGTTTATAGTTGATTAAGGCACAGAGTAGGTATTTATAAGTTTATTAAATTCAAATATTTGATTTGCCCTATAATTTTCTTATGAACTCTTTTTTTTTAAGATTTTATTTATTAATTTATTTGAGAGAGAGAAAGAACACAAGTAGGGGAAGGGGCAGAGGGAGAGGCAGAAGAAGACTCCCTGCTGAGCAGGAGCCTGGTGTGGAACTCCATCCCAGGACCCTAGGATCATGACCTGAGTCAAAGGCAGATGCTTAACTGGCTGAGCTACTGAGGTGCCCCATTATGAACTCTTAAAATGTTTTTCATGAAGCACTGTTAGTCTGTTTTACACTCCAGGTATTCCTGCTGTAAAAGTAAATATGCCTGTGTGTTAGAATAACTATTTTCCATACTTTTTAAATAAAAATGGATGAAAGTAGTGATGAGAATATCTGATTTCTGATTTCCTAAACAAAAAAAGTTTTTGTCTTGTAGGACAGGTATGATATAGGTACACTAACAACTGTAATATGAGGCTGACTGTTTCATGAAGAAGGTATAAAGAGATCCCAAGTACAGAGACATCACATTAGATTTTGGCAGTGTAAGAGTGTGCCAGTTATTTTGCATGTGAGTGCTAATACAAATTTAAACCCAAGCCGACTTCATCACATGTCTCCTTATGAATGTTGACAATGGAAGAAATACCTTGCCTGTAGTATAATATCAGTTCCGGACTGAAAAGCGGGGGAAGAAAATTTTCTTTTTTGCATAACTCAGAAAAACAGCTAGTGTGCAGTTTTCTTGATGACCTCAGCGGATGAACTGAGCTGATAGTGTTAATTCACATTCAGGAAATTATCTGAATCTTGATTTGTGTAGATTCGTGATCCACATGCAATATTAATTAAATTGGATAGCTTTTGGGACTCCTGGGTGGCTCAGTCGGTTAAGTGTCTGCCTTTGGGTCAGGTGGTTCTGGGATCAAGTCCCACATCAGGCTCCCTGCTCAGCGGAAAGCCTGCTTCTCCCACTGCCTGTCACTTCCCCTGCTTATGGTCCTACTCTGATAAATAAATAAAATCTTAAAAAAAAAATAAATTTGGATAGCTTTTACATTTTCACATGTGTACATAGGCTCTCTCCACCCTTTTCAATATCCATTAGTTACTGAACTTTGTAAACTGGCATTGAAACATTACAGTGTGGGCGCCTGGGTGGCTTAGTGGGTTAAAGCCTCTGCCTTCGGCTCAGGTCATGATCTCAGGGTCCTGGGATCAAGCCCCATATTGGGCTTTCTGCTAGCAGGGAGCCTGATTCCCCCTCTCTCTCTGCCTGCCTCCCTGCCTACTTGTGATCTCTCTCTGTCAAATCAATAAATAAAATCTTTAAAAAAAAAAAGAAAAAGAAGCATTACAATGTTTTGTTGTAGCATATGATGGAAAATCTTTCATAAACACTTGTAGTAGGTGAGAAATAAACCAAGTTGCAAATCCTTTTTTTTTCCTTGAATCTTAAACTATAATACTAAAGTTTTGGGGTGCCTGGGTGGCTCAGTTGGTTAAGCATCTGCCTTCAGCTCAGGTCATGATCCCAGGATTCTGGGATCGAGTCCTGCATCAGGCACCCTGCTCAGTGGAGTCTGCTTGTCCCTCTACCCCTCCCCCCTACCCATGCTCTCTCTCGTTGCTCTCTCGCTCAAATAAATAAATAAAATCTTAAAAAAAAAAAACACTAAGTTAAACTTAGATTGCATTCTGTTACCCAATATGAATGTATTTTTATAAGCATAATTATGTTTAAAGTTTTAAAAAGAAAAAAACATCATGCGCCAGTTACTAAACAGTTTTCTTAGGCCGAAACCCACCTTTCTATGCTTTGATTTGTGACCAGGCCTAGTACTCTGCAAACTGAGTTTCTGCTTTTCTTGCAGACTTCATTATAGACTCTGCTGCCAGTAGGGGGTTTTGGGGGGAGATCGCCAGGCTGAAGGAGGAAGGCAGCAGTTGGGCTCCTTTCTTTTACTTCCTATTGGCTTCAAGCTGAATAACCTACCTGTGCTTCTTCGCTCTGGCTGCATCAGTTTTTTTCCCTGTAGCAGGACCTGAATCCAGTTCTTTAATACTTACAGAACCAGCCTAAACATTCATTCTGTTCCTCAGTTTTGTGGGTCTCAAACCTTGGGGCGCTCTACCAAGCTCAGAGATGCTTTTACCAGCCAGTCTATGCCCCTTCTTCAGAGGTCTAAGTTTCAGTTCCATGGATTGTTCCTTTA
This sequence comes from Potos flavus, assembly GCA_028534135.1. Taxonomy (NCBI): domain Eukaryota; kingdom Metazoa; phylum Chordata; class Mammalia; order Carnivora; family Procyonidae; genus Potos; species Potos flavus. The sequence goes on along the minus strand of CM052900.1, from coordinate 96,006,940 downwards.
AGCTTCTGAGTTTTAAAAATTCCAGCCTCTTCCTTTGTTCCCCCAGTTTTAGGGATGGTGGCTGGTTTTGATAGTTACCAGTTACATAATACCTTAGTGTCTTTTCTTGCCTTTTCAATGACGTAGTTACTGTATACTTAGTTAACTAACAATCCTCTATATTTCATTCTCTCTGTTCCCCTAACTAGTGTGACTTCTATCTCCTGATTAGATCCTGAATGATACAGTTAGGAATCAGGAAAAAACTTAATGGATAAAATAGTATTTCAGTTTGAGTTGAAGGAAGAATGAAAATTTCAGTAGGTGAAAATTAGGAAATTTCAAATAGAATGAATAGCAGCATGAGTTAAGGTAGTGAAAATGGGAGGGTATGGTGTATCTGGGAAATATTTTATGTTCTAAGTTTTCTTGGAGTACCAAGTATATATTACAAAAGTTGATTTGGAAGATAGGTTGGGGCAGGCAGTAATTTTGAGGACCTTGAACTCTAGGCTGAGAAGTTGGACTTAAGTGGTATAACAGATGATTTTTTTTAAAAGTATAATAATGGCCTGATTAGAATTCTCCTCTAGAAATGTTTGGATAATAAATTCATGACAGATTATTAAGAAAAGTTAGGAATGTACATGGTAAAATCTTAATGTTAGAGTTATGCTGAGTATTACCATTTCCCCACAAAATATTAATTCAGAAAATAGTGGAGGCCTATGTGTTGGTAATGCAACAAAGAGTATGAAAATAGTGTCTATTCTCAAGTCTAGTGTAGAAAAAAGATAATATGCTCAGATAATTAAAGAATAGAGTAGGTAGGTATAGGAATACATAGAGAATTATAGCATATGAAATAGAATATACAATATGACCTAGAAGGGTCAAGAAAGACCAATTTCTATTTTAAATGATAACTAGGAATGGGCCATGCATAAAGGAAGGAAGGTGGAGGATATGAGCCAGGCTTAAGGAACAATTTTGAGAAAAGGCAGAGAAGGAGAAACTGCATTGTTTTGGTAGAAGCGAATGGGAAATTATATGATCTTTTCAAGAACACATTCATTTTTTTCCCACTTGGTGGGATTTTTCTGTGAGTGGATGAAATTAATTGGGAAAGAGCTTTAGCTGTTGCAATAGTGTGTGCAATGCATATGTTTGTATCTTAGTTTCTAAAATTATTAAGAATAAAGCTTTAGGATATAAAGCTTTATTTATTTACCTATTTATTTATTCCAAGTAGGCTCCATGCCCAGCGTGGGGCTTGAACTTCTGATCTTGAGATCAAGAGTCGCATGCTCTACTGATTGAGCCAGCCAGATGCCCCGGTTTCTAAAAATTCTGTGATGGTTGTTGGAAAGGATATATATCAGATGAATGGATTTTAACTTTCTCACTTAAATTCAGTCCTGGATAAGTGCCTTTTCTCTAGTGTGTGTATTTATGGGGATGGGGACAGAAGAGAAATGTTTGTATAGGGTAAGGAACTGTGAGAGAAACTCAAACATCAGAGTGCCTGAGTGGCTAAGTTGGTTAAGCATCCAGCTCTTGATTTTGGCTCAGGTCATGATCTGAGGGTCATGGGTTTGAGTCCCCGTCAGGCTCTGTGCTCAGGGCAGAGTCTGCTTATCTCTCTCCCTCTTCTCTTCCCTTGGCTTGAGTGCCTGTACACTCGCTCGCTCTCTTTCTCTCTCTCTCAAATAAATAAATATCTTTTAAAAAAACACTCTTAAACATCAAGGTAGCTGTTGCGTTCATGTATAGTACTTCTCCTTAAGAGTTACAGGTACTGTGCTAGACAACTTTTAAGCCACAGAAATAATTTTTAGATTGAAAGTTTACATGTTAACTGTAAGTTGAGAAGACAGAAGAATCAAGTAAAACAAAAGGAATGAGAAGCAGAAAAAGGAAACAAAGAGAGGACATTGTGATTTTTCTACCAGCTTTTTCAACTTCAGTTGAGCCAAAGGTCATAAAAGTATGTGGCATAAAGGGGACTGTCTATAAAAGAACCAGGTATTGCAAAATGTCCTTATTTGACAGAGAGGCAGTTATCTATATTTTCTTATGGAGTTCATGTTTTCTAGATGTATAACAGTTATATAGTGTTTGGAAAATAATCCAAATTTGATTATTAAGTCTGTAATTGGCTTAATTTATATTTAACCAAAGTGTATATGTTGTGAGTTTTTAAAAAAATATATTGTTTGTTTTTCTGTTTTTGGTGTTTAGGCTAGACAGCAACAAGCAGAATTGGCCCAGCAGGAATGGCTTCAGATGCAGCAAGCTGCTCAACAGGCACAGCTTGCCGCCACAGCCAGTGCATCTAACCAGGCAGGATCTTCTCAGGATGAAGAAGATGATGATGATATCTGAAATTTACCAGCTGAGTTTCTATTTCCTCTATAAATGTTTTTCCCTGCACAAGAAAACAGTGAAAGAAATGCTTATCTGTAATTTTGTATGCATCTTGGTGGACTTGCCATTGGTATTCTAGGGATGTCTGTTGTTAAGTTTCATCTATTGTGTGCTATTCATGTAAAAACTGTCTCTTTGAACTGTTGAAAATTTAAGGTTCAGTATAATATCAATTTTGAATTTTTAATGGTGTTTATGAAATTTTAGATAGCAGTGAGTTCTTTATTTGATCAATAAACAGTGTTACAGAAAATGTCAAGTTTATAAAATACAGTGAAATTTATACATACAGAAACTCTAAATCTGCATTTGCATTTCCTCTGCCCTTTTAACTAAACTAAAAATTGGGAATTTTAAATTATTGTGGGGAGGGTGTTGTGTGATGCAGTAGGTGTTAGATCAGGTTGGTGAAAAAACAAAGAGTTCAGTTTTGTAGTATCTGAATTTTTTGTCTTTTAAAATGAGTATATATATATATATATATAGGCAGTAAATATATATGCTCAGATAAATATACTTGTTTAAAAAATCTCAAAACATTCAAAAACTAGGAAGGAGTATGTTCAATAGTTGTATAAATTCAGTGGGTTATGGTTTTGATTTTGTTTTCATTTTATGTAGAGGTAAAAACTACAGTTTTATTATGGCATAATTCATCTTGAGCTACGCTATTACATTTCAAAGACTGCCCAATTTTGAGGACTGTCATGATTCTTACTATTTCACTCCAATAATTGTTAATAGTATTACTTGCTTATTCCATCCATGTTTATTGGACCTTGTGAAACAATTGCTTAGGTTCCACTGGTTTAATGCAGATTCATGAATATTCAAACCTGTGCTGGGGGAAAGAAATGAAAGTTAATAAGCATGCTTACTGTAAAAGAGGGATTTTTTTTTGTAATTTAACTTGTAGCTACAGTTTACTTATTGTTTGTTTTTAGCATTACTTTTACATTTTCTTGACTAGATAGCCTAGAGTGTCCAGTGCTTCCTTTTGAAATGGCATCATTGTCTTCATCATAATTGAGTGATAGCTTTAAAAATGATTGGCTTTATTTTATTTAAGAAAGTGTGTCATAACTGATCAGCCCTATATGAAACGTAAATAGTTTCAACCTACTCATTAAAAGGGGAAGCTTTACTTTGTTCCAATAAATAAAGTATGGTAGTGATTTTTATAGGAATCCAGTCAGTTGAAGAAATGGCATATTGTTTGTATTTTGGAAACAGAATGGAAAAGCCACTTAAGATAGTATAAAGTAATCTAAATTCCTATGTCAGTTGCCAAATCATTTAAATTTATATATTCACCAAGCCCAAGGATAAATTGTGGCTGCTGGGATTCCAATTTTAATTGAAGAGCTAAATAAGTAAAGTTTATAAGTATTAGATTTCTTAATGATCTTATTTTGCAGTTTTAGAAAAAATGAAATGTTAGCATACATTTATTAAATACACTTTATCCATGCCATGAAAAGGTTGATTTTGCTGGATGTTTTAAGTTGAAGTTGATACTGTATCCATGAAGTGCTTTGGACAAGATAGAAGGGGTTGTTTTTTTAAAAGTTTAAGTACCAAAGGTAGTCTAGTCTAAGAAATAATAAGTTAATAAGTGTTGTTTTTTCTAATTTGTACTGTAACATCCTTATACTTTCTATTTTAAGATTATCTTTTTCTTAAGTAAACAATTTAGATATTTTTCCACTTTTTTTTTCCCTGATGCAGAGTTCAGGTTAATTAATATTTTACTGCATCTGATAATGTATTATATGTTTGAAGCCTAGTAACTTTTCATTTTGACATTCTTGTGATTTCATATGCTGTATTCTTCAAGCAATAAAATTCTGATGTGTTTTATAAATTGTTTTTACATTTAATAATCTATACAGATTAGCAGCAGATTTCTATTATTAACATTTTTACTTGTTTCAAGAATCTTAGGCCCAGAAGATATTTTGATCATTTGATGTATAGTACCTGATTTTCTCGTTTGTTTATTGTTATTTCAGAAAATGTGGTTTTACTTGTACTTTTGTAATTTACAGTCCTAGGATCTAGGCATAGTAAAGCTAATTAAGCAGTGTTTTACTTTTAGCTTATTTTTTAACATTTAAAAGTCACTATACTGTCCGTTGAGGTTTTTATAATCTTGTGGAGAGAGAAACAAATCTTTAGGGTTCTTGAGAAATAAAGTTATTGTTTAGTAAATATTTTCCCCATTTCCTTGAATACATATCTATCTTTTTCAGTAGACTATCAAATTGATAAATGTTGAAAAGTTACCAATTTTTAAAACTGCATATACCATACATATTGAATATATATAAGTGAGGGTTTTGACAGATTAAACATAATCCTATCACTGGCCCTCAGATCAAGACGCAGTGGTATGAACACCCCAGAAGCGCTCTTGCTCCTATTTTAACACTGCCTTCTTCCTCCCCACAAGTAACTACTGTTCTGTTTTCTAAAACCATAGATTAGTTTTGCCTTTTATTTTGTGTAAATGCAATCATAAATAATATACTTTTTTTTTTTTAACTTTTACATCTTCACTTTAAGTCTTGTGCAGACTTACTAAAGAAAAGCGTTGGGGCCTGGGTAGCTCAGTCGTTAAGCCTTTGCCTTTGGCTCACGTCATGATCCCAGAGTTCTGGGATCAAGCCCCATAGCTCCCTGCTAGGCAGGGAGCCTGCTTCTCCCTCTCCAGCTCCCCCTGCTTGTGTTCCCTCTCTTGCTATCCCTCTCTGTCATAAATAAATAAAATCTTTAAAAAAAAAAAAAAGGGAAAGTGTTATACCCTTTATACCTTGATAAAAATTGAAAATTTACATTCCAGTTGACTAGCTTAAAGAGTTTAAGACCACTTTCACATTTATAGAGTCTAATTAGGGCTAGACAGGCACATTCCTATCTTCCATGTCATTTTTAACCCTTTTGTCCTGAGAAAGGAGGCTTAGCTGTTTCTTCAGTTCTTCAATTTCTTTTTCTTGTTCTAATATCTTTGTAGGGTGAGATTAACATTTCCAGAATTTTGGAAAAGTTCACTTTACATCAGCTGAACAGAGCAGACAGTCTCTGAGTTGCATTCTTTCCGGTTAAATACTAGATACTCTTGACTTGTGTTTTACTGAGGGATTTAAGTATCTGACCAGTTCTTAAACCTATTAAAACTTGTACTTGGTCTGTTTTTGTTCCAAACAGCTTAAATAGCTCTAGTAAGATCACACTGAAGCTATACATATCTGACATGGCGTCACACTCAATTCCTTCTAACTTCAGGTTAAGGGGTACAGACAAGTACCTACTCTGGAAGTGTGTGTTGGTGTTCTCTTGACATGTCTATTGGTCCAGTCTGTGTTCTGTATGATGTCTGTGGAGGCCAGATCAAAGTCTCCTATTTTTACTTGTTGATCAGGGCCACAAGGAAAATACTTCTGGGGTCAGATAACTGTGTACTGTTCTCATGTTATGAATATAAAATACACCTTCCTCCAATTCTTGAAAGATTTTTATTGCAACACTGGCCATAACATAAGGACATGCAGATTGGCCCCCACACTCCTGTCCCTGCTTGTTTCTCTTAGCTATCGAGTCCCACAGGGAGTCCCACAGCTGGATCTGGATGTGCAGCATCAGGTGACACTCCAGCGGGTGATGTCTGCCCCAACAAGTTTTAAGTTTTCTTCAGAAGATTCCTCGATGGATGTGAAATTCTCTTCTAAGTTGCAGTCACGCCTAAGTGGCAGCTGATGTTCAATCTGGAAGACAAATCACCTGAGCCATTTTCTTGGAGTAAAATGAATGATTCAAATTCACTGGCATCTTTGTGACTAAATTGGTGATATAGTTCATCAATCTGTTAGTCTGATTTTCAATGCCAGATTTTCCTAAGGATTTTTCTTTTTCTAAGGTGAATTTGGTGAGGATAACGGATGAGCTGTTACTTTAGTCATTTTTTTTTTAAGATTTTATTTATTTATTTGACAGACAGATCACAAGTAGGCAGAGAGGCAGGCAGAGAGAGAGCGGGAAGCAGGCTCCCTGCTGAGCAGAGAGCCCGATGCGGGGCTCAATCCCAGGACCCTGAGACCATGACCTGAGCCAAAGGCAGAGGCTTTAACCCACTGAGCCACCCAGGCGCCCCTACTTTAATCATTTTTAACAGCATACTGATTTTTGTCATCCTCCTCATTGGAGCTCACTTCCAGAGATGGCAACTGAATAGAAATTCTATCTTGCATTCATGCCACACGAGCATGTTCTATTCAAGCATAATGATGGCCCTACAATATTAGGATACCAAAGACCTGCCAACACCTTCACTCACCATAGTACCTTAGTGCAATCTGTTTAGTTGCAAAAAAATCCTTAATCAGGATTTTTTTAATTGCAAAATACTGACCATCTAATTTATTCCTGATCTTCTATACTCTTTCATATCTATGTTTTCCTAAGGTGGCAACCTGTTGTAATTCATTTAAGTATCGTGAAGTTTGTTCTTCAAAGCTACTTCCCTTGATCTGATCTTCTAGATGTGAGAATTATCCTCACAAGGATCCTGAGGAGCTCTTTAGCTGACCTTATTAAATGAGCAATAGGTTGGGGCACCTGGCTGGCTGAGTCAGTAGAGTGTGTGACTCTTAATCTTGGGGTTGTGAGTTTAGGCCCCATGTTGGGTGTAGAGATTACTTTAAAATATTTTTTTTAAGATTTATTTATTTATTTTAGAAAGCTAGAGACAGCACGTGAGTGAAAGTAGGGGCAGAGAGAGAGAGAGAAGCAGACCCCCTGCTGAGCACAGAGCTCAACACCATGGGGCTCCATCTAATGAGCAGAGAACACTACCTGTGGGAAATCAAGAGTCATATTCAACTGACTGAGCTACCCAGGTGCCCCAAAAATAAAATCTTAAAAAAAAAAAAAAAGCAATAGCTCTTTTATGAGCTAAACTCATCACTATAAGAGAAAAGACAGCAGCTCCATTTTTATTATTTTTTTTTAGATTTTATTTATTTATTTGACAGAGAAATAGCACAAGTAGGCAGAGAGGCAGGCAGAGGGAGAAAGAGAAGCAGGGTCTCCACTGAGCAGGGAGCCTGATGCAGAACTCGATCCCAGGACCCTGGGATCATGACCTGAGCTGAAGGCAGCCCCTGAACCGACTGAGCTACCCAGGCGCTCGAGCAGCTCCATTTTGATAAAGGCCTGACAAAGCAATTTAAACACTTATCTTGAAAAAAGTAGATTCATGCACTGGCTCAAGTGTTCTAGCAAAGCAACAAGCAGTAATTGGTTTGCGACTGCAAAAGGCAAAGTCAAATATTATAGGGTCATTTTAACACCTGGAGTTCTGCTGGAACATCAGATTCCAGACAGCTCTCCTGCTGCCTCTTACCCACCTCAGCACTGAACCCAGATCCAGCACAATTCACTCAGAGGCTAGGATGAACCCTGCTGCTGCCCAGCCTGCTCAGGAATTAAGGTAGATAGGGGATAGGAAAGGGCTGCCAGCATTCTGGGTGCCTCTCTGTCATACACGAAGTCCCAGCCCTGGGCCAGGAAGTCCGTAACAGGTACCACAGGCAGACCCTGCTCCATCACCCTCTGCCTCACACTCCTGGGCCCTGGAGCTGCCCCCCCCCCGCCCCCCCGCAGCATCATGGACTGGAGCCCTGCCTGCATGCCAGTCCAGTGCCACTTCACTCGGCACCCCAATGTACTTTTTTTTTTTTTAAGATTTTATTTATTAGAGAACACAAGCAGGGGGAGTGGGAGAGGGAGAAGTAGGCACCCTGCTAAGCAGGGAGTCAGATGTGGGGCTAGATCCCAGGACCCTGAGATCATGACCTGAGCCCAGGGCAGACGCTTAACTGACTGAGCCACCCAGGCACCCCCCCTCCCCGCAGTGTACTCTTTTATTTGGTCATTGTTATATTTGTGAGTATACTGGTTTTCTGATGCCACTGTAACAAACTACCACAAACTTAGTGACTTAAAACAACACAAATTCATTCTCTTATAGTCCTGGACAGCAGAAGTCCCAAATTTTTTTTATTAGGCCAAAGTCAAGCTATTAGCAGGGTTTGTTCCAGAATCTGAAGGTTGTGAGGGGAGCATCTGTTTCCTTGCCTTTTTTCAGCTTCCAGCGGCTGCCTGTAGTTTTTGTGGCCCTTACTTGGTATTAAATCCTCTGCTTTCATCATCACATCACCTTCTCTTCTTCTGTAGTCTAATCTTCCTCTGCCTCTCCCTTTAAGGCTCACCTGGATGATCCAAGATAATCCCAGTTCAAGATCCTTAATTTAATCACACCAGCAAAGCCTCTTTTACCATATAAGGTAACATCACAGGTTCCCGGAGTTAGATCCTAGATTTCTTTGGAGGCCATTATTCAACTTGGGGAAGTGAGATTTACTCAGAGTGTATGTGTTTGTAGTCATTCTTTCTCACTGCTGAATAGTACTTCATTAACTCAACCATTTTTTTTATATCCAAATTTTTTCCATTCTACCATTGATGGGTATTTGAGGAATTTCTAGTTCCTGGCTATTATGAATAATGCTGTGGAGAACATTCTTGTACATGTCTTTTGGTGACTGTATATATGCATTTCCGTTGAATATATGCCTGGGAGTGGAATTGCTAGGTCATGGGATATACACATATTTGGTTTTAATATGTACGTCAATTTTCCAAAGGCTTATAAGCAGGCACTATTTTAATATGTACCATTGTAATGAATTACTCTAAAGGTCTAGAGGTCTGACAATGTTAGTGAATTTCTCAAAATACCTAAATTTTACCAAATGAGTTATGTTTGGTACAGCAGGTCTGTTGTTATTTAATATCACACAAGATGAAAATAAAAGCAAAAGTATTTGCTCTTATTACAGACACAGTAGTATTGTGCACTCAGATTATTGCTCCTCAGAAGAAATGCAAGTTTTAGGTAATCATAAATAGTATGTTGAGCTTATAAATAGAATGTGTAGTTATAGAAATAAGTGATTTACATTTTTATTGAATTAAAATGTTTTTGTTAGAACCTTTTCTGGAAATACAGATATTTCCTCACACACAAATGGCCACCAAGAAGAATTATCTAATCCAGATAGCATAGACACTGCCTTCCACTGGCTTCACTTGGATTGTGTTTTTTCTTTTCCTCTGTCCCCAACACCTTGGCCCCTTCTACTTTTTACTTTGTCCCTTAGCATAGAATATCATGGGTAGGATTGGCCAGGATGAAGAGAATGGCTGCATAAATAGCATCCTTTCACCTACCTCTCCACCAAGCATCACCGCTGATCCTTCCCCTATTTCCTCAAAATAAAAGATCTACTCTTACATATATACTTAAATTCGGTTTTTCCCTATACAAGATATAAGTGAAAAGAGAAAGTAGGGAAGCAAAGAAGGCAACTTTTAATCAATTTCTACCAGAAATCAAGCAACTTAGTAGAACCTTAGAATTTCTTAGAACTTCTTAGGATTTCTCAACCTCAGCGTTATTGGCATTTGGGGTCAGTTATTCTTTGTTGTGAGAGGCTGTCCTGTTTGTTGTGAGGAGTTTAGCAGCATCCCTGGCTTCTATGTACTGGGTTCCAGTAGCACCGCCTCACCGCTTGTGACAACCCAAAAATGCCTCCAGACATTCCTAGATGTCTTGGGAGGCAGTGCAAAATCACCCCTTGTTGAGAACCACTGGCTTACAACATCTAGATTTTTACTTTTAGGATAGGGTACTGAAATTGAACCTCTGTTTGGAAGCCACACGTGGTATAAGTCGAAAAAGACAAAAAAAAGCAACTTCGAGAAAATAGGTCCAGGATTAAAATATATTTTGAGGAAAGTAAAATCTTAAAGGTGACTCTTGACTTCACATCTGCAGATCCCCTTAGCCCCTAGAAAGCCAGTCCAATTCTTAAAAATCTACCTGCTCATTGCTTTTCACCCAGAGATCCTAGCCAAACCCAGTTTAAGATAGATCAAGTATACTGTCTCAATACAGTATATATCTTTTAACAAGTATTTTTTCATTGCTTTTATTGTGGCTAAATACACATGTAAAATGTACCATTTTAATCATTTTAAGTGGTCAGTTCAGCGACATTAAGTACATTGATATTGTGCAACCGTCACTATCTCCAGAACATTTTCATTATCCCACACTAAAATACTGTACCCATTAAATGATAATTCCCCATTCTTCTCTCCCTGCAGCCACTGGTAACCACTGTTTTGCTTTCTATTTCTAATGAATGCAATGATTCTAGCTATCTCATATAAGTGGAATCATACAATATTTGCCCTTTTGTGTCTGACTTATTTCACTTAGCATCATGCTTTGAAGGTTCATGTTATAACATGTATCAGAACTTCATTCCTTTTTACAGCTGAATAATATTCCATTGTATGTATATGCCACATTCTGTTTATTCATCTATTGATGAGTGGGTTGCTTCCACCTTTTGGCTATTGTGAATATTGCTGCTAGGAACATAGGTGTACGAATATCTGTCCCTGTTTTTTTTTGAGCATACAGATCTGTATTTTGAGAATTGAAACAAGAAGTATAGTACAAATGCACATATAAAGATAGTTTATAATATATGAGAAATACGACATGAATGAAGGGGACACTTTTGTACTAGATCTTTACCTGTGTTATTTCATTTTCTCATCACCTCTGAGAGTTAGGTCTTGATAGTCCAGGATGGCAGACTGGTAACACAGGTGTACCATCAAAAGTAATAGATACATATAGAATTTTACTTATGAAACTTTACATCTTATGCATAATGTAGTATGTCGAGGACAATATTATAGTCCATGGCTATTTCCTTTCAATTTCATATTATCTGGTATGTTTCCTACTTTTGTATACTTCTTATGAATACTACTTATTTGTCACTGACGTGAAATACAGTAGTGGAGCTAGAAGGAGATTTTCCAGAAAAATATTTTAATGTGATTGAGAGGTTTGCTTTTTTTTTTTTTAATTTTGTTTATTTATTTGACCGGGATCACAAGTAGGCAGAGAGAGGGGGAAGCAGGCTCCCTCCCGAACAGAGTGCCTGATGCGGGGCTCGATCCCAAGACCCTGAGATCATGACCTGAGCTGAAGGCAGAGGCTTTAACCCACTGAGCCACCCAGGTGCCCCAGGTTGAGAGGTTTTTTACTAGGGATTGGGAGTGGCGGAAAAGTGATAGTATTAGAAAGGATGTATCTGGTGATGGAAGAAGAAACTATGCTTGCTGTTAAGGCAGCTTAAGATCCTCTGACTACTGAAGGAAAATGTGGCAGGCTCAAAATTGCTTGGTTATGCAAGATGCTTTTCCTAAGTTTTTTCCTTTATTGTGCCTATAAAAGATACCATTGACATCTTATTTATGTCATTAATAAACTTCCAGGATCCATGTAGTAGGGTGTAGTAGTATACTTAAGAAGAGACAATAGTGATATTTATTTCAGAAACATTTATTTGGTGTGTTACACTGAATGTGGCATGTTCTATAAGCCTAAGGTTTACATATGCAGTTGAATCATACATGTAATAGCCGAATTTGGGTCTGTCTTTACTATAAACATTTTATAAATAAAGGAACTAAGTTTAAAAGAAATTAAGTAATACAATATGTACCAAGTGGAGGCATCAGAATTTGAACCCCAATCTAAGTAGTTCTAAGGACTATGTTTCTTCCACTAGATCATTCTGCTTTCCCTCCAAAAGTACTCCAGGAATACTGGGATGAATCTTTATATCTTTATTTGAAGTCATTTAAAAAATTATAACCCTTCCTGAGGATAGCAAAATTGTGTGCTATTGCAAGATAATTACAGAGCACAAAGTACGGAAGCAGAGGTAATGTCTGGTAATGTTTTTGTCTCCCTTTGTCTGCGTACTGTTGTCTAAATGATTCAGTGTTATGCAGAATATGAAATATTGTTAGAGAAACTATTTCAGAAAGTTGATTTATTGTATAGGTTTTTGTTTTTTGGGTTTCTTTTTTAGAGAGAGAGAGAATGTGCATGAGCTGGGAGAGGGACAAAGGGAAAGGGAGAGAATCTTAACTCTCTGGGCATGGGGCTCGATCTCATGACCCTGGGATCTTGACTGAGCTAAAATCAAGAGTCAAAAGTTTAACCTACTGAGCCACCCAGGTGCTTGCTTTTTTTTTTTTTTTTTTTTTTTTTAAGTAGGCTGCACACCCAGCGTGGGGCTGAATGCAGGACTTCAACTCACAACCTTGAGATCAAGACCTGAGGTGAGATCAAGAGTTGGATGTTAGCCAACTGAGCCACCCAGGCTCCCCTATTGTATAGGTTTTATATAAGACTTTTCTTCTGGTCAAAATACTTCAAAGATTATAGAAAAAGTGACCTGGAATCAGGTTTCTAGAATTTCATCTTTTCCAAATGTAGAAATTTGGAATTCTTTGGAGTAAGGTCTCAATCAAGGCCAAATTAAAAAATTTAATTGCAAGGCCCCTATTTGGTTATAGCCCAATAACAAGCTTACTATTATACAAGTAGGAAATAAGATCTGGTAACAGTGGCCCAATATTTAGAATTTTGAAATTAAGGATTGTGTTCTTAATGGTACTGATAAATCAACAGCTATTAATATATGCAGATAAGCCTTGGAGAAGGTGCTGCCTCCACCTTTAATGTAGGAATTATTTCATAGCTTTCCAGTCATGCTGTTTTGGAGGTTGGGCAGCTATAAATCCTTACTTCACAGCCTACTGATGTTCTCAGCTGAATCTTGCCATAGCCTTCTAACTGGCCTTGCTGCCGGTTCCTCCTTGTTCTGATCTTTCCTTCACATTGCTAGCGGTATTATTTCTGGAAATACAAATATGAGTATGAGACTCCTCTGCTCCTCAGTGATCGTGGTATTAAGTCCAAACTCCTAAGCATTGCATAAGGTATGTTTCATAACATGATTCAACCTTTTCTACACTTTCTCAATTGCACTAGAGAAAGTGCAATTCATAATGGGCTGAATTATGCCATCTCTTGTACACTTTACTACCTTTTCATGTGCTTCTTCCCTACTCTGGATTGACCTTTTCTTCACCTGGCAAATGTCTAACCATTCAGTAAGATCCAGCTTAAATTTTAGCTCCTATGTAAAGTTTTCCCTGACGCCTTAATGCATAGATACTCTTTCTCTGCCTATCTGCACCTGTGATATGTATTTCTATTTTCAAATACATTATACCATACTATATTTATTTGTATACAAATTATTTGTATTACAGTGGGAGCTGCTAGAGAACAGGGACCATATCATCATCATTTCAGTATCCCTAGCAATTGATATAGTAAAGTTTTTTGCAGTTGAACTTATAAATATCTGCTTGTGATCAGCCCTCCTGTCACCTGATGCTCCATAGCATTTGCTCCTAGAGCCATAATACAATATACAGGTCACTCAGTAAATATTTGATGGTGATGATAATGGAAAAGAAGAAAGGTCCTTTATTTAAGAAAAACTGTCAGGAAGGGGTGCCTGGGTGGTTCAGTCAGTTAAGTGTCAGACTCCTGATTTCAGCTCAGGTCATGATCTTGGGGTCATGAGATGGAGCCCTGAGTTGGGGCTCAGTGGGAAGTCTGCTTGAGATTCTCTCCCGCTCCCTCTGCCCCTCCCCCTCTGCTGGCTGGCTCTCTCTCTCAAATAAATAAATAAATAAATAAATAAATAAATAAATAAATCTTTATACGTTTCTTTTTTTTTTTAAGATTTTATTTCTTTATTTGACAGAAAGAGGGAGAGCACAAGCACGGGTAGCAGCAGAGGGAGAAGGAGATGCAGACTCCCCACTGAGCAGGGAGCCCAACACGGGGCTTGATCCCAGGACCTCGGGATCATGACCTGAGCCAAAGGCAGACGCTTAATCAACTGAGCCACCCAGGTGCCCCTAAATAAATAAATCTTGAAGAAGAAGAAGAAGGAGGAGGAGGAGGAGGAGGAGGGGGAGGAGGAAGGGGAGGGGGAGGGGGAGAAGGAGAAAAAAGAAACTGTCAGGAATATGGTATTTCAGTACCAAAAGGGTTGAAATTATCAGACCCCCCCCAATACCTGCCCCAGGTATAGCACATTCTCTGGTCCTAGGAATACAAGATAACAAAATGTTATACCACATAATTAACCAGAAAAACAGAAGGCACTCAAGGTTTTTCAAGCAAAGAGTAACATAATACAAGATAGTAGGTAATAAATTATTGAAGACTAGAAGAGCAAAAAAGAAAGGCAGACCATATTGCCCAGTGATGAGGAACTATGAGAACTCGACAGAGCCTCCGCTCATCTACCGACTTTCACTCATGCAGGAGCCCTATGACCACATAAGAAATCACTTAAAACTCAGCAGCTTAAAACAACAATCATATTATTTATCACAGTTCTGTGAACTGGCTGGACTCGGCTGAGTGGTTCTGCTTCACACACTGTTTGAGGCTGCAGTCATCTGAGGGCCCACCTGGAATGAAATGTCCAAGATAACTCACTCACATGGCTGGTAGTTGGCACTGTCAGGTGGGATCTCAGCTGGAGGGGTCATTTGCAACTCCTTGATTCCCCATGTGGCTTGAACTTCTTAGAACATGGTAGGATTCTAAGAAGGAGTGTCTCAAGAGTGTTCCCAAGAGGGGTACCTGTGCGGCTTAGTCGTTAAGCGTCTGAGGTCATGATCCCAGAGTCCTGGGATCGAGCCTCGCATCAGGCTCTTTGCTCAGCAGGAAGCCTGCTTCTCCCTCTCCCACTCCTTCTGCTTGTGTTCCCTCTCTCGCTGTGTCTCTCTCTGTCAAATAATAAATAAAATCTTTAAAAAAAAGAGTGTTCCCAAGAAAAGAAAACAGAAACTGTCAGTCCTCTCAAGCCCTGGGCTCAGAAGTCCCAGAACATTACTTCTACCACATCATATAGGTCAGAGCAATTTCAGGGCCAATTCAGATTCAAAGGGAGAAGATACAGGTATCTCTCACTTTTCAAAAGTTCGAGTTACACCACTCACTTTAAAGAAAGACCTACATTGGGGCACCTGGGTGGCTCAGTTAAGCGTCTGCTTTCAGCTCAGGTCATGATCTCACGATCCTGGGATTGAGCCGCACCCTGGGCTCCCTGGTCAGTGGCGAGTCCATTTCTCCCTCTCTCTCTGTGATCGCTTTCATTCTCACCCTCTCACAAAAAAATAAATAAAATTTTAAAAAGACCTACATTAGTACCTGTTTTCCATAACCAGAAGAAATCTGAAGGGGCTTTTTGCTTTTACCAAAAAAGGTGAAAAGGGAAAATAGCATTCAGGCTTGTTGGGCAGAGAGCCTTCATAGAGGCAGTGTGCACGCTGAGCGGAGAGTAGCATCGCTAACTCCCTCCCAGGGAACTACACTTAGCTTCTCAGCATCAAGCTGCCATCACTTTGAACTGAGTCTGTGAGCATCTCTGCTTTATCGTGATTTATTTTGTGCATCTGTTAGCATGATGTGTCCCAAGGGGTCAGAAAAGCCTAAGAGAGGTTATTCTTTCAGTCTGGGAATGCTCAAAAATTTTTTTCTTCTAAATTAATAGTAATTGCTTCTTTGCCTCATGCCATTTCAGTTTACAAAAGTTTTCATGGGAATGCTCTATTTTCAGATAGCAGGGGAGACCTCTATAAGCATACGAGAAGAGGATGAATTCTTAGGAGCTGTCTTTAGAGACTAGCTGCCATACTTGTCTTTGCACATGCTTCTTTTTTGCTCTGAAATGCCTTTTTTTTTTTTTTCTTTTCCTCCCCTTCAAACTGCAAGACCAAGCTTACATTTCAGCCCACATCTAGAGCCTTCCCTGAATACCTTCAATGGACGGTCAGTAGCCACTTTCTCCGTATAGTCTGTGCCTGTGGTACATATTTCTATTTTTGTATCTATCATTCCCTATTATAATTTGTTTGCTTACATATTTTTCTGTGAGAATGTCTAGGGGACAGTAATCATGTCATCATAATCTCCATATCTCTAGTAACTGTCACAGTAAAGGTTTTTGCAATTGAACTTATATATATCTGCTTGTGGTCAGTACTAATTTAGTCTGGTGTCCTACACCATCTGTTCTTGGTGCTTCAGTGTGGGGTCTAAAGGGAGATAGTGAATAGCCAATGGTGATAATAATGGAAAAGGACAAAAATTGCCTTTTAAATATTCTGTTTAGGAAGAAAGGACCATGTATGAATCATTTAATAAAAAATTTCAGGAAAGTTGGTGTTTTAGTCCTGAAAGTTTTAAACTTTTCTGGACAAATAATTTTCCCAGCATAGCACATTCTCTGGTTCTAGGAACACCAAATTAAATGATGTACCACACAATCAGAAAATGGGAGCTAATCCATCAAAATCCTAGAAGAGAACACAGGCAGCAACATCTTTGACCTTGGCCATAGCAACCTCTTGCTAGACATGTCTCCAAAGGCAAGGGAAACAAAATCAAAAATGAACCATTGGGACTTCATCAAGATAAAAAGCTTTTGTACAGTAAAGGAAACAATAAAATGAAAAGGCAACCTACAGAATGGGAGAAAATATTCACAAATGTCTAATCAGATAAAGGGCTAGTATCCAAAATCTATAAAGAACTTATCAAACTTAACCAAGAAACAAAAAATCCAGTCAAGAAATGGGTAGAAGACATGAACAGACATTTCTCCAAAGAAGACATTCAAATGGCCAACAGACACATGAAAAAATGCTCAACATCACTTGGCATCAGCGAAATACAAATCAAAACCACAATGAGATACCACCTCACAGTGGTCAGAAGTGCTAAAATGACTAACTCAGGAAACAACAAATGTTGACAAGGATGTGGAGAAAGGAGAACCCTCTTACACTGTTGGTAGCAATGCAAACTGGTGCAGTCACTCTGGAAAACAGTGGAGTTTCCTCAGAAAGTTAAAAATAGGATTATCCAACAATCTAGCAATCACGCTACTATCTATTTATCCAAAGGATACAAACATAGTGATTCGAAGGGGCACATGCACCACAATATTTATAGTAGCAATGTCCACAATAGCCAAAATATGGAAAGAGCCCGGAAAAGAAGATGTGGTATTTATATACAATGGAATATTATTCAGCCATCAGAAAGAACTAAATCTTGCCATTTGCAATGACATGGATGAAACTAGAGTGTATTATGCTAAGCAACATAAGTCAGAGAAAGAAAAATACAATTTGATTTCACTCATATGTGGAATTTAAGAAACAAAACAGGTGAACATAGGGGAAGGGAAGGAAAATAAAATAAGATAAAAACAGAGAGGAAGGAAACCATGAAAGACTCTTAACTATAGGAAAGAAACTGAGGGTTATTGAAGGGGAGGTGCTGGGGGGATGGGTAATTGGGTGATAGGCATTAAGGAGAGCATTTGATGTAATGAGCACTGGGTGTTGTATGCAACTGATGAATCACTTATTTCTACCTCTGAAACTAATAACACACTATATGTTAACTAAATTGAATTTAAATAAAAATTTTTATTTTTTTAAAGATTTTATTTATTTATTTGACAGAGAGAGAGATCATAAGTAGGCAGAGAGGCAGGCAGAGAGAGAAGGGGAAGCAGACTCCCCGCCGAGCAGAGAGCCCGATGCGGGGCTCGATCCCAGGACCCTGAAATCATGACCTGAGCCGAAGGCAGAAGCTTTAACCCACTGAGCCACCCAGACGCCCCCATAAAAGATTTTAAAAAGTGGGAGCTACTTGAGGTATTTTAAGCAGGAGGGACTTAATGAAATTGTTGGAAAGGCTGGAGGAGCTAAAGGAGGTCCATGTTGCCCAGTGATAAAGAACTATAGGAAGCTGCTTTCCCCTGGAGCACACAGTTGTTGGCAGAATTCAACTCATGCAAGACCCCATGACTTAAAGGAATTGTGTTCCTCTGCTCCCATGCTGCTGATGCAAACTACTCGGAGCATATGTTTAGCTGCTATCCAGATGCTACAGGAGCTGACTGTTAATGACAAGAAGGTGCCACTTGGCTGATGTCACCACTGCCTGAGCTAGAAGATTGTTTCTATCTTCCTTTAGCTTTCCAATCTCTTGCACATGCCCACTGTTGACTGAGTCCTGAATAGGATTCCTGGTGGCTAGAGAGTCCAAGGAAATTTCTAACTTGCAACACAGTAAAATTGTGTGGATGATGCTGAACACGTCACAATATTGGAACATGGCATTATAACCACAGCTTACAAAAGGAATATAGTAATTATAGCTCTCGCTATAGTTGTGCCCAGACTAGAATTTTAGGATGGAGGAGTTTCTGTCTTAAGCTTTTAAATAATTGATACAATAAATAAGAGCTTTTTTTGAACCAATGTCTAAAACTGGAGTACTAGTGATCTTCGGTAACTTTCACCCTGTTTTCTTACTGGCAAATTAGAAAAACTTCCTGACTTGGCAGTCTTTCAAAGGTACAGAGGTCAAAGGATCTTTAAGCAAACTATTAGATGGAAAAATTATGTTTGTGTACATATAAATATGTGTGTGTAAATGTATTGATACACACATAGTATATTATGTGACAAAAAGATACTGTTGAAAAAAAAAAGATACTGTTGAGAAAATGGAATTTTATTTGATAGTGACAGTATGACTGGTGGAGTACTGCCCAAAAGTTGAGATATAGAAACACTAATGTCTCTTGGGCATTTGCACTGTGCCTGGCACTAGGAACACAAAGATGCATATTACACATTCCAATTCAGCAAATATTTATTAAATATCTATTCACTGAATATTTAGGTCTTGGGTCTACCAAGTTGAACAAAGCCAGATTTTTTTCCTAGGAGGTATTCCTAATCCATGGGAAAAGACTGATAAGCAAATGATTGCAAAATTGTGGTATGTTGCTAAGAATTTGGAAGTTGACCAAAAATGATCAAATGGTGAAATTTTAAAATTTAATTGACAATAAGAAACTTGGCATTTACTTAAAATTACTGAAGAAGATGCCATGTCTCAGGGAAAAAATACTGGCTCTGGAATGAAAACATCTCAGGCAGTTAGAATTGAAGATTTCTTGGTCTTTAAATGTATGTAATGTGCTCACCTTGGGAAATACTGAAAAGTATTTTCTTAAAGTCATGTAATCTCACCACAGGGACAGCCACTGGTAGTATTTTGATGTATTCTTTTCTAATCCAAGGGCATCTTTTTTAAAACAAGGAAAATAAAAGCAAAAATTAGGCCTATAAGTCCACAAGGCATGATAAATTGCATGTAAATTAGAAGGCAAGAAAAAGAGAGTGAGAGTGAGAGAAAGAGAGAAGGATCCATTTGGGCCAGGTATTTCAAACTTCAAAACACACACCTCAACTCTGTATCTTTTTCCCAATTCTCATTCCTTCACTTGTACTTGCCATTTTTAGGAAGGGCATCACCATCTACCCGGTAATGCAGTCCAATACATCCATCTACTGTTAGAGTAACCCTAAAGCAGTCTAATTTGATTGTTCCTTTTATTGAAACCCTTCAATAACTCCCCATCGATTTTGGTATCAAGTGTCATCTTATTTTAGCATGCTCTTCATCTAGCTCGCACCCATCTTACTAGCTTGATCTGGCTTCCTGCTACCTACGCAGTTTTCCACTCCAGCCACAGTAAAAATTTTGTAGTTCCACAAAGGTGTAGCAGTGTTCTCCAATCATCCTGGTCTTTCTACATGCTCTTTTCTCTCTCTAGAGTACCATTACTCACCTCCATCTTTCCTCTGTTTAATTGCTTCTCAAATATTCAAGGGTTGCCTTTCCAGATACTGCAACCTATTCTGTTCCCCCACTGTACCATGCACATATCTTGAACGTAGAACTTGTCATGCTGTCCTGGAATTATTGGTGTTCTTATCGCTTATCCAACTCAACCAAGGGCTTCTTGATTATCTTGAGACTCCTGCTTCTATCACAGTACCCAAAATGTAGTAGATGTTATAAGGTGGAAAGAACTTATGTAAATTGGTAGATAAAAGGATTGGTGAATTTTTTTTTATTAGTAATCTTCAGGAAACACATTTAGAAATTGTAGCAAATGTTAGTTGCTTATGCAATAGCTGCCTCCCCTATTTTATTATCAAAACTCAAGTTTAATGTGGCAGTGTACCCCAAGGCATGTATCTTGATAGATCCAAGGCAGTCATGGCATCCCCATCCCTCTTTGCCAATAGTACATTTCAGTTGAGCATGATAGGGCATAGAGGGAAGCTGCAGAGGCTTCAGGGAGAGGTCTTCTTACTTTCTCATCTTTTTTTCCCTTCCTGCTATATTTACTCTTCTGTAAGGGATGTGAAGCCTGGAATTGGGGCAGCTGTCCCCTGTAATCATAAGGCAAAAGGTTTGAGAACAAAAAATAACATGCTGAGAATTGTGGAGGGGGAAAGACAGAGAGTCTGGGTCTTTGATGAGATCATTGAGCCTTACCAATCCTAAATTGCCTGTCGCATACAGACTTCCTTTTATGTAAGATAATTGAAATAGCTTCATTGTTTAATCCACTGTGTGGTTGAATGGTGACCCCAAAAAGATATGTCTATGTCCTAACCCCTAGAACCTATTAATGTGACCTTACTTGGAGAAAAGGTCTTTGCAGATATAATTAAATTAAGGATCTTAAGATCATCCTGGATTATCTGGTGGGCCCTTAATCCAGTGAGAAGTGTCCTCATAAAAGACACACTGAGGTGGGGTGCCCGGGTGGCTCAGCGGGTTAAGTATCTGACTTTTGGTTTCAGCTTAAGTCATAATCTCCGGTCATGATCTCAGGTTTGTGGGATCAAGCCCTACATCAAGCTCCATGCTCAGGAGGTGTCTGCTTCTCTCCCTCTCCCTCTGCCCCTCCCCCTGCTCACATGTTCACTCTCTCTCTAAAGTAAATAATTTTTTTTAAAGATTTTATTCATTTGAGAGAGAGAGCATACGTGCACGTGCATGAGTCGGGGGAGGGGCACAGGAAAAGGGAAAGGAATAAGCAGACTCCCCGCTGAGCACGGAGCCCGATGATGTTAGGCTCTATCACAGTACCCCGAAATCATGACCTGAGCCAAAATCAGACACTTGACCGACTGAGCCACCCAGGGGCCCCAGTAAATAAATAAATCTTTTTAAAAACACACACACACACCCAGAGGAGAGATGCACAGAGGAGAAAAATAGAAGCATTGGAGAAGGCAATGTGAACCCGGAGGCAGAGATTGGAATTATGCAGTGACAATCCAAGGAATGCCTAGAGCCACTGGAAGCTGGAAGAGGTAAGGAAGGATTCTCTTCAAGAGCTTCTGGAGGGAGAATGACTCTGCTGACACGTTGATTTTGGGCTTTTGACCTCCAGAACTGTGAGAAAATTAATTTTATGTTTTTTTATGTTGTTTTTATGTTGTGTTAAGCCCTCCAGTTTGTGGTAATTTGTTATGACAGCCTCAGGAAATAATACAAACTGTGAGTCAATTCTCTGTTGGTTTGCAGCCAAAGATATCTTAATATAATGATTATTTTTGAGTTCAAGCTAAACATATGAATAAAAGGCATTGTTAATAATTCAGGAAAAGATCCTGGAGTCCCTGGAAATTTTTTCCATAGGATTTCAAACTAAGATTGATATCAATGTTGTCAGATCTGGGACTTGAGCATATCTCTGACTCCACTTCACCTTCCCCTACATCGCTCTCCCTCAGGGACTAATGGGTGGTAGCAGAGATGAAAGTTATACCCTCCTTAAAACCTTTTTTTTTTTTTTTAGAAACTTTATTTTCCATCAACCTTCTTTCCATTTTGTTTGCCTTTGTGTTAAAGGAAGACCACTCAGAGGTTGTTTCTACCCATTCCGTGGCCTGAGCAGTGGGAGCTGCAGACCAGTCTTCTGTGGCAGGCTGGGTGCTCCAGTCTTCGGTAGGGAACTGCTGACTAGGCAGCTAGGGCAGCTGCTTGCCTTCTGACCAGTCTGCAACCTCGGGTTGAGTAGCAGTGAACTCAGGAGGTGGAACGGTCCATTCACCCTGAAATCCCTCCTCGGTCACAGTGTTCTCAGCAGCAACCTGCCGTTCCTTTTCAATCTCTTCAGGATCTCCGTAGAAGTAGAAATCAGGCATGACCTCCCATGGGTACTCACGAGAAATGGTGCTAGGCATGCGCAGAACTTCCCAGGCCAGCACACACATCGGACCCACTGAGTGAGCTCCCTTGTTGTTGCAAGGGATGGCGATGTCCACGTAGGCAAGAAGAGAGTCTGTGTGACACAGAGTGACAATAGGCAGGTTAACATAAGACGCCTCTGTAAGAGGCTGGTGGTGAGCCCTGGGATCAGTAAACACCAGCAGTTTCGGCTCTCAGAAGGCTGCCTGGATCTGGTTAGTGAAGCTTCCAGGAGTGAAATCGCCAGCAATGGGAGGGGCTCCCTAGCAGCAGCAAACTTCAGACTCGCTGGCCAGTATTCCTGGAGGATATGACCCTGACATCAGCTGGGTTTTCAATGGCCACAATGGCACGAGCTGCCGGCAGAAGCTTCTCCCAGGTTCACTTCAGATTTATGATGTAAATACCATCACTTTCCCTTTTGCAGCTGTATTGTTCCATTTGGAAGTCAAGGTTGGTTCCACCTAAGAGTGCCCCCACTGCAGGGAATTTGAGGACATCCTCCTCCTTCATTTGCAGGATATCAAGGGCTCTGGACATTGTGAAAGTTTCCCTTTAAGCTATGATGGGAATGCAGAACAATCCCATATGGATCCCTCCCTGGGTAGCATGGAAAAGCTCCTTAAAAGCATTTTTGATCAAGTTAGAGTCATCCCTGGTCCAGCTCAATATGGGATTTGGGGGGGGGTTTGTTCCTGTTTTCAAATATAAGCAAGAGACTACAATTTGAGGTAGCTTCAAAAACATGTATAATTTGGAACAGAAAAATAACATTTAAAAATCAGGAAAAGAATAGAAAGAATATTAAGACCAGGAGACATTTGGAATTAAGATATGCAAACTATCAGGTCCTACATAATTAGGGTTAAGTTGCAAATTTGAAATTATTAGGGGTCAAAGCAAAAAGAGTTAACAATTACGGGATTCATGTTTTCCTTAAGAAAAAACATATTAGTTTCAAGAAAAGGAAAGCTTTGCTTTTCCTGGCACTTACTCTTTAAGAAATAACCATGTAGGTTTCAATTTATATCACTTCCTCTAAGAAGAGCTTCCTAATGACATCCTCCCTCCAAATTAAGTACTACTACTATGTGCTTACCATTGTGTATCGCTAGTAAGATCCCTACAAGACTGTAAGTTCTTTGAGCACAAAGACTGATTAGTTTACTTATGTATCCTTGGTACCTATTCCATTGTCTGGCACATTGTGATATTCAATATTTGTTGCGTAAGTGGGTTAATGAGACTTCATGAGAGATGGGTCTAGTTCCCATTTTAACGATGTATTGAGTTATGATTCAAGCTGTAAGTGGGACTAGAATTTTCCTTAGAAAAGAGCTTGCAGTATGTTCCAAGACATGAAGCAGTTAACATTTAAAGCCTGTTTAAAATTATTTTACCCTACAAAACGTTCACTGTGAACTTAGCAGCTGTCCTCTGAAGTCACAGAACAGTGTTAGTAATGTCACATGGAACATGGTTTTTAAGCAGCGCAGTTTCCTGTTAAACCCTCTGAGATGAACCAGCTGAACCCACTTATCAATCTTAGTAGCACTTCAAGCAGGACAACCAGGCAGTTTGTGTCTCCTAAATGGATTGGTATGAGGCTAATAACACTACCTGTGAAGTATTCTTGCTCCCCAAAAGTTGAATCTGCAAGTTTCTTTCTTTTTTTTTTTAAGATTTATTTATTTGAGAGAAAGAGAGCACGGGGGAAGGGGCAGAGGGAAAGGATCTCAAGCAGACTCCCCACTCAGCGTGGACCCTGAGATCATGACTGAGTCAAAACCAAGAATCAGGAACTCAACTGAATGAGCCACCCAGGAGCCCCTGAATCTGCACGTTTCTAAAAGCTAACTTTCATTATAGGAAATAGAGGAGATAAAGGAACAAGGAAGCAAATAAACAAATCCAGAATGTGGTAAATTCAATAGGACAACTGATCTGGTCTCTGCAATCAAGTCAATGTCATCAAAAAGAGGTGAGGAAGAAAAGACTGCTCTAGATTAGAGAGGCTTAAGAAACAACCAAATGCAATTGGCTTAAAAATCTGGTTTTAACAAACCAATTATAAAAAGGTAATTTTGATATAATTAGGAAAATGTCAAATAAGATCTGGGTATTAGGTGATACCAAAGGATTATTGTTCTGATTAGGTAAGTTTCTCAGTTTGGGTTCTCCCAGACCCAGAGATAAAGATTCAAATACAAGTAGTATATTTAAGAAAAGATCCCAGGAAACACTGGAAGAGGAAGTGAGATGAGGAAGGAATAGAAGCCAATAAAAGCTGCACTATTAAGCAACTTAACCACTGTGGGCAGGTGGAACTTGATCTCACTGATGTACTTGGGGAAGAAGTGTGGACTATACCTCGGAGCTAATCCCCACCCCCAGGTCGAGAGACCTGGGTTACTTAGATACCAGCTCCCATCAGGCACCGGTTTAGCTGCGCCCATGGGAGGGGGAGGCAGAGTGGGCTCTTCAGTGGCCAGAGAAAGCCCTCAAGCCAAGAACATACACCGAAATGGTAAGGGCCAAAGTGATGTGGGAAAAGCACCAACGCCATTTGCTAAAGTGTGATAATAGTGTGGTGGTAGTGTAAAAACATGCCTTTTCTTGAAAAATGAGTACTGAAATATGTGAGGGTGAAATGATGTCTGAATTTGCCTTAAAATACTTTAAATCTTTTTTTCTTTTTTTTTAAGATTTCATTTATTTATTTGAGAGAGCGTGCATGAGCGGGGAGGGCAAGAGGGAGAGGGACAAGCCTACTCCCTGCTCAGCGGGGCTCCATGCCAGGACCCCTACAGATCATAACCTGAGCTGAAGTCAGATGCTTACCTGACTGCACCACCCAGATGCCCCCTTAAAATACTTTAATAAGAAGAAAATAAAAGAGACAGATGAGGAGCGCCTGGCTGGCTCAGTCAGGGGAGCGTGCAACTCTGGATTGTAAGTTCGAGCCCCATGCTGGGTGTAGAGATTACTTAAAAATAAAATCTTTAAAAAATAAATTAATTAAAAAACATAAAAGAGACAGATAAAACACATATGGTAAACCGGGATAATTAAATCAGTCATGGGTATGTGGGAGTTAATTATGCTAACCTCTCTACTTCTGTGTATATGAGAATTTTTTGCAAAGAAGTATTTTTAATGTACATTTAAGTAATGAAAATATGTCTGTTGGGCTGCCTGCAGTAATTGGATATAAATCATTTCACTTAGAGAACATCTGTCAAAAATAGTGTTTTTAGTTTTAAAGATTTTATTTATTTATTTGAGAGTGAGTGAGGAAGGGAGCACAAGTGGGAGGTGGGGGGAGCAGAAGGAGAGGGTGAAGCAGATTCCCCTCTGAGCAGGGAGCCGGAAGCGGGGCTCGATCTTGGGACTCCAGGATCATGACCTGAGCTGAAGGCAGCTGCTTAACTGACTGAGCCACCCAAGCACCCCAAAAATGTTTTTAGTTTTAAAATCGTTTACCTTAAGCTATTCTTTCTAGTCATAGGTATGGCCTAAATTTTTTTTTTTTTTCTTCAGAGCAAGAGAATGAGAGCACAAGCAGGGAGAGTGGCAGGCAGAGGGAGAAGCAGATTCTACTCTGAGCGGGGAGCCCCATGCCCACATCGATCCCAGGACCTGAGGGCAGACACTTAACTGACTGAGCCACCCAGGCGTCCCTAAAATGTTTCCACAATAGTACAAGCTGGCTGGGGTCTGGGAGCTACCTTTTAATTGCTCCTTTGGGATGGAGCCAATCAATCAGTGAACCAGACCAAACACATTTTACAGATGGTCCAGCAGCCAGGGCTGCTGTGGCCTCACTAGGCTGGTGTGTCAGGAGTCCCCCGCCCTCTGTAATTGGGTTTTCTACCATCTGTGAGTCACTCCCTTTTCTCAGCTGCAAACACAAAACTGCCTGCTTAGACACAAGAGGAAACTCAATACCAGCCTAACAGCTGAAGCCTTTGGTTCTCCTTGCCTTCCTTGACACTCTTGGATTTACTCTTCTTCTCTTTCTGGACTTCTGACACTCATGTTCGTAGATCTGATGATAGAATATTCAAACACATTTCCCTGGGTCTACAAGTCACTGGGCCTCAAAGTTTGCTTGCCTACATCAGGACTATCCACCATGCCCAACGACTTCATTAGACTTTTAGGTTTGGTCTTTGTAGATGCTCACAATACCACTTGGTGCTGTTTTTAATTATTTGTTCATATCTGTTGTGTTAATCCTTTGAGAAAGGATTATAGTAGATGGTATTTTTTTGTAGTTGACAAAACTCTGACATGACTACCTTAGGCAAAAAGAAGAATCCATTGACTCATGAAACTAAATCATGATGACAGAGGAATCATTAGCAATATGAATAGAGGGGACTAGGATTTTTTATTTGTTATTCTTGGAACAAAGATCTGGGGATTAACATCCTAGCTTGCCTTTTACCATGATACCAGAATCACTTCCCCCAGTACCTCTACACTAGCCTCACTGGCAGCCCTGATCAGGTATAGCCTAACTCCATAGGCTGGTCTTGGAGACTAGATTTTCCTTCTATCTTTTTTAAGATTTTATTTATTTATTTATTTATTTATAAATAAAGGTTTTATTTATTTGCCAGAGAGAGAGCAAGCAGGGGGAGCAGCAGGCAGAGGAAGAAGCAGGCTCCCCACTGAGCAAGGAGCTCGATGCGGGACTGGATCCCAGGACCCTGGGACCATGACCTGAGCTGAAGGAAGACACTTAACTGACGGAGCCACCCAGGTACCCCTATTTTATTATTTATTATTTATTTTAGAGAGAATGGAGAAAGAGTATGAGCAGGGGGAGGAGCAGAGGGAGAGGGAGAGGGAGAATCTCAAGCAGACTACACACTGAGTGCAGAGCCTGACCCAACACCCCCAAGATCCTAACCTGAGCCGAACTCAAGAGTTGGCCACTTAACAGAGCCACCCAGATGCCCCCTGCTTTTCTCAATTTAATTTTAAAAAATATTTTATTTATTTATTTGAGAGAGAGGGGGGCAAGGGGAGAGGGAGAGAAAGAATCTCAAGCAGATTCCATGCTGAGTGTGGAGCCTGAGTGTGTGATTCCATGCTGAGTGTGGGGCTAGATCTCATAATCCTGAGGTAATGATGTGAGCCAAAATCAACAGTTGGGCACTTAACCAACTGAGACTAGATTTTTCAAGTGAGCAACTGGGTTTATCTGTAGCCAATACTTCAAATACTTACCATGTGCCTCTTACATGTCAAGCACTGTTAGATACTGTAGTGAGAATACATAAAGGATGTGGTCCCTGTTCTCAATGGAAACCTCAATGTTATTATCACCTCGGCTACCACTTTAGGGAGTTAGTCATCTGTTCGCAACAATCCAGCTCTGCCTTGGCTCTTTGCAAACTGGGGGTCATAGTTATTTTTTAAAGATTATTTATTTATTTATTTGAGAGAGAGCGAGAGCACAAGCAGAGGGAGCGGCAGAAGGAGAGAGAGAAACAGGCTCCCCACTAAGCAAGAAGCCCAATGCGGAACTCGATCCCAGGACCCTGGGATCATGACCTGAGCTGAAGGCAGATGCTTAAGACTGAGCCACCCAGGTGCCCCTGGATCATCATTACTTTTAATGTGTTTTGCACATTAAACGTGTAATTTAGAATGTGTAATTCTAGCCAGGCTGTATTAAGATTATGAAGTTTCTTTTAAACATTCATTACAGACTCTAAGGGCTAAAATGAACAGAAGGTTTTCTTATTTTCTGCTAGGCATTGATGGTGTTTGCAGCCAAATTTTGAAAAGAAAATTATTTTAAAGACTGTCATTTTTAGATTTTATTATTTTAAGATAATATGCTTTTCTTTCTTTTCTTGTCTTTTTTTTTTCAGTTAAGGCAAGCTGTTTTCTGTTTATCTTTTTTTGTTTGTTTCTGTGTTAGGCTAGATTTTGCTTCAGTAACATACTCAAAATCTTAGCGGCTTAAAATGGCAAGAGCGTATTTCTTACTCATGCTCTATGTCCATCTGAGGTTGGTAGGGGCTCTGCTCCATGTTGTTCTCGCTAAAAGATGCAGATTCATAGAGGCTTCACTCTGAAACATCACCGGGAACCATGGCAAGGGGAGGGAGAAGGGCAATGGTGTAACATATCTTAAAGTCTTCCTCTTGGAACTGACGCTCCTGACTTCTATTCAGTTTTATTGGCCAAAAGAAATCACATGGCCACTTCTAAGCTTCAAAGGGGCAAGGAAGTGTAGTCCTACCATGTGCCTGCAAGGAAAAAAATCAGAAATATTGGGGGTAGCAATATTTTCTTGTGGTCACCAAATATTCATTTAATTCTCCCTCATGCATGCAAAATACGCTCGCCCTCTTCCCAAGGTAGACATCTTTGAAGCTCTATCTAGTCAGGGCATCCAGATCAAAACCTAGAACCTCTGAGTGATGTGCAGTCACCCCTACAATAGGTACAAATGTGGTTCCTTTTGACATAAAAACCTATGCCTGAAAAGCCAAGTTATCCGTCCCATGGAAAAGATAACCAGTGTAAAGATCCCCTTCAGGAAGGACACATGTAGCAGCGGCAGGCACCGATCTGTGGCAGTTCCGAAATTCTGTTTGGCAGCTCTTTTGAGGACCTTATATCATCCTGGGGAATGAGGAATATTTCTTCATGAAACCCTGACTCTTCCCCCTGGCAGTGACCCCCTTGTTCATTGTTCTCCCTTGCTCCTGATTCTTTCTGTGGATGACTCTTTCCATCATTACCCTTGGCCACATCTGGAATGGGTGTTAGAGGGAATATGCCCTCCTCCTTTCTTCCGAAAGATATGGGAGTGCTAAGGGTGAATAGTTATGATCTCTTTTATTTAGTCCAGTGTAGTAATTATTTTGAAACTGTAACTCTCTCAGAACTTAATGAAAAGGGAAAGAAACTGAAACTAGTCATTTTCATCAGCTTCACAAGTTAATAGTCACCTCCATACTTCCTTCCAAGGCAATAACTCTCATTCGGTGTAATTCTTTGTTTTTCCCTATCCATATTCATATTTTCTCTTTCTCTCTTTGTCCCCCTCCCACCATGCCTCCCTCCTTTCCTCTCCCTTTGTCTCTCAGAGAGATTACATAGGTTTATCAGACTTGATGTGAGGGTCATTCCCCCCCTTAGTCTCTTTTCTCTAAGCCATTGTGTCTATATAACCTTAGTTGGTTGGACTTCTGATCTGGGACCCATTAAACCCTTCAGAATTTTAAAAAATTGATGAAACAGCCTTTCTCTTAACTTGATGCATTGCCTTCAGGCTGAGTTCTAGTTATCCTTTGTCACTGCAAGCATTTCTCAGTTTTATCTTTAACTATTTGAGGTTGAGAAGTAGTTACCTATTTCAACCCCATGAGTCCTCAAATCGGTGATTCTTTATTTTCTTCATTCTTGCTTGCAAACTGGTCAATTCTTTTTTTCACCTCATTTCTTTTTTGTAATTTCTTGTCAAATGCAAGCCAACAGGAATGAACACAAAACATTCCTTTTTTTCAATCTGCTGCTTAAGCTACAAATTTATTATATGCTCTGTCTCCCAAATGAACTGTAGGAAACAGTTTTATGAAACGCTTTATCACCTCATAACGTGGATTGCTATCTTTCCATCCTCTGAATATGGTTTTCTTGATACCTGTCATCTGTTTCTTAAATATTTTAGGTTCTTGTTGTGACAGCACCTCACTTCAGATAACAGTTTCTCCCTTCTGTCTGTGATCTAGATTTTGCTGCAATAACAACTCTGAGTTCCCAGTGGTTCAAAGTTATAAAGATTTATTTACCACTCATGCTACCTGTTTTCCCAGGATGGAGCAGAGCCGCTCAAATAGACATGTAGCCTACCTCTCAGTGTTCCCAAAGACATGATGCTTACCCTGTGAGATACCTAAGACTTTCCCAAGGTACACAGGAGGATAAACTTTAAGGAGTCAATGTCTACATCTTCAACTAATATACACACTCTTTTTAAAGATTGATCTGCCTGAATATGAGCTTGAGATGGAAGTGTAGATTCCCCTTTCTCACATCCCCTTTCACAATTATTTTTTTCTTACTTCATAAAAATAAATCTTCCTCATATCCCAAATTCTTCTAGATGCATTTCCCGAGGTATTAAGAACTTCCATGCCGTGGGGGTGCCTCAGTGGCACAGTGGGTTAAGCGTCTGACTCCTGATTTCAGCTCAGGTCATGATCTCAGGGTTGTAATCTCAGGGTTGTGAGATCAAGACTTTATTCAGACTCCACGCTCAGCCGGGAGTCTGCTTAAGACTGTCTCTTCCTCTCCCTTTGCCCTTTCACCTTCTCTCTCTAAAATAAATAAATAAATCTTACAAACAAACAAACAAAAAGCTTAAAGGCCATAGAAAGGGAAAACTTGAATATGGTTGTTGATATTGAGAAAGTAAATGCCTGGAGAGCAAATCCTTTAAAAGTCAGGGGGTTTCAACTTTTTTTTCTTTCCAGATATTTAAAGGAGAACTTAATTGAGTTGTCAGTGGAGAAATCAGCAAAAA
The DNA here is from genome assembly GCA_028534135.1 of Potos flavus. Classification (NCBI taxonomy): domain Eukaryota; kingdom Metazoa; phylum Chordata; class Mammalia; order Carnivora; family Procyonidae; genus Potos; species Potos flavus. The sequence goes on along the minus strand of CM052900.1, from coordinate 95,975,807 downwards.
TTATTATTAGTAGTAGTAAAGATTTTATTTATCTATTTTGAGAGAGAGAGTGTATGTGTGAGGGAGAGGAGGAGCAGAGGCAGAGGGAGAGAGAGAATCTCAAACAGACTCTGCACCCAGCATGAAGCCAGATGGGGGTTGGATCCCACAACCCTGAGATTGTAACCTAAGCTAAAATCAAAAGTCAGATACTTAACCAACCAAGCCAGCCAGGTGCCTCATGTAAAAATTATTATTTTTTAGAATTTTTTTTATTTTAGTGAGGGTGGGGCTGGGCTGGGGCTGGAGAGGAGCAGAGAAAGAGAGAGAGAAACAGGTAGGTTCCATGCCCAGCATGGAGCCTGACATAGACCTCAATCCCATGACCCTGAGATTATCATCTGAGGTGAAATCAAGAGTTGGAATCTTAACTGACTGAGCCACCCAAGCACCCCTAAAAATTATTTTTGATGATAGATTATTATATGATTTTTTTTTTTGCCTGTAATTCAAGTTCAAAGAATTGAGTGGCATTACTCTGACAAAACTCCTTCCATTCCTGGCTACTTATTTATGTAAACAGGTTTTGCAGTGCTTACATCTATTAAGACAGAAAACTAGGAATAGAACTGATGCTGAGGGGCATCTGGGTGGCTCAGTGGGTTAAGCATCTGCCTTCGGCTCAGGTCATGATCTCAGGGTCCTGGGATCCAGCCCCGCATTGGGCTCCCTGCTCAGCAAGGAGCCTGCTTCTCCTTCTCCCTCTGCCTGCTGCTCCTTCTCCTTGTGCTGTCTCTCTCAAATAAGTAAATAAAATAAAAATCTTAAATAAACAAACAAACGAAAAACTGATGCTGAATCCTCTCTCATTATAGTAATGTTATATTCATCCATATAAAAAAATTAAAATGGCCCTTTCAACTCATTAAGAAACGCATTTCCAATAAAATTGGACTTATATGTTTAATAATTACTTATCAAAATGTGTAATATATTTTCATTGTCTTCATAAGTTTTATACTAATTATCATTGGAATGATAAATATACACAAAAGAATTTTTTTCGGCATTTAGAGCCTTATGATCGGAGGAAACCAATGCTTTTGGTAATGAAAGTTTACATGCTTATTTTTGTTGCAAAGAAGTATGGTAAGACAAGAATTCAAAGGGGCACCTGGCTGGCTCAGTTGCTGGAGCATGAGACTCTTGATCTCGGGGTTATGAGTTCAAACCCCATATGAGGTGTAGAGATTACTTAAAAACCAATAAATAAATCAACTTAAACAACAACAACAAAAAGAACATCCTTACTCGTAGAATATGCTTGCAGAACTATTTAGGAGTAAAGTGTCATGATTTCTGCAACCTATTTTTATTTATTCGCTTATTTTTAAAGATTTTATTTATTTATTTGATGGAGACAGAGAGGGCACAAGCAGGGGGGACAGTAGAGGGAGGGGGGAAGCAGGCTCTCCACTGAGCAGGGAGCCTGATGTGGGGCTGGATCCCAGGACCCCAACATCATGACCCGAGCCGGAGGCAGACGCTTACCCAACTGAACCACCCAGACATCCCTGCAATCTATTTTTAAATGGCTCAGAAAAAAAGTAAACTACGCCCAAGCAAAGAAAGTATGGCAAAATGTTGACAAACGTTAAGTTTATTTCAGGTAGATGCTAATGGAAGGTATATGATGTTGAATTGGTTGGGTTTTGTTTTGTTTTGTTTTTTTCATTTTTCTGTATATGGGGAGTTTTTCCTAACAAAATGTTAATAAAAATGATAAATACCTATGGTTATAACTTTCAGATTGGAGGCATTATAGACCTGTGTAATAGTTTTCTGCAGGGTAACAACACCATACTTGTATGCAGGTGGCACTGATTGCCATTGTATGCCATTTCAGTGGTAGGTAGTTCAACTATACTTATTGAAATAGCTAGATATTATAAATACAGAGAACAAACTGATGGTTCCCAGGGTGGGGGAGAAAAGGGAAATAGGGAAAATGGATGAAGGGAAGTGGGAGATATAGGCTTCCCCTTATGGAATGAATACATCACAGGAATAAAAATCACAATGTAAGGAATATACTCAATGATATTGTAATGGTTATATATCCGGACAGATGGTAGCTACACTTGTGGTAAATATGGCGTAATGTATAAACTTGTTGAATCACTATGTTGTACAGGTGGAACTAATATAACATTGAGTGTCAACTATACTCAGTTTTTTAAAAAATGAAAAAAAGAAAGAAAATACAACAAAATAATTATTGAAATATATAAGAAAAATTTAAATAATACTTAAAGTGGTAATATTAAAATTATTTTGCACTTAAAATTGCACTTAAAATGAATAAATTATGTTACCTAGAAAAATTATAGAAGTTTTTAATTCTACTATGATATTGAAAAAATGAGATTCCTTTCCATTTTCTCATGTATTAGACTGTCGAATTGGGCATGACAAAGTTATGCATTAGAGGCATGTTTATTTTTTGTGCAAATTATGAATAAAAATATGGTTTTACATTAAAAATAAGCTATATATTACATGTCTGGAATATAGTAAATGCCAGTCTATGTTTGTTGAGCTGGTACAATAATGGAAAGAAAGCTAGATTTGGGGTAAGGAGTGCAGGATTTTCTAATCCTGGACCTGTCCCTATTTAGCAATAGGACCTAGAGGAAATCACTTATCTTTTCTAGATCCCATTTTCCTTATTAAAAAAGGAGAGATTTAGATAAGATGGTCTCTATGGTGTCCTTAAATAGAGAAACTTTTCATTTCTATAAGATGTTAGAAAATTGAAATTTTTTATCCTAAAAAGAAAGCTGGGCTTAATGAAAAACCTGGAGCAATATAATAATGTCTTATAGTTAATCATAGCTGACACTTACATAATACTTCCCAGCTTACCAATTGCTTTCACACATATGATCTCAGAATCTATCTGACAACTCAGACACTGATAATAAATGTCTTGGTACTGCATGTAATTTATGAATTTATAAGCTGAAATTATCTGATCAAATGTTCTCCAGAATAGGATAAAGATCTGTAGTCAACGAGAGAAAAGGGGGGAATGTGTCACGTATGATAGAAATAACAGCACTCCAGTGTGTGTAGGAAAGCTGATTATGGGCGTATCTATTATTTAACAGAACGGCAGCCTGCAAATGGACACTTAAGTGGAAATAAAAATTATAAACCTAAAAACTCTGATTCAGGAAGAAACCAGAGGTTAAAATAGCATTTGATGAAAAGGCTTGCTGGGAGGCAGCACAAAGCAATAGTGAAGAACTTGGATTCTGAAACCAAGCCTACCTGTATCTAAATCTCAGTCTGTCCTTTGTTCGCCAAGTGACTTTTCAAAACTTACTTGACTTCTATGTGACTCACTTTCCTCATTTATAAAATGGGGATAAAAATAATACCTGCTTCTTAAAGTTGCTATGCAGAGTAAAATACTTCATATTTGTAAAATGTCTAGAAGAGTGATTACATAAAATATAATTTGTTTTTGTTAAATAAAAATTTTAAATGTAAGTGCCTTCTCATTCAGCAGCATATTGATAGGACTATATGCCATTATCAAGTGGGATATATTCCCGGAATGCAAGGATCCTTCAAAAAAATGAAAACTTATCAATGTAATATGCCACACTGACAAAACGAAGGAAAGAAACCCTATGATCATCTCAACTGATGTAGAAAAAACAGCCATCAGTACTCTTTCACAATAAAACTAGCAATAGAAGAAAATTACCTCAACATAATGAGAGCCACATATGAAAAACTCGCAGCAAATATACTCAATAGCGAAGGACTGGAAGTTTTTCTTCTAAGATTAGGAACAAGATAAGGATGCCTCATCCACCACTTCTACTCAAAATAGTACTGGAGGTTCTAACCAAGAAAAAGAAATAACAGGCATCCAAATTAAAAAGGAAGAAATAAATTTATCTCTGTATAAACATGATATGATCTTATATGTGGAACCCCCTAAAAATTCCACAAAAAACCTGTGAGAAATAATAAACAAATTCAGCAAAGTAGCAGGATACAGTCAACACATAAAAATCCGTTGCATTTCTATACACTAACAACAATCTGACATGGAGATTAAGAAAGCAATTCCATCTACAGTGACATAAAAAATACTTAGGAATTCACTTAACCAAGGAAGTGAAAGATTTGTATAATGAAAATTACAAATCATTGCTGAAAGAATTTAAAGAAAACATAAATAAGCCAAAGATACCTGTGTTGATGGATTGGAAGACTTAATATTGTTAAGCCATCGATACTACCCAAAGTGATTTACAGATTTAGTGCAATCCCTACCAAAATTTCAATGACATTTTTTTTGGTAGAAGTAGAAAAACCTGGGGTGCCTGAGTGGCTCAGTCAGTTAAGTGAGTGACTTCAGCTTAGGTCATGATCCTGGGGTCCTGGGATCGAGCCCCCTATAGGGCTCTCCACTCAGCAAGGAGTCTGCTTCTCCCTCTCCCTCTGCTCCTTCCCCCCACTCATTCTCTCTCTCTTTCTCTCTTAAATCTTAAAAAAATGTTAAAAAAAAAAGAAATAGAAAAATCTATCTTAAAATTCATATGGAATCTCGATGGATTCTAAATAGCCAAAGCAATCCTGAAAAAGAACAACGCTGGATGACTTACACTTCCTAGTTTCAAAACTTACTACAAAGCTACAGTAATCAAAACAGGGTGTTGAAGGTATAAAAACAGACATCTAGAATAATGGGATAGAATAGAGAGTCAAGAAATAAGCTCTAGTACATATGGGCAAATGATTTTTGACAAGGGTGCCAAGACTATTCAATGGCGGAAGGACAGCCTTTCATAAATGGTGCTGGGAATACTGAATATCCACATGCAAAAGAATGAAAGTGGACTCTTACCTAACACTATATACAAAAATTAAGTCAAAATGGAGGAAAGACAGGGGCACCTGGGTGGCTCAGTCTGTTAAATGTCCGACTTGGTTTCGGCTCAGGTCATGATCTCAGGATTGAGAGATCCAGCCCCCTCCCCCCCAATCAGGCTCTGCACTCAGCATGGAGTCTGCTTGGGATTCTATCTCTCCCTCTCACTCTGCCCCTCCCCACTCTTGCACTCTCTCTCTCAAATAAATAGATAAATCTTCTTTAAAAATGGAGGAAAGACATAAATGTAAGACCTAAAACTGTAAAACTCTCAGGAGAAAATATAGGGTAAGAACTTCACAACGCTGGATTTGGCACTAATTTCTTGGCTATGACACCAAAGTCAGAGGCAACAACAACAAAAAAAAACCAGACAAATTACATTTCATGAAATTAAGACATTTTGCGCATCAAAAGACACTATAAACAGAATAAAACAGCAACCCACAGAATGGGAGAAAGTACTTGGAAAAATAAATATACGATGACGGATTAACATCCAGAATACATAGAGAACTCCTAAAACTCAACAATAAAAAAAAAACAAACAACCAACTTTATTAAAACATGGGCAAAGGACTTGAAGAAACATTTCTCCAAAGAAGATCTATAAAAGGCCAATAAGCACATGAAAAGATGTTCAACATCACTAATCATTAGGAAGATGCTAATCAATTAAGTACAATGAGAGACCACTTTATACCCATTAGGATGTCTATCAGCAAAAAAATCAGAAAGTAACAGGTGTTGGAGAGAATGAGGAAAAATTGGAACCCTTGTGAACTGTTGATAGATGGTACAACTGCTATGGAAAGCAGTATAGTGATTCCTCAAAAAATTAAGCATAGAATTACCACATGATCCAGCAATTTCACTTCTGTCTATATACCCAAAAGAATTGAAAGCAGAGACTTGATCAGCTATTTGTATACCCACGTTCATAGCAGCATTATTCACGATAGTTACAATGTGGACACGACCCAGGTGCCCATCTACAGATAAATGGAAAAGTTAAATATGTTATATACACAAAATGGAATACTATTCAGCCTTAAAAAGGAAGGAAATTCTGACATATGCTGTAACATGGGTGAACCTTAAGGACGTTATGCTAAGTGAAATAAGCAGTCACAAAAAGACAAACACTATAAGATTCCGCTTATATGAGGTACTTGGAGTAATCAAAATCATAAAGACAGAAAGCAGAATGTGGTTCCCAGGGGAGCCTGAGAGTTGTTGTTTAATGGGTATATTACCAAAGTGGAAGGTTTTTTTCCTACTCAATACAGTTCGCCAAAAAAAAAAAAAAAATTAATAAAATAAAAATACAGTTCGCCAAATAACCAAGCCGTATTTGGAACTCATGTTCTAAAGGCGCCTTCTTCCCGATTAGATCTCATGGTCAGTGTTTTAAGGGGTTAGAGTAACTAAGGGGCGGGTAAGCAAGTTGACATTGGGATTTTTTGGTGAAGAGCCTTCTCAGAATCAGAGTGCCACCTCTTTTCTTCCCTTAAACAGGTGAGTCAGATCTATTACGGTGCTATAGGTATGTTTTTTATTATTAAATTAGATGGCAATGATCCCAAGGCCATCCAGAGAGTTAGCACAGCATCTAAACTGGATC
>CM052900.1:95936979-95968753 GCA_028534135.1 Potos flavus | reverse complement strand
AAAAAAAAAAAAAGGGTCATGAGGGAACTTTTGGGCGTGATGGATATATTTATTAACTTGATTGCCGTGATATGTTATATATACATATATACCCCTTTAAAAATGTGCAGTTTATAATATTCCATTATACCTCAATAAAACTCTTAATATAAGCAAACAAAAAACCAATTTATTACTTCTGCTTGGATTAAACATAGTATAAGGGGTTGGAGCATTTTGCTGGAGGTGAAACTGTTCATCTTGGTTTCTTAGCAATCAAACTGGATTTGATCAGGAGCAGGGTGCCAAAGAACTATAACTAAAACTTCCTCTTTTCCAATTTCTCTCTATTTTTCAGTTTTCCATGGAAGTTGTTGAAATCCACCAAAAAGGTGATAGTTATCTTAAAGCTTCTTTTAGAAGACTCTGCCTAGGGAAATTCTTTGCTTTCAAAAATAACTAGTTAACACTTGAGGTTCGAAAAGGCTTGTTCTCACCTAGAATTCTCACCTAAGCATTCTCTACTTTTTTCTTGTAGTCATAGATTTTTTCATAGTATATGTCAGATGAATAGCAACACGCCACATAGGCCTCTGTTTTCAAAATCCAACTGAAAAGCTAGAGTGCAAGGAGGATGCCTTAAGCAGTACATTAATCCAATGTTTTGTACTGAGCACTGCTTATAGTCAAAGAATTGAATTACTCATATTTAGTCTATTTCTCCTTTTGGATTTTCATGTTAACAGAAATACATGTTGTGTTGCTGCCTGATATTTGCTGTACTAAATATGTACAGGACTATAGATTACAGGGCTGTAATCTGTAAGGACTATACAGTCTGGTCAAGAGACAGAATAAAAATTGTAATAGGGTCACGAAGTTCCTACACAAAGAAATGGAAAATTCAGTTTTTTGGGGTTTTTTTGTGGGGTTTTTTTGGTGTAACATTTTGATTTCTTATTTTTTTCACTAATTTTTGAGCTCTTTCTTTCTTTCTTTTTTTTTTTTTATTAACATATAATGTATTATTTTCCCCAGGGTACATGTCCATGAATCATCAGACTTATACATATCACAGCACTTCCCATAGCCCATACCCTCCCCAATGTCCATAACCCAGCCGGAAAATTCAGTTTTATTTCAGATTTAACCATCTTAAATGAATGTCATGATATTCACATCATGTCCTAATATCGGCATGTCCTAATAGTACACCTAAATATTTACATAATGTCCAAATATTTGCCTAATATTTGCAGGTAATAAATTGTACAGAGAAACAGGCCTGCAAAACCTAGCCAAGTCGATGTTCTTTTGCTCACTGCAAGGACAGGTTCTTTTTGCTTCTATACAGTGCAGCATTCTCGCCATTAGATGGCAGTCAAAACCAATGTAATGATTAAACTCCTCTACCTTATGTTTAATAATGATTTGCATATGTGTGAGTTAACGTTATTCAGTGGACAAGTTTCTGAAAAGTTCAGTGAAAATTGTAAGACATTGTAAATGATCCAGCATTCCTTTTGGAAAGCAGAATTATTTTGCAAGGTAAATAAGCATCCCCTTAAAGAGATCAGCTTTTCTCTTTTAAAAATTAATTTTCTGGGGGGCCTGGGTGGCTCAGTCATTAAGCGTCTGCCTTCAGCTCAGGTCATGATCCCAGGGTCCTAGGATCGAGCCCCGCATGGGGCTCTCTGCTCAGAGGGAAGCCCGCTTCTCCCTCTCCCACTCCTCCTGCTTGTATTCCCTCTCTCACTATCTCTGTCAAATAAATAAATAAAATCTTTTAAAAAATAAAAATAAATAAGAATTAACTTTCTAAAAATTGATGGGTGACATACAAAATGCATAAATCTAAGTACCTCCAGCTTGAAGATCATCACAAAGTGAAAACATCTGTATAAACATCCCTACCTAAAGTGCAAGAATATTGGGACACCTGTTTGGCTCAGTGGGTTAAAGCCTCTGCCTTCGGCTGAGGTCATGATCTCGGGGTCCTGGGATCGAGCCCCACATCGGGCTCTCTGCTCAGTGGGGAGCCTGCTTCCCCCTCTCTCTCTGCCTGCCTCTCTGTCTACTTGTGATCTCTCTGTCAAATAAATAAATACAATCTTTTTTAAAAAGATTATTAAAATTAAAAATAATAAAGTGCAAGAATATTACCAGCATCTCAAAAGACCCTCTCGTGCTTCCTCCTAATCATCGCCCTCTTCCTTCTCCCCAGAGAAACATTATCTTGACTTCTGACATTATAAATTAGGTTTTCCAGTTTTGAGAAATTTTATGAGTATAATTATATATTATAGATTCTTTGTGTCTGGCTTCTTTCATTTAATATTTTTGTTATTTTTGTTATTTGCTTTGCTTATAGGTATATTTCATTCTTTTTCTTTGTGGTAATGTATTTTATTATATGAATATATCTCTATCCATTCTACTGCTGAAGGAAATTTGGAGTGTTTCCAGTGTTTAACTGAATAATTGCTGCTATGAACATCCTTGTACATGCCTTTTGGCGTACATATGAATGTATTCATTTTGAGTATATATTTAGGAGTAGAATTTTTGTGTAATATAGTATGTCATATTGTCAAATAGTTCCTCAAAGTTCAGTAATTCAAATTTCCACCAGTGTGTGAGAATTTCCATTGTTCCATGTTTTCACTGACACTTGGTATTGTCAATCTTTCAAATTTTAGCCATTCTGATAGACATGTGGTAATATTTCATGAGGTTTTTTAATGTGCATTCTCTGATATCTAAGAAGACTAAACACTTTTTCATACATTTGTAGACTATTTGAATATTTTCTTTTTTTTTTTTCAGTAATCTCTACATCCAACATGGGGCTCGAACTCGTGACCCCAAGATCAAGAGTCAGATGCTCTACCAACTGAGCCAGTCAGGCACCCCTGAATATTTTATGTGAAGTGCAGATCCATGTATTTTGCCAATTTTCTTTCATGTGGTTTATCTTATTGTTTTGTAGTTCTTCTCATATTCTTGATATGAGTCCTAGGTTGGATATATGTATTTCTTTTTTTTTTATATATGTATTTCTAATATATTCTCCTGTTCTGGGCTAGTTTTTTCATTCTCTCAAAAGTGCTTTTTGATAAATACTAATGAACACTAATTTGCCAATTTTTCCTTTATGGTTAGTGCTTTTTTGTATCCCATTTAACTCATTTCTGCCTATATCGCATCATGAAGAAAATCTCTTATGATATGTTCTAGAAGCTTCACTATATTAATTTTCACAGTTAAAAATAAAATCTACCTGAGATTGAATTTCATGTATTACATGAGGTAGAGGTCAAGATTTATTTTTCCCATATGGGTATCCAGTTGATGGAGCACCATTTGATAAAGAGGCTATAGCTTTCCTAATCTTCACTGCCAATGTGGGTGTTTTATGTTCAGATTTTTTAAAGCTCTATCAGGTTTGTTTAAAGTAGAATATACCCATATTTAGCAAAGTTCATCCTTTGGTAGAGTTTTTCTGGAAAAAGAGAATCATCAAAAAATTCCATTTAAAATCCTTTAATATATGGACACTTGCATGGTTTTGACAAAACCTAAACACATTTGATTATAATCGGGGATAATTTTATCATTATCCAAAAGGTATCACATTTTCTGAGAGTTTAAAACTCTCCTTTCTTAAGGGAATTTAAAGTAAAAGATAAACAATTTGCTTGAAGTGAAGCAGATTATATAGGCTTAGAGATGATCCTGGTGACATTTTTAAAGTCAATTAATCAATCTCAAAGCTAGTATTAATCTGCCTTGTGACTGATCTGATCCAAACCCGAGAAGGTGTTATCATCAAGCTGGGGAAACATGAACACATTCAACGGTTTGAAAACAAATACAATAATATAAAATCAAGTGTTTCGTCTTTTACCTCTTCATAGTAGCCTTGGTAAAAGATGATAAAAAAACCCAAACCAGCCATGAGTACTGTTCCCAGAAATTCAAAAGATTTGTAATTTAAAAAATCTGATTGTAGGATTTTAAACAAGAGGTGTTGTATTCTAAAATTATTTCTGTACTTTATAACTTTTATACTTGAATGTAGATTAACTTGTTTACTACTTCTTGGAGATTGTAATTATATATTTTCACAGATGGCCTTATCTGGCTGTCTTTCTATTTAAGTCTTGCCAAATTATCTCTTGTACTTAAATACATTAAAATATGTTGTTTGATTAATTATATATCTGTAAGTATAATTCTTCAGGAAAACAACAAATAGAAAAAAGACAAAATGTTTAGATTAGAAGTTTGGGAGTCATAATTGAATTGACTTTCTCCATACTTCAAAAAAAAAGCCTTAAGCTCACTTCCTCTTTGTGGATTATTGACTCTTTAATAAACACTTAGGGGCACTTGGGTGGCTCAGTTGGTTAAGCCTCTGCCTTCAGATCAGGTCCTGGGATGGAGCCCTGCTTCCGGTTCCCTTCTCAGCAGGGATCTGCTTCTCCCTCTTCCTCCACTGCTCCCCCTGCTTGTGCGCACTCTCTCTCCCTCTGTGTCAAATAAGTAAAATCTTAAAAAACAATACACTTAACTCACCTCTGCTGATCTTTTGCCAGAAAAGTGGTTGTCATGGTTGCTTTATTTTTTCTGAATTTTTTATTAATTTTTATTTATTTTTTTAAAGATTTTATTTATTTGACAGAGAGAGATCACAAGTAGGCAGAGAGGCAGGCAGAGAGAGAGGAGGAAGCAGGCTCCCCGCTGAGCAGAGAGCCCGATGCGGGGCTCAATCCCAGGACCCTGAGATCATGAGCTGAGCCGAAGGCAGAGGCTTTAACCCACTGAGCCACCCAGGTGCCCCTGAATTTTTTATTAATTTTTAAAGAGTCTTTTAACCTATATTTCTAAACCAGTTTTAAAATGATAACTAACTGATACCATTTTTACATGCAATTTTAAAATAACTTTCAAGTTTGGGAGAATTTATTCATTTTTAAAAATGTACAAATATTTCTGTACACTTTACAAATCTAAAATAATTAGCTCCTACCAATTCTTTTTCTGTACAAAAAAGAGCACAATTAAGTAAATAATTTTCATTTTAAGATTTCTTTTAAATCGCATTTTAATTCTAGTTTATTGGCAATTTGGAAGCAAAGAAGAATGGGATATAGGCATTTGATATAAAAGAATCTGAAAATCAATCCTAGAAATATGATTTCCTTACATCTATTGTCAACTTTAAAGCTCTGTAGAAAGTGAATTTTGTTTTATTATTTGAGAACTTTTCATTTTCATTTATTAAATATTAATTGAATTCTATTTTGAGCCAGGGATAATCCCGAGCTCAGAGAAAACAGACAAGTAAAAAGACTTATTTGAATTATCTGTTTCGATGTAGGTACTGAGAACAATAAGAACATACCAAAGAGCACCAAGTACAATGTCAGGAGAGGAAAGAAGAAGGAAAGGAAGATTCACAAAAGGCTTCTCAAGACCCATCACATGTGAGGTGAGTCTTCGAGAATGTGAGCTAACCAGATGGAGAGGAACACGTGCACTGAGGCATGATAGGGTACCCAGGCAGTAGTGGAAATACGTGAATTTGGATATGGCTGGAGTTTGGGAGTATGGCAGAGTGGTAGGAGACAGGGGGTGAGATAGTCTGAGGCCATGAAGGTTCTTACATGTTGACAAAATTCACAGTTCTGTAATATTTCTTTTTTATTAAAAATGTCTTTTTATTAAAAAAGGATTTTAGGATGATCATGTGGATCCTTGTAACCAACAAAACACTAAGTATTATAGAGGAAAAAATTGGATTGCCCTCTTCCAAAGAAGAAGTGAAATAGTCATAATGATTCTCAGAAATTACCCAATTTGGAGGCTAAAGAAGAATCTCTAAGAGTCCCCAGGACTGGGGCGCCTGGGTGGCTCAGTAGGTTAAAGCCTCTGCCTCCTGCTCAGGTCATGATCTCAGATGATCTCAGGGTCCTGGGATCGAGCCCCGCATCGGGCTCTCTGCTCAGCGGGGAACCTGCTTCCCCCCTCTCTCTCTGCCTGCCTCTCTGCCTACTTGTGATCTCTCTCTCTCTGTCAAATAAATAAAATCTTAAAAAAAAAAAAAAAAAGCCCCAGGACTACTCTCAATGAAAGAACACCAAGCACTCTTTTCTACAATATGGGTTCATAATAATTGCTAGAATTGTTTTTGTGAATGAAATCAAATGCCTTGCATAAATTGTGATGCCGTCTCGTCATTTGTGGCATTCCTTTCCTCTGCACACAATGCACCAGAAATAGAACACAAAAAATGGGAAGTAAATTTTCTCCCCTCAGATTATATGTTTACCTATGAAAAAATTCTTTGCTGCCAAGTTTGCTGAAATGGAGAGAAGCATGAGTGGAGAAGAGACACGGTTTCTTCAGGTTGACCTGGGGCGAACAACTCAGGCAGTGCTCTGACACACTAGGCTGGGGAAAATGGATTGAATCCTGGAGAACTGTAGTCAGTCCATGAACACTAAAGGACTTTTGCTGGGTAGTGGGTAGGATGAGGTAAATTGTGAACAGGTGGGGCTGTCTCTTTGCACCTGGGCAAACTCCTACCATGGCAGGAAGAGTTTCCGGGAGTGGCAGGTCCTTGCTACTCCTGGCCTCACCCACTAGAAGTGCAGAAAAGGCAGGTTACTTAATAAAGGTATAGGCAACTGCTCAGTTATCCCCGTACTCTAGGGGCCGAAAACATTAATTAGGAGTCCATTTTCCTGAGCCTTCAACTTAAACACTGAGCAGTTTCCGGTCTCCCCACCCCTGAGTGTGAACTGGTTTGATTCACTCCCTATCAGTTCTAAACAGAATCTCTCCAGCATAGCTTGAAGTGAGTCATTCATTTTCTGGGTCCTTCCTGGGAGATAAAAAGGATGGTATTTGTGTCAATGTGAAGTGTGTATGTTTGTGTTTGTTGTTTTTTTGGCAAATGCCATAGAACATTATGTGTGTGATTTTGATGAAAAATCGGGGGTACCTGGGTGGCTCAGTTGGTTAGGAGTGGGCCTTTGGCTCAGGTCATGATCCTGGGGTCCTGGGATCAAGGTCCGCATTGGGCTCCTTGCTCAGTGGGGAGCCTACTTCTCCCTCTACCTCTCCCCACCTCCCCCCAGCTTGAGCTCTATTTCAAATAAATGAATAAAATCTTAAAATAAAATAATCAAAATACATTGTGGAATTTAAAAATATGAGACACAACTACATACAAATATCATGGCTCAACCACTGGAAATTTAGAAATCCTGACTTAACAGGCTTCAAGTAAGGCCTAGCCACTGTTATTTTTAATTCTAAACTCTTTTTAAATAGGTAAAACATCGGCAATGTAATAAAATTAAGTGGAAATGGTGCAAGAGAAGAGCGGTGAAAAGTGAGACTTCTCTTTCCAGTCTCCCCTCTAGAGGTAACCCCTCCTTCCAGTTTCTTGTGTGTCCTTTCAGAGGTATTCTGTGCATATAAACACACAGCAGAAAGTTCCTCTCTCTATTAAACAAAAGCGATAGCATCTTCTACCTATTGTTCTGAACTTTCTCAGGCACAAATTTTTCAAAACTCTCTAAGAAGTAAATTTTTCATGAAAAGCCACAGATAAAAGCTATGTCTCTGTTCTCAAGAAATGCTACAGACACATATATTAAAAATATTTTTTTTAAGATTTTTTTTTAGATTTTATTTATTTATTTGACAGAGAGAGAGAGATCACAAGTAGGCAGAGAGGCAGGCAGAGGGAGAGGGAGAAGCAGGCTCCCCACTGAACAGGGAGCCTGATGCGGGACTCAATCCCAGGACCCTGAGATCATGACCTGAGCGGAAGGCAGAGGCCTAACCCACTGAGCCACCCAGGTGCCCCCAAAAAGATTTTTTTTATTTGTGTGAGAGAGAGAGAACACAAGCAGGAGGAGCAGAAGGCAGAAGCAGGCTCCCTGCTGAGCAAGGAGCTCAATGCGGGACTGGATCCCAAGACCCTGGGATCCTGAATCAAGCCAAAGGCAGATGCTTAACCAACTGAGCCACATAGGTGTCCTTAAAAATCTTTTACAGCCAATTTTAAGTGTTCACCAACTCCCTCAGACTCATGGCCAAAATTTATGGTTAAGAGTTCCTTATTTCTGGTGTTTAAGATTATCCTGAATACTTAGCATTGCCAGATAAAATACAGGAATTCAGTTGAATTCAAATTTCAAATTTCAGATAGCAACGAATAAATAATTTTTTAGTATAAGTATGTCCTATTTAATATTGGCTATATCAGAAATTCACATTTAACTGGGAGCCCTGTATTTTTACTTGCTTAATCTGGTAACCCCGCAGAAAATTTTGATTTATAGGAAGCTACTCCAACTAAATTCTCTCTAGAATGTCCTGTATTAGAGATGACCCAGATATGACCAGGGTCTTCAGAATAAAGTAAAATTCTATTAGTTTAACCAGAAATTGGTTATCTGTTGGCTTATTTAAAAATAAGTGGCTTTAACTCACTATTTTATTTAAGGGATAAAACTGTATTGTTACAGTGCAATGGTCATTAAAATAAAAACTTACATTGAGTTTACATATAGTAGTTTCTCTAACTTTCGAAGACCTCAAGATATCTAAAATCTGGGCTATTTTGGTCCTTGAAATGGGCACTAAAATTTTGGCTACTTGGGTTTGGACAAGGATGAAGAGAATCAGTCTAGAGATAAGTTTTCGTTATTGATTATTTAAATCATCTTTATTATCAACAAAAATAATATGAAGCATTGACTCATAGGTAGCATAATATCCTGACATAGAGGATACAATTTGTTACTTATGACTTTTTTTTTAAGATTTTATTTATTTATTTATTTATTTATTTTAAGATTTTATTTATTCATTTGTCAGAGAGAGAGAGAGAGCACAACCAGGCAGAGTGGCAGGCAGAGGCAGAGGGAGAAGCAGACTCCCCACCAAGCAAGGAGCCCGATGTGGGACTCGATCCCAGGACCCCGGGATCATGACCCGAGCTGAAGGCAGCCGCTTAACCAGCTGAGCCACCCAGGCGTCCCAAGATTTTATTTATTTATTTGACAGAGAGAGAAAGATCACAAGCAGGCAGAGAGGCAAGCAGAGAGAGAGGAGGAAGCAGGCTCCCTGCTGAGCAGAGAGCCCGATACGGGGCTCGATCCCAGGACCCTGAGATCATGACCCGAGCCGAAGGCAGACGCTTAACACACTGAGCCACCCAGGCCCCCCTGTTATTTATGACTTTTTAGTAAATTAATAATATGCTATAGTAAATATCAAATGACAAAGATTTACAACATTAGATTCAAAATAGGAAAACAGTAGAAACAAGGATTACCATGATAGGTACTATTCTGTTACACAGGAAATGAAGGAAAAGTTATGTTAGAACCTAGTATCCCAGATGCATCTGAATGGAGTCAATAAAATTAAAATTCATCATTCCATTTCAGAATTGTTCTCCTTAGTAGCTAAAGCTAAATTTTCATTTCCTTCAATGTTAACCTGTATAGGATTTCAACAGTGGTGTGCTGATGTTTAGCAATCCCTTCTTCAAGGGAAAAGACAGCCCTGATTTGTAGCATTTGCCAATTCCATGCAATTCCTTCTTCAAGGGAAAGGACAGCCCTGATTTGTAGCATTTGCCAATTCCATGATGGAAGTACTTTCACAATGACTGATACCAAGTTAACATTTTTAACAATGTGTTTGCAAAACTCCTGAAAACTTAACAATTGGCTCTTTGTGAGCCTGTAGAAGCTGTTTTTATTTCTATAAGTGCATATGATATACCCGATTGGATTTTATAAAAAGAAAATAGAGAACAAGATGTTCTTTTTGTTAATTGATGTGTGTGTTTTTAAATTTGTCAACACAGGCAAAAATCCCCAGAAAAAACCCAAAAACAAATGAATGCTGTAAGAGTTTAATTAATGGAAATTCTGACTGGATTTGGGAAGGTGTAACAATCATCTGAAGAAACCTGTATGTAACTTTTGTTCTACCAGGTCTCCTGACTCTAAAGAGAATTTGCTCTAAATAAACACCTAAATGCTTTTAAAGTCACATGGTTCTATAATAACCAGTGGGAAAGAATCAATCATCATAGAAAATTGGAAATGAGTTACCTTTTTAAACAAATCTATTCCATTTGATTTACATAAAATTTTCTGGTTTTTTGTTTTTTCACTTTTTTCTTTTTGCCAGGTTTCATTAGAGCAAGTAAATAAAATGCTTCAACTAGATTCAGTAATGGACAGCAGAATCCCCAAAGACAAAACAGTAGGTGGTTTTCTTTCTTTCTTTTTCTTCAGTGAGCCACTTTTAAACTATCCTCTTGAAGTTTTGAATTTCTTCCAACTCTTGGTTAGGAAAACTGGCAGTGCAGAAGGCGATGATGACTATTAACTCGTCAGTGCCATTCTTCATTTGGCTGGCCTGGATCTGCATTCTGGCATGATCCCGTTTCTGCTGTGGTTCTCCATTCGAAGCATTAAATTGGAGCAGCCAAGTACATCGTCTTGATATTCTTCCTAAAATTGTTTTAGCTTGATTGTTCTGGCCTACCTATGTTGATAATGTTTCTATTTGTGGACACTTGCTATAATTTTAAGACATAATCTTAAGACACTTAAATGGCAAGAAAGGAGTTGCTATGGTTTATACTAGAGATTTCCTTTCTTTTTTTTTTGTTTTTTTTTTGAGATTTCCTTTCAATAGTGGAAATTCTATATGATTGGTAACCATATATCAGTGGGACATAGATACATGTATGTTGAGAAAAGCTTTCTATGTTCAAGGTGTTGATATAAAGTTTTACTTTTTCTTTGAAAACACTTTACATTACTAACTATATATGGAATAAACTTTTGCAAAAATTCAGTTTTAAGACAAGAGACTGATTTATGGTTGAAAGTTGATGTATTTGGGCTAGTAAATTATTCTATATTCCATAATGCAGCAGTGAACAATTATCTTTTACAATCTGACTTAATAAGGGAATTCATGCAGGGAAAATTTGAAACTAGAAAGAGCATTAGCTAAATGTTTATAACCAAGAAACTGTAAAAGGAAATTACATTTGAATTAATGCAAGATAAAATACGCAAAAGAAAATGTAACACTTCAATGGCTTATCACAGAGCAGAGTTCAAATATATGCCTGAAGAGAAAATGGATTCAATAAAAATTATTTTCTATAATTAATAAAAAGGTACAGTGTAATAATTTTTAAAATTGCTAATGAGTCTGTGTAATTTGAGCTCTTTCAAATTTATTCAGTGGAGTGGCTGTATTATAAAACTATGTGGAGAAAGATAAAATAATATTATTTCCTCCATTCCTTCTTAGTGTTGATTACCTTATAAAATATGTAAATGAAACAGAAACTCTGTGGTAATGGATTACCAAAATAGGTGAAATAGCAAAAAGGTGTAAGATAATAGGTTTGACAGAATTTTGTATACCTTAATGCTGCAAAATATGACTTGGGGTAGTAGCATATGAAATAAAATAATAGATTGCTGTTATACTAAAGTGATTTTGCTTTCAACATGCAAAGTTTTGTTTTATCTTTTTTAGAGAGAAATATGATGTGTTTGAACTGTTCACAGAGTGCTTTGTCATGGGTCCATAAAGAATAAATCTTATATATATGAATAATTTAAAACCCAGTGGATTCTGATTATGTCAAAAATCAACATTCTTGGGGTGCTCGTGGCTAAGTTAAATGTCCGACTCTTGATCTCCACTGTGGTCATGATCTCAGGCTCCTGAAATCCAGGCAGCAGGCTCTGTGCTGAGCATGGAGCCTGCTTAAGTTTCTTGCTCTTCCTCTCCCTCTGCTCTCCTGCCCATTCTGTCCCCACACTCTCTTTCAAAAAAAAAAAAAAAAAAAAAATCAACATTATTATGAACTGCCATGCTAATAATATATATTTGTATGTGACTATATATGTGTGTAAAACACCTCTGGATGTTTGTTAGCTAAAATGTACCTACACTATTTTAGAGATTGGTTATAGAAAGGAATACTTTGTAAGCTGATTAATCTTTATTATTTTTATAACAAAATATAACACAAAACATACTTATTCTTTTGTTGTGAGTTTTCATTTTTTAATCATTTTTGCCTAAAGACTTTGTTGAAGTAAATAGTGAATTTTAATATAAAAATTTGTAAGTTACAAATAATTATTTAAAATATTATCGATTTAAGTTGGTTATATGAATTATATTTAAATTTTATAGCAATGTAGTATAACAGAAAATTTCCCTGAATTTGTTGGCCAAAACGCTAACTTTTTGAAGAGAAATGAATTGTTCTAAGTGTGGGGTTCTGTTTAGAAACTTCGGGAGAAGAAAAGTGTTCATCTAGGAGATAAGACTTCATGTTCATTTGGGAAATTGTGTAAACAGTATGGTTAAGGATAATCTTCAATGTGAATGGTAGATTATTTTACTTTTTAAAGGGATAGCATACAATTTTGGCTTAAATTATGTTCCACATGTGTTAACTTTTATGACAATACTTAGATACAGTAAACCTTACTATTGGAATGGTTCTGAATAATGAGACATCCATTTAATAAATATATTTTCCATTACTAATCTTACTTGTAATTGCTAAATGCATTCATGATGTCTAGGGAGTAAGAGGAAGGGAGAGGAGAAATGGATAGCTGCGTTAGGCAATACAAGTAACATTGAAGGAATTCTATTTGAAATAGAGGCAGTATAGAAAAATATTGGAAAGAGAAAGTGTTCAGTCAGTGCTTTCCCGACTTTTCACTGCATGGCATACTTGAGCATTTAAATCTTGGCCATTGGAGGAGAGTATTTGTATACTTCAAGCTGGACTCAGAGAAAGGAGGCAAAGAATTCAGCAAGAATGGCGGCCTGTCAGGAAGGCACAGGTTATTTGCCTCTTCACCCCAAAAGGGATCACAGCCAGGCAGGGATAAGGATTGAAGCGTAAGAGATTGGGGCACCTGAGCAGGAAGAGATTGGCGCACCTGAGCAGGCCGTGAAAGGGGAGGAGTTTCAAATGCTGACACTCCGGTTTGGAGAACTTCTTCAAGACACTCAGCTGTCATAACACTGAGGAGTACTGTACTAGTGACTGGACTGAAGTGTATGTGTGTGTTTAGGAGACAAGCAATTAATGCTAAAGCATATGTTAGGAGTTGCTAAGCGGATCTGGTATCTAATAGTACCCGCCAAACTGGCTGATCGCAGTTAATGATTGCTCAGAAAGGCCGGGAAGTAACTCCACAGAGGAAAAAGGAAATGGTGGACCTGCCTCCAAGAGTCCCATATTCTGAATGAGAGGCGTCTGAAGTTGTTAAGAGGTTCTTTGCACTACTGGAGAGGAATCTGGTTCGCATTCAGCCCCCACAGACGAGGTGCCCATTCTTCCGCGGGGGCAACCTACAGCTGGGACAAGCTGGGTTCTCGTTTCCTGCAGGTGACAGCTCGGCTCACATTGGTCCATGTCTTTCATCTATTGTTATGGCAACATTCCAAAATGAATGCTGAAAGATCTGCCTCTTATGATTTCCTGACAGAACTTGTAAAATTACAAGGTTTTATTAAAAATAGAATCGGGGCACGTTGCATTCACATTTGACGTTCAACCCCTACACATTTTGGTGATTCTCAAGATCACCTTACCAATCAAGACTTAAAAAAAAAAAACAAAAACAAAACCTACAAATCTCCGACTACGTAAACCCAAGGATTTGTAAGAGGCATCTATGTCAGGATTTCTCCCAGGTGGAGGACGCAAAAGGCAGGAAGGGAGGGTGACTGGAGTTGCCTTGTCTAAGGGGTCTCAGGGCAGAGAAGGGTGGTGGGCGTCTTTCCCTTCTCTCCCTTTCCACCTTGGAGACACAGATGCGAGTGGCGGGCGGCGGTGGGATTGTCGGAGCCCCAAGGGGCAGGCGAGAAGAGACCTAGCGGTGAACCGAAGCGGTGGGAGACCCTTCCGCGAGGTGACTCGCCCGCGGAGGCCCGGCGAGCGCGGGTCCGCCGCGATCCCAGGGTGCACCGCGCCCCGCCCCCTCCCCTCTCCGCGTCCCGCCTCCCCTCGGCCCAGGCCCCCTCCCTGCCGGCTCCCGGAGGCGGGGACGGGGCGTCGGCGGCGGCTTCTCCAGTCGCGTCTTTCTCACTCACTGGGGAGCCCGGCGGTGGCGGCACCTTCGGAGGCAGAGCGGCGGAGCTGCGAGCCCGTCGGCCAGCCAGTGGGAGTTCGGACAGACTAAGGGCATATCCGACAGACGGACGGACAACGAGCCGCCAGACGGCCCGAGTCGCCTCAAGTTCCGCCATGAGCTGGGGCACAGAGCTGTGGGTGAGTCCGGGAGAGGGGCGCCCGCGCGGACTCCGGCCCAAGACGGGCGCGGGCCGGGCAGGCGCCGCTGACCGTCGGCGGCCGGAGCGCTTTGGGCCATGCCCGCCCCTGGCGCTAGCGGAGGGCGGGTGTTCCACTCTTCTTTGTGTGCAGACCCCTCTTCCCTCTCGGCCGGGGTTGAGTGGCTGCTGGTCGGCGGTCCCGCCTCTGCCGCCGCGGCGGGGCTCAGGGCAGCGCCTTTGACCGCGGGAGGAGCGGCCCGCGGGCTCCCGCGTCCGCCGCCATCCTCTCCCTTTCCCCGTCTCTCCTCCGTCTTCACTTTCCGGACGCCTGGCTCGTTGCCGGGCCACGCTCCTCTCCCTTTGTATCTCTCCTCTCGGAGGCGGGGAGGAGGTCCATTGTCCCGAAGTGGCGCTGTTCGCGGGCGGGTAGGGGGCCCGCTGGGGCCCCCAGCTCGGGTAAGGGTCCCCGGGGCTAGGGCGTCGCCGGGCCAGGGCGGCGCGGGGCGCCTCGAGGCGCCGCCCACCGCCCTCGCCCCAGGTAGGGGGAGCCGGGCGGCTTTGTTTCGAGCCCGGCCTCCGGCCAGCCAGGCCCAACCCACAAACCCATTTCCCTCTCCTTCTCTGTATGCCCCGAACCCGCGCGTGGCTTTGGGGACTCCGGCTGCGCTATCCCCGGCTGCTACCTTGGGCTGGGGGTGGGGGTGGAGATTTGCTTTTGGAATCTGAATTAAACGGATGGGTCGACGGGGAAGCCAATTTTGCCGAAGGGAGCGTAGGGCTTCCCGATTGCTTTACTTCTCCTTCCGCTGTTCTCACTCGCTCCTTTATTCTCACTCGTTCTCCCCCGTTCTCTTTTTTTCTTTGCCTTTCTTGGGCGCTGAAGGTTTCAGACAATGCCCAGTGTCTGGCCAAGGTGCGGGTGGACTGTAATACGTCGGAGAATTCGCTCGCGATGCAGCTTCGCGAGGGTGGAGGTGTGGAGGGCAGTGATTTCTCAGGTGCAGCCGAGGGACCTGGGCCGTGGGGGCGCTGTCCCGAGAGCTGCCATGGTTTCAGCCACTCCCCTTTTTATCCCACCTGTGCACATTTTCCGTGCCTTTTGTTAACGAGGGTCTTGTGAAACCCAGAGAAAGGGGAGAAAGAACTTCCTTGTCTCGGTAGGAGCGTGTAGAATGCGAACGAAGGTAGATTGGTTGATTGAAGGGCAAATGTTTTCTTCGGTTATTTTTCACCTCTTACTCACATACTGGGAATCTTAGAACTGAAAGAGACTTTAGAGTTCATCTAGGAGAACACTTAGCCAGCCCAGGAATCTCCTGCAACATTCAGGACAAGTGTTTGCCCAGTCTGTAAACACACTACCCAAGAGAAAATACCTCAAACATTCGTTTCTTAGATAGCATTAATTGGTCTTATATTAGAGAGGATTATGTAGTAAATGAATTATGTAAAATTTAACCCTTAAGATTCTCAGGCATTATTGGTCTTTTCCCTTTGATTTTGTACATTTTATAATTGATGACAGTGCGTCAATTAAAGTAGATATAGTTTTATTCCATTTTTATAATTAGAAAATATTTTTATTTTTACATACTTAAATGATCCACGTTTCAGAGGAAGCAAAAATGTACTCAGAATATTTTTTTAAAGTACACATAGGAAGAGTAGAGTAATATTTAGATTTAACTTCTAGATATAAGAAGCACTTTCTATCGTACTACAGAAAAACAGTTTTAAGGAGAAACAGTATTTTACTGAAGATTAAAATGTGATTTTTAAAGTTTTTTTAAGTTATAATTTAAGAATACGATGCATTCAGAAGTGATTAGCAATCTCCCACTGTCTCCCCTAATTTGGTTACTTTCAGCATTTGAATAGTTTCTCAGCAATTTAGAAAGGTAAACTCTGGAAGAGATGGGAATTTCTTTTAACTAAAAATTGTTTTGTATCCTTTGGAAATTATGAAAAAAGATTTTAAATTAAGTTTCCTCTTAAAATTTAATGCACCATGTTTTAAACTTTTTAGTGGTTTTAGGATTTGAGGGAAAGATTTATTAGAAACTAAAGGATAGAGGATCAACTAGTATCATCTGGATGCTTAAACCTTAGATAAGTAGAAGTTGGTGTAGAGGGCTGTTGTTAGGACCAGAAGAGACCTTAGAAAAATTTGACTGGACTTCCTGTTTTTACTGTTCTGTTTTGAATAAGGATATTGTGCTTCCAGTGGATTGTAACAAACACCTATACTGTACTCTTGTCATTGAGGAATATGAGGTTGGAAGAATTCTCTTGAAATTCTGAATTTAGAAACCAGTTCTAATTATTTCATGTTTAGGATCACATTACTATCCCAAAGGTTTAACTATTGGGAACATGTTGTTACAAAAATATGATGAATGCAGTTAGGCACTCAAACTTAAGTTTTTTCCTTATATTCTTTGGAGTTTCATTGCTATTTTAATGCTTCTTAAGCCTTATGTTAAATTTGAGAATAAAATAATAAAATAGAGAACCACGTTAATACTCACTCTGGGGGACAGAACTATTAGTGATAGGCTAATGGGTTAAATCAGACTTTGTTGTGTGTGGTTGTGAGGGGATACGAATTAACTGGTATTAGATTTGAGCTCTGGTTCAAGGTATTTCAGGTGTTCCAAATGAGCATTTAAGTAAGCATTGAATATGTGCTAGAGACTTAGTTCTGGGTTCTGAACAAAAAGTCCAAATATGAATCAATGATTTCACAAACCAGATTTAGTCATTATTAGCCTTTTTTACAGGGAAGAAAATTAGAGTTGGAGAAGTTCTGTGTTTAGTCAATAAGTTTTATTTAATAGGAGATACTTTTATGATGTTTTGAGGAACCAAATTTTGCCAGAAAAAAAAATTCGTGTATGGATTGTGAGTGTGTATATAGATAACGAAAAAAATATGGCTGAGCACATTAAATGCATATCATGATTTATTCAGAAATTTGCTCCCCAAGGGAAGTGAGGTGACTCTTCTGGAAGTTAGAAGGGTAGTTTCCAATATCTGACTTAATTTATTGGGTCTTAATAAACCTTTTTTATGCCTTAGTTTCCTGGTCTATGTGATTTTTGGCCCTTAGTTTTAAGAGTATGTAATTTAGAAGCCATTGTTATTTTCATTAAATTATTAGTTAAGTGCATTTGACAAAACTAATGCTCTCTCTTTTTTTTTTTTTTTTTAAAGATTTTATTTATTTGAGAGAGCACGAGAAAGAGAGAGTACAAACAGGGAGAGGGGCAGAGAGAGAAGCAGACTCCCTGCGGGGCAGGAAGCCCTACTCAGGGTTTGATCCTGGGACTGTAGTCTCATGACTTGAGCCGAAGGCAGATGCTCCACCAACTGAGCCACCCTGGCACCCCGCTTGTGCTCTTTTTGGAAGAAATTTAAAAATTTGAATTGGATGATAGATTCATCTTAACCCTTAATGCTTCTTTATCTTTGTCCTTATAGCATTTATTTAATATCTGTGCTGTAAGTGTACTGGACTTTGGAGTCTTGGAGTATAGAACTGGATTAATCTGTTTGTTTTCACTGACTAAAACAATGCCTGTAGGTGATCATGCATGTTTTGCCCAATTGAATTTAATAGTTCATTACCTTGAATATTGATTACTGATTAAAAAGTGCATCCTGGCGGAAGTCTTTATGGTTCTGAAGGCCTTTGTAGGTGACGATAGACTAAGTGGTCTAGATAGCAGTTTAAGAATGTCTAAATAAGGTGAAACCAAGATTATGAAGTTAAGGTTTAGTGTTTGGTTCAAGAACTTTTACAGTTGGGGAAAAACTGACTTAAAGGGAGTTCTCGTGACTTTACCTGACTTATAGCTATGTGATGTGACTACAAAAATAGCTAACGAAATGTTAGACCACATTAATAGATTTGTCTAGATTTGTCTAAAAGACAGCAATGTAGTTCCATTGGAGTCCATAGTGGTTAGACTATTTCTGTAATATTGACTTGAGCATTACTTCACATTTTTAAAATCTGTGCACTCCTGTGGAGGAGGTTGACAATGAAAATTCCTTGTTAATTAATGTTAATGGTATTGCTTTTTTCAAAGACCATGAAATTGCTGTAGGAATTTAATTTAAGCAATAAAGTAACTATTGAGTGTTATGGGGAAGCACTGTGAATGTATGGTGAAATTTATGAAGGTTTATAGCATTGGTCCTGCTGTGAGTCATTTTAAGGTGATACTCTTTCCTAACTCCAAAATACTCCTCTGTGTTGGCATCACTGTCCAGAATGTCTTCTGTTGACCAGTTCCTCTGAAACCCTCTTTTTTCCAGAGTACACATTCTGGATAATATTTTTCTTATGGGACTACCACTTTATGTTATAGTTATTTCTTGTACATTCGAACCTTTGGAAAATAGTCATGGTATAAATATTTGTATGTTATATTCCATTTTGTTGATAGAAATTGTGTTCAACCTTGTATTACAGTCCTTGTTCTTAGTTAAGGAGGCTGAGAGTTAATCAAGACACCTGTTTATGCCACCATTCTATCCTGACTGTATTAAGGTGGAAGCTGGAAAATGGCCTTTGACCAATATCTCTCCTCTGCATTTGCTGCTTCCTTAAACCACTCAGTTCCATTCCCCTTCCCTGCCTTTATTTTGGAACAGTCACACTCTTTCTCCTTCCCCCAGTCTCCTTCCCTCAGTCTCCTTCCCCCAGAGTTTGGCTGGACACTTAAAAACCTATTTTACCAGGGTGCCTGGGTGGCTCAGTTGGTTGATCGGCTGCCTTGGCTCAGGTTGTGGTTCTAGGGTCATGGGAACAGGCCACACGTGGGGCTCCCCCCCCCCCCGCCCCCTGTGCTCTCTCTCTCTCTCTCAAATAAATGAATAAAATCTTTTAAAAAACAAACCTGTTTTACCTACGTTTTCCTATATATGAGCCCCTGTTTGCAGGCACAAAATAAGAGAATAGTAATTTATAATTATGGCACCTACAAGTGCTGTCTTATTTATTAGTCTTCAGTCTTTAAACATTTTTAGCTCAATAGCAAAAAAGAAAAATTCTTTTTTGGGGAACATAGTTATACCTACAGTGTATTAAAAACTAGTGGGAAAAGATTATATAAAGGTTTTGTTTTATAGGAAACAAAAGCTGTTCCATGTATTAGTCCAGGCTTATGTATATCAGATATAACAAAAAGATACTTGGCATGGGCTTTGGAATAAGGAAGGTTTTCCATATAAGTGTCTAAGTTCCTAGAGGGCAGAGATCGTGTCTTATTCATTGCTTAATCATTGTCTGATTCATTGCTGTATTTTCCCCTGTCAGCACACTGCCTGGCATAGAGCCTGATGCTACTCAGTTCTTTAGTAAATGTTTGCTGGATTGACCTGAGTGTAGTGGTTAGGTTTGGCTTGAATTTGAGTATATGGAATGGCTGAAAGTAGTGATGCAGGGTAGATTGGGACCAGGCTAAGAGGGTGATTTGGCTGAATGTTTGAATTACATTCAGGAACAGAAAAGAGAGAGAGAGGTTTTATTTATTAGCATATAATAAACTCGATTTTTACTAGCATATAATGAACTCGATTAATTATTAGCATATGATTATATTATTTATTAGCATATAATTTATTAGCATATAATATATTTATTATTTATTTATTAGCATATAATAAACTCGATTTTTAGACCATTTCAAAATCCACAGAATAATGTTGTAGTTTGTGTTAGTAGAAGCGATTATTTCTTCTGCATGCTTTGGTGGCAGGAGGAAGAATCCCCCTGGGTTTTAAAAGATGAAAGTTTATTGATTTTATCACCTCTGCATATTTGAAGGGTGTTCATTCTTTTAACAGGGTGTTACTGGTCCTGATATCAGCTGTATTTTTTAAATATATGTTATTTCTGCAGTTTGTTTATACTGTTTTCTTTTCTCTACCTTATCTATGAGTTAATATATTTTTACTTCTCTATCAGTTTAGTTCCAGTGCTTTTTCTGAGGCTGAGAGGTGTTCATTGGGAAATGTAATAAGTTTTGATCCTCCCAGTTTTGCTCTAGTTAATAGCTAGTTAATAGCTAGTTAATAATTAGTGTGCTGATTTATGCACTAATTTTCTCATATAACAAAGATATTTTGGAATATTTTGAGATAATCACCTTTAATTGATGATAGAATGGTAGATGCTTTAAAATTGCAAATTGTGATTAAAAATAATCTGTTGATACAGTTAATTTTAATATTGCCACTTGTGCTTTTAAGCATTTTCCTTTTTTTCCTATAATTTGTAATCTGTGATTACTTTTACAGGATTTTTATTCACTAGTTCTTTAAAACCGCCTCTTTTACACCATAGGGAACTGCTGTAAGGCGTTTTAAGATGATGTCTGACTGCTTTTTGTAATGTGGGATTCAGCATTTAGAATTTGTATAGGGCCCAAGGGAAAGAAATCTAGAATACGAAGAATAAAAGTTTTTGTAAAATGTGTCTATTGGATCCAAATTAGTTATTAATTTTTGGGGCTTAGGAGCAATTTTTCCTTAAGTTCTTGATAGAAAACTTATCATCAGACTTCCACAATGCCTCATTTGTTGTAGTTTGAAAAAATATAAATGTTTATGTAGAGTCAGATTTTCCTGTTTTTCCCACACCATTATTTTGTTTCCAGAGTGGAAGTCATCTGTTTTGGTCCTGCTGTATCCCTGCTGTATACCTAATTTGTACAAAAGGAATGGGCATATAATAGGCACTGAATATATTTGTTGAATGAGGAAATCAGTGAATTGCTATAACTATCATCAGATTATGTTTTGAATACTAAGGGTATTTAGGCTATTTTCCCCAGCATGTATATTTCTCGTCTCTCTCTCTTTTTTTTTAAGATTTTATTTATTTTTTATTTATTTACTTGACAGAGACAGAGAGATCACAAGTAGGCAGAGAGGCAGGCAGAGAGAGAGGGGGAAGCAGGCTCCCCGTTGAGCAGAGAGCCCGATGCGGGACTCGATTCCAGGAGCCTGAGATCATGAGCTGAGCCGAAGGCAGAGGCTTTAACCCACTGAGCCACCCAGGCGCCCCCGTATATTACTTATACCTTTGTTTAACTTTAGGGATCCTTTTACTTGAACTCATGACCCCCGAGATCTAGTCCATGCTCTACTGACTAAGCCAGCCAGGTGCCCCTTTAGGGATCGTTTTTATAATCTGGAAATATAACTGATTGTGCCTATTCATAAGAAATTTTTCTCTTTTAGGTTTGGAATTCTCATTTCCTTGATTGGGAACAAATGATTATTTTTTAGTGATAGCATATCTTATGACCCTTTGGATTCTAAAGATTTTTTTATTAGAGAACGCCCGCATGCGTGCGTGCACAAGTGAGAGGCGGAGGGAGAAGCAGACTCTCCGCTGAGCAGGGCCCAATGTGGGGCTCCTTCCCAGGACCCTGATATCATGCCCTGAGCCGAAGGCAGACACTTGACTGAGCCACTCAGGTGCCCTGACCCTTTGGATTCTAAAAATGAGAACAGTTAACATTCTCTTGGTCATGTAAGAATAATGTAAATTGAGACTTAATGAATTGGGAAAACATAAAAGATTGGTTTTTAGTGAGTACAAGTGTTGATTGAGAGATTTTTGATGAATGTTAGTGATTAGTTGAGATTTTTTTTCCATTAAAAAATATAAAAATCAAAATTGTTGAAAAATATGAAAAGCTATGGTATTTTAAATAGCTTTTGAATAAATACAAACTCTAACTTTTGAGTCAATTTTCTAGACTTAGATCATGAACTAAATTAACATCTTTTACTGTTCGCCAAGGCTGAATATAATCAACGTTTGTTAAGTTTTTGAATCTGAAAATGACCTTTTACCTTCATTTTTTTAAAGTTTCATTCGGATACAACATTCATACGTTAAAGTGTACAAACCTTACATGTACAACATTAAGATTTTTAAAAAAATGAACACACTCACATAATTGCCCCTAAGATCAGGATACAGAAGTTTCCTTCATTCCGTTCCTAGTAAATATCTGCCCAAAAGTAACCACTATTCTGACTTGTATTGCCTTTGATTACTTTTGTAGGTTTTTTAAACTTCACATGAGTAATATCGTGGAATATATATTTTTCATCTGCTTTCATCTAACATGTTGTGTGTGAGAATCATCCTTTATGGTTTGTTTGTGGTATTCTATGTTATGTATAGGATTTGTGTTTTCTTCTGTGTGCCTGGGGTCACTCCTAGTCTAGGACCACCTTAAACCAAATTCAGGGCTTGAAATTCCTTTGTGTGGTTGTTGGGCTTTAATTTCTGTCCCCATATCCTGTGCTATGTTATCAAAACAAAGATCCTGATTTTCAAGATTGGCAAACATCCTCAGGGCAAATGTAGCTTATATGCTTTTCCCATGCTTTTCTCCCCTTTTTGGGTTCTCATTTTTCTCAGCTCTTTGTAATTCCTTGTTATCTTGGCTTGTCTTTTGATGCTTTACATTTTTGAAATATATTTTATCCATATTTTAAAGTTTTTATCCAGTAGAATAGTGACAGATGATCCAAAAAACTTAGTCTGCTACTATTGGAAACTGAAAATTGTTACATTGAGTTTTTAATTATTTTGCTATTGTATTTTTAATTTCTGAGAGCAGTTTTTTGTTTTTTTCAGTGTACTTTTTTCCTTTTTTTTTCTTTTTTAAAGTAGTTTCCATGCCCAGTGTGGATCCCAGTGTGGGGCTTGAACTCATGACCCTGCGATCAAGAGTTGAGGTGAAATCAAGAGTTGGACGCTTAATCGACTGAGCCACCCAGGAGCCCCTGTTTTCTGAATGTACTTTTTTTTTGTTTGTTTTTTTCTAAATGTACTTTTAACATAGCATCCTCTACTTATCTTAGTTCTTTGTGAATACCAAAAATAGTTTTTCTCTTTTATTGTGTTTAGTTTTCTTATCCCTGCATAATATTTGTAGCCTCTAAGTTACTTTTTTCCCCTTTTTGCTAGTTTTGGTTCTTGTTTTTCATGTTAGAGACTTTCCTTAAATATTTTGTGATCCCACGATCCTGGAAAGATGTGTCTTAAGATTAGGGCCTACTGAGTTCTGATATGCCCTACCTATTAAGTTTAGGGTTTGGGCTGTTTGAAGTTTTTGATCCCTTTAAGGGTTTTTGCTCAGTAGTTCCCCCTGGCATTGTTCATATCTTCCTTTCCAGTCCTATTGTGAAAGCTCAGGAGGTATACTGTAGTCTTTCTTTTGGAGTCACACTTATTTATCATTGCTGTTTATGGTACTGGGGGCCACAACTTGATTTTTTTCTTTTAACAGGTGCTTACACAAATATTTTATTTGTTTTATACAAGATATTGGGGGGTAGGCAGTCACTGGCTTGGGTTCATGAACTTAGCACTTTCAGGACTGTTTTGGACTTTCCCTAGGTTGCAGGTTGCAGCTCCAACAATCATGTCTGTATTTAATGCCCCCCCCAACAAAAAAAAAGGGGGGGGGGAGTAAGAAAAAGAAAGAGGAACAACATTAAATATGTCTGCCTTTTTATCAGGAAGGCAAAAGCTTTCCCAGTGTTTCTACAGCAAACTTCCCCTTAGGTCTCACTGTCCAAAGCTGGGCACATTGCCACCTGAACAGAAGCAGAGTTTTATTAGAAAGGAAGAAGGGGAATAAGTATAAGATAATCCCAAAATACAGAATTTATGGTGTCTGTCCCCAGTGAATTAATGATTGCTTTGTAGAGGCAAAACACACACATATATATATATTTATTTACGAATATTTGAATAATAGCAAGGGGGTTAATAAAAAGCAGTAATACAAGTGATGAAGCAGGTATTTTAGAGTTGAAGTCTTTCAGAGTCTAACATGGCACACCATCGTTTTAAGTCGTTTTAAGATTGGTGATGAAGGGCTTTTGTGTCTTACCTGGAGTTTATAGCCCACCTTTTGTTTGCCATACCTTGCCATGGTGACATCACCTGCCAGAATAGATGGGTGTTTTTGCATAATGGGCAGAATTGATGATCTGGGCTTGTTGAAGTTTACCTAACCTCGGCTGAGTGAAGGAAGGCACTGCCAGGACTGAGGAAGGGGTACTGAAATAGAAGTCCAGAAGTTTATTTTGTGAGGAGAAAGTTTTCCTGGTTGTTGGAAATGGTAAAGATCTCCTGTAATGACCCAGGTCTCTTAGTCATGTGGATATAATACCAAGCTGTAAAATTGACTCCAGGAAGTAAGAGACTATCAGCTTGGCATTACTGGCACTTGATTTTCTTTTCTTTTCTTTAAAGTGATACATTAGAATTAGAATTAGAATACATTTCTTACAAATAATGAATATTAGTATATTATTGTTAACTAAAATCCATAGTTTTATTCAAATTTCCTTAGTTTTTACCTAATGTCTTTCTGTTCCACATTACACTTCCTTAGGCACTTTTTTTTTTTTTTTAAGATTTTATTTATTTATTTGACCGCGAGAGAGAGCACAAGTAGGCAGAGAAGGAGGCAGAGAGAGAGGGGGAAGCAGGCTCCCTGCTGAGCAGAGAGCCTGATGCGGGGCTGATCCCAGGACCCTGAGATCATGACCTGAGCCAAAGGCAGAGGCTTTAACCCACTGAGCCACCCAGGTGCCCCCCCTTAGGCACTTCTTACGTGCCATTTTTTCAGACTTTCCTTGTAGTTGACCTTGAGAATTTAGAGGCGTATTGGTCAGGTATATTTAAGGGTGCTTCTGTACTGGAATTTGATGTTTTTATTTGTGATCAGACTTGGGGTTACGGGTTTTGGGGAGGATGGTCATGTGCCATTTTCATCACATCATTTCAAAGGTACATATCAACAGGATTTATTACTGTTGATAGTGATTTTGCTCACTTGGCTGAAGTAGTGTTTGTCAGATTTCTTCATTGTAAAGTTACTTTTTCCCCTCTTTCTATACTGTATTCGGAAGGAAGTCACTGTTGTAGCCCACACTTAAAGGAGTTATGCTCCCTTTTTTTATGGTTGGAGTAGCTACATAATTTCTTTGGAATTCTTCTGCATGGAAAATTTATCTCTTCTCCCCATTTATTAATTTACTCATTCGTCTATAGCAGTATGGACTCAAGGATATAATCCAATGCTACTTCACTTATTTTGCTCAGATTGTTCCAGCTTTGGCCATTGGGAGTGCTTTCAG
The DNA here is from genome assembly GCA_028534135.1 of Potos flavus. Lineage (NCBI taxonomy): Eukaryota > Metazoa > Chordata > Mammalia > Carnivora > Procyonidae > Potos > Potos flavus. Next base: position 95,943,214 of record CM052900.1, on the reverse strand, counting down.
TTGGCTGCTGTGCCCCTACACCTCTCCACCACTAAGGACTTTTTAAAAAAAGATTTATTTATTTTTTATTTATTTGAGAGAGAGGTCATTTGAGAGAGAGGGCATGTGTGCGCGTCAGCAGGGGGAGGGACAGAGGGGGAGGGAGATAGGGAAAGCAGACTCCCTACTGACAGGGAGCCAGACCTGAGGCTCGATCCCAGAACCTGAGATCATGATCCAAGCTGAAACCAAGAGTTGGATGCTCAACCAACTGAGCCACCCTGGCACCCCAATAAGGATTTTTTTAAGGAACAACTTTACTTCCTTGGACTGTAAGATGGTCCAGGCTTATCTTGCATATTTTATGTCCCAGTCCTGGAATCAACCATTTCTCCAAAGAGCTCTGGTTCTTTTTATTGGAGAATGGTATGAGAGACCAAGATATAGGTGGTAGTTGTGCTTGTTACTACAATTTTATTCTTTTAGTCTCTCTCAGCTGATAAAAAAAAAGAAATATATGTGTATATACTAAGCTCTGTAGGTGCACTGTCACTATAAATATTTCTGTATTTAATAATCTGTGTCTGTATTCAATATTTAATGATACCTCCAACACCAATCCATTTGTATATGTATTCTAGCCCCTTCTTGCTTATCTGTAAGTTCCCACTTGGGACAGCTCCCTTTGGCTGCCATCCATTTGCTTAATTGTTCCTTTTCAGTATAAATGTAGTATAGCAATATCATAGTTATTAACCTATAGCTCTCTGGGGAACAACTTTATCAGCTAGAGTACAGTACTTATATGCAGTTCTTTTTTCCTCTGGTTCTACGGACTCCTAATTTTCAAAGTTACTTAGGTTAGCAGCATTTATTCCCCCCATTCCCTTCAGTGAACTTGTTTCATACATTTATAATACAGTTAGATTTTTTTTGTTTTTTTTTTAAATCTCAGTCTGCATTCTTTCTTGGCATCCTCTGACTTTCTCAATGATTTTTTTTTTAAATTGCATAGATAGGGGCACCTATGTTGATCACTTGGTTAGGCATCCATCTCTTGATTTCAGCTCAGGTCATGATCTCAGGCTCATGAGTCGAGTCCCATGTGGGGCTCCAGGCTGGGCATGGAGCCTGCTTAAGATTCTCTCTCTCCCTCTCCCCTTGCCCCTCCTGTACTCCCCTCCCATAGTCCCTCTCTCTCAAAAAAAATAAAATAAAATAAATCGCGTAGACTAAGGCTCGTTCCTTATGCTGTGAAGTTCTGTAGGCTTTGACAAAGGTATAATGTTATGTATCCAACATTCCAAGATCATAAATAATAGTTTAACTTTTTAAAAATCCCCTGTGGCCTATCTCACCCTTGTTAGGATAGCTATTATGAAAACAGAAAAAAACAAGTGTTGGCGAGGATGTGAAGAACTTAGAACCCTCTGCACTATAGGTGGGGATGTAAAATGGTGTAGCTGCTGTGAAAAATAGTATGGTGGTTCCTCAAAAATTAACCATGGAATTACCATATAATCCAGCAATTCCATTTCTGAATATTTACCAAAAGAATTGGAAGCAGGGTCTTTTTTGTTTCTTTTAAAGTAAGCTCTACATCCAAAGTGGGGCTTGAACTCAGTGACACTGGGATCACAAGTCGCATGCTCTACGTACTGAGCGAGTCAGGTGGTCTGAAAGCAGAGTCTTGAGAGAGATTTGTACATCCACATTTATAGCATTATTCACAGTAGCTAGAGGGTAGCATTCCAGGTACTGATCAACAGATAAATGGATAATCAAAATGATGTTATTAAGCTTTAAAAAAGAAGGAAATGCTGACCTATGCTGCAAAAATGGATGAACCTTGAGGACAATATGGTAAAAGAAATAAGCCACAAAAAACCAATACTGTATGATTCCACTTGTATGAGGTACCTCGAGTATTCACATTCATAGAGACAGAACATAGGATGGTGGTTGCTGGGGCAGAGGGGAGGAGGGAATGAGTAGTTATTGTTTAATGGGTATAGTTTCAGTTTTGAAGATAAAAAGAATTCTGATGGATGGTGGTGATGGTTGCACAACAATATGAATGTACTTAACACTGAATTGTACAGTTAAAAATGATTAAGATGGTAAATTTTGTCTTCTATTTTTATTCCCCTCCACCAAGAAAAATATATATATCTCCTCTGTGCTGTTACTTGTTCATCCCTCCCTAGCCAACTACTGATTTTTTTTTTAGTGGACTTCTTTTTAAATTAGCAGTTTTAGGTTAACAGCCAAATATAGCATAAGGTAGAGATTTCCCATATGTCTCCTGCCCCCAGGTATGCATAGCTTCCCCCATTATCAGCATCTTCCACCAGAGTGGTACATTTGCCACAATTGATAGACCTACATTGACAGATAATTATTACCTAAATCCATAGTTTACGTTAGGGTTCACTCTTGGTATTGTACAATCTATGGATTTAGGCAAATGTGTAATGACATAGCCACCATTCTGATATCACAAAGAGTAGTTTCACTGCTCTAAAAATCCTTTGTGCTCCACCTGTTAATTCTCCCACCTTTCTAATCTCTGACTGCTGATCTTTCTTTGGACTTTTCATCAACCTTAAAGCCAGTACCCATTAGGAGTCACTATTTTTCTCTCGCCCCCAACCTCAGCTTTAGGAAGCCACTAATCTGCTCTTTTTTGCTATGCATTTGCATATTCTGGACATTTCATATAGATGGAATCATACAATATGTGGTCATTTGTAACTGGAATTTTCAATAAGTATAATGTTTTCAAGGCTTATCTATGTTATAGAGTATATCATTAAAATTAACCTTTTGCGTTACTCAGTAATATTCCATTGTGTGCATATACCACATTTTATTAACCTCGTCATCAGTTTATGGACATTTGTTTCTGCTTTTGGCTATTATGAATAATGCTGCTATAAACATTTGTGGATAAGTTTTTGTGTGGACATAAGTTTTTATTTCTCTTGGGCATATACTTTGTGGAATTCCTGGGTCATATGTAACTCTGTGTTTAACTGTTTGAGGAACTCCCAAACTGTTTTTGCATTTTACATTCCCACCACCAAAATAGGAGGCTTCTGATGTCTTCACATCCTTGTCAGAACTTGGTATCATCTAACTTTTTGATTATAGCCATCATAGTGGGTATGAAGTGATAACTCATTGTGGTTTTGATTTGCATTTACTTTATCGGCAGATGATGTTGAGCATCTTCTCATGTGCATTTATATATCTTCTTTGGAGAAATGTCTTTTAGCCTCAGTTAATGTTCACCTTAATTTGCTGTGGTAGTATGTTATTGATAAAATATAAGTAAAAACCAGTATTGATGGCAATGGTATTGTATTGAGAAAAAAAGAAATTTAATTGCAATGCTAAGAAGGTACTGTGTTTATATTTGATGTTTCTCATTGAACTTGTCAGCCATTCTTTCAGATAAAGAGATGTTTGATTTTGGCATTTAATTCGAGAAACTTAAAATCCAAGTGTAAATGTTAACTATGCTCTCTTTTTGGTTTAAGAAACCTTTCAGCTAAGTGGTACTCCACTTGGCCGTGCTTGTCATTGTCAAGTAGAAACTTTATGTTTTTTGATCTCAGTAGTTTCAGCTATGAAAGGCTAGGAAAGGTGGAGTCTAGGAGATACTTAAAAATAATGGAAACTTCTGTATAATTCATACATGACCTTTTGAATTTTGAATTTTACTGCAGAATTTAGTTAATGTCTGGAACGAAGATAAGTTCTTCAGATCTAAGAAGACTAATGGGAATATTTTTTTTTTAGGGATGCGAGGTAACAAATGCAGTATTTACTTACTTTTTACTTTACTTATTCTATTGTAGATAGAATGTTAGTTGTTAACTGAAGTCACAGTTTTGTTTTTCTTAGTATTTTGACTATATTATCTAGGTCAAGTACCTAGGTATGTGGTTTTTGTTTTTGTGTGTTTTTTTTTCTTTTTTCTTTTTTCTTTTCCACTATCCTCATTGTTTCTTGGTTAGGTAAAATGTTGATCCGTTTCTGCATTCCACTTCTGATAGTCCAGAGGATATTGTTTATTTTGTGGATTTCATACTCTTGAACAACAACTGCTCCTCTAGTTTCACTCAGCTTTTGGCTCTTTGGCCGGTTTGCCCTAGAGATTCTGATTCATTAAGTTGTGGGGGTGTTGGTTGGTCAGCCATCTGGAGTTTTATAAAACTTTGCTGGTGATTGTGGCTCTTACTCTTGGCTGAGAAACATTGTTGTTAATTAGCAGACCTTAAAACTAACTGGGTGACCATTAGAATCATCTTGGAAATTTAAAGGAAGTAACAACAAAACAAACTCCCAAGCTCTGCTCTAACCTCCTTGATCAGAATCTGAAATATTTTTCTCTATTAAAAACAACCAGAGTTCCCTGGAGAAATAGCCCAGGGCTGGGGCAGGGAAAGTACAAGATGAGCCTGAACTATTTTGTTCTACAGGTAAGGAAGTGCTCAAAGAATGGTGAGGTATGTCAAACAGATGCCAGCTTAAAGGGGCTTCCACTGGCCAAATGTGGGACAGTTTAAGCACCAAAATAAACAATGATGTTATGAATGATAATCCATGGAATAAAATAGGAACCCATGAGTCCATACCGACAAAAATAAATGAATAAATTGCAAATTTGATGAGAAAGATAATTCATAGTTTCACAGTTAATCACAAAGGGAAAGAGAGTACTTTACATTGGAGAGGCTTGGTAGTTACCCACTTTAATCAAGTGATCAGTTGGCATCACTGGTAATGGGACTAACTGAAGTCATGTGCCACCTGACCGAAGGCAATGAGGAGACTGCATCATTTCCTGCCAAAGATGCTTAATCTGAATCATGGGGAAAGATCAAACTCAAAATTGATGGTCATTATACAAAATAACTGGCTTGAAACCTTCAAAAGTGTCAAAGGCATTAAAGATAAGGAAAAACCTAGGAACTGTTACAGATTGAAGGACACTAAAGAAACGTGACAGTATTGGCACATATCATTCTAAACCTGGTCCTATTGTTTTAAAGAACGTTGTTGGACCAATTGAAAAAATTTGAATGCAAGGTCTGAGAATTAGATAGCAATATTACATCATTGTTAATTTTCTGATTTTGATGGTTATATTTTCATGTAGGAGAATTTCCATGTTTGTAGAAAATACATAGTAAAGAATTCAGGGGTGAGAAAAATAAATGGGAGGTGCTAGAAGTAGAAACGGCAAGTACACAAACAGCTCTTTGGAGGAATTTGCTAAGAAAATTAGTGGGACTAGGTGGGGGAATGGAGTAGGGGACTTTCTTGGTTTTTGTTTTTGCTCTTTTTTTTAACACGGGTGATATTAATGGGATATATGTTTATGATGAATAGGAAAGATCTAGAGGACTGGGGAATTGATAATGTGGAAGAGGGTACAATTTCAGGATGTACTTAAGAAATGGTATGGGGTCAGTGCCCAAATAAAGGAATTGATCTTAGGAGTAGGGACCAAAAGAGCAGAGAAGAAGGTAGAGCACAGGCTGATAGTTTAATAATGTGAAGATGAGGTAATTATAGATTGCTTCAGTTTTCCTAGTGAAAATGGAATCTAAATTAGTAGTTGAGAATGAGGAAAGATGGCACTGGAGATTTCATTAGCAAGAGGAAGTAGCAAGTTGTGAAGAGTAGGAGAGTAAACAGACCAGGAAAATATAATGGGATTAAAGGACAGCCCTAAAGGCCCTCCTGAGTTTTGTGGTCAAAAATTTTAAAGTGAGACCAAGTAATACGGATGACCGTTTTTCTTTAGCTCTGTTCAGTTGACTAAATACAGACCTGTGGAGGAATTAGACAATTGTATGTAACGAGGGTTGGATATTATCAGAAGCACAACAAAGCAAGAGAAGGGCAAAGGAGTTGAGGATGCTTGCAAGGGAATGATTATTCTGATAGACCGAATGAGACTACTTAACACTGACCCTCTCCCCCTTGATGTTTTATCAGAAATGGGGACTTACTTTGCATTGGCTTGCTTACATCTAAGACTTATGAAAAGGGATAAGTAGTTGGGTTCTCTCCAGCAGTAACTAACTGACTTCCTCTACAGTGCTAACTGTATTAAGATTATTCATTTAGTACAATGAAGAATGTTTGGGAGTCCAAAGAGTTCAGTTAAAACACTGAGTAAATTTTAAAGATTTTGCTGGCTTTTTCCAACAGTTCATGAGTCAGGCAGGATCCAATCTAG